>VXBX01005110.1:412544-703768 GCA_013400415.1 Scytalopus superciliaris
AAAAAAAAGGAAGAAACTAAATATATCTGTCCCCCTTAAAGACCACTCTCCCTTACTCACTTTCATGTTATTGTTTATCCATCAGTAAATTACAGTAATGCTACTTACATCCTTGGTCAAATAAATAAATATATAACCACACAGGTGGATGTGCTGGTGGTAGTATTATAGTTCAGTTGGGTGTAGATATAATTTTCAACAAGATGAGGAATTAATCTAACAGTCAACTTTATTTCAAGTTTTGAGAGCTTCAGTAGTCAGAAAAGCCACACTTCGAGATATTCTTCAGGTTCACCATGTTGCTAGTTGGCCAAAAATGTAGAAATCTTTGATTATTGTGCTATTATTAACTGAAGTTTAAGGACTAGAAAGGCCCAGTGGAAGAAAAAAAAAAAAAAGGTGTATAATTATCTTGCTGGAAGGTTTCTTTAATTAAATTCTCCCAACTGAGACCTGTCCCCATTTTTTAAGGGAAGCACAGACTATAATCTGTTACATTAACATTCAATTTGCTTCCCTGTAGATGACCATGAAAGTGAGTGTGCCTCAATGAAGCTGTGCTCCAGGTGGGACACTTCTTTCTGAAACCAGTGGAGCCATCAGTTCTCCTCTTCCCCAGATCTGTTCAGACATCACCTGATAAAAGCAAATAGGAAAAGACACTGTGTGTTGTAGATGTTTTTCAATATCCACTTTGGTGCATACATAAAAGTAAATTTTTTTTAGTTTCTCATCTGGAATGTTACAGTATCAGACCACCAGTGTATACATATAAATAAGAACTTCAGTGAACCTTGCTTAATGGTACTTGAGTTTTTTACTCATTTGATGAAACCCCAAAGAGAAAGAGAGGACTGAAGTCACTCTGAAGCTTCACATATTTGGGATCTGTGTGAACATCAAAGCATTTGCTCTGGGGAATTGAGAACTGACCATCACCTTTTATACTGCAAGGCCTGACAGTCACACCAGAGCTGCTGCCCTTACTCTCATCCACTTACACATATAACAATAATTTTTAAGGTGGAAAAGAAGATCAAGATAAGACAGTGAAGACTGAAATAAATGCACCTCTGCAAGGATGCACTTTTGCATTGTTTGCTTTTTTCCACACCTATGGTCTCCCAGAAACATCTACAAGTCACAGTACCTAGAGTATCAATGAAGTAAGAAATAATTCTACATTATTTCTTGGTGATGTTTTTATTGGGGGGTTTTGTAGTGTCTGGGCTCTCGGGCAAATGTCCCAGGATAGCTCCAAAAGGAGTGCTTTCCAGAACTCAGTCTGAAGATAAGCCAAACATTGTGAATACCCTTCTGAGAGAAAAGTTACAAATTCTCAGCCACCTGTGACTTGGTAAAAGGCATTCTTCCCAACATTACTGCAAGAGATTGCATACAAAAAAATTGTCAAAACAGACAAAAAATTTGCAAAAGAAACAGTCCGCTGTTGTGATCAAGTTTTATACAGTACAGTTTAGTTCTTCATGAATTGAAAGTTAAATTCCTAGTACTTCAGGTGATGAGATAGAAATGAGCCCAAGCAAATTGTTTCACCTTTGTGGTTCATTGTGTCCCATTGGCAAATTGAAAATAATTATGATCACTCACAATTCTTAAGTTGAAGGGATATAAAATAAGACAGGGAGCTCCACAGTCTTCCTCAATGGAGAGACGTTTTTACAAACAATTCACTCCGGATCACTCTCTGTATATTGAATTTCCCGACTAAATTAGTTATTATTTTAGTATTTCAATGATTCAGGACCTGGAAATAACTAACTACTATGTGGAAACACCTTCTAGTGTTAATTCTCATACATCTTTCAGGACTTAAGAATTATTACTTATTGATAATTTTTGAGATTTAGCTAGTGAATGTGTGTTGGGGGACAAGCCATTTTTAAAGTGTAGCAAAGAGTTGCTGGGAAACCAGGGAAGAGATGGAAAACTGAGCTCACACTGTGTCATAACTACCAAGATATGTCCTTAGTTCCAAATTGGTGATGCAAAATAAACTCTAAAACAGTCTACTCCAAACAACCATTGATATAGTAAGAGCATATATGCCCTAAATTACACTCGTCTGAGAGAAGTGCATAGATTTTGCCATTTACCAAAGTTAAGTTGGTAGGTTTAAATCCATACTTCAAAATCCTGTGGAAGTCAGAAATTCAAGGAAACAATAAATCATTCTGCATAACAGCCTGTGCATTATTTGGTTGTACAGAAGGATATGCAGTATATGGACTCCTTTCAGACTTCAGTGCCAGTCTATCCCCCATGTCCTGGTAGTCATGATCGGACATACCAGCTCATGCATCCATACAGTGCTTGTGCTGAGGGGGATTTAGATATGCTTTGCCTAATTGAGATCAGAGCCTTGATTTGCTTTAAAGAAAAAGCCTGTAATGAAATGGCTATTAAAGCACGGTTCTTGTTCAACCATCAATCTTTATCCGTTTTGAAGGACACCTTATGGATATAAATTATGAGGTCTGTCAAGGACAGTTCTTAGATAAATGGGTTCAGTCACTGGAATATTACTTCCTACAGGACTGACTGCTGAGTAACAGTAAATTGTGGGGACTAAGGAAGTTTATAAAGCCAGATCAAGTCAGCTGCCTCACTCCTGAATCGACAGCAGCATATGCAAAAGCCAAGGTTATTGTGTCACATGGCAGGTTCAACAATGTCATTTTGACAATTACAATATACTTGCAGATTGACAATGTGACAAAATACAGCACTAGTATAAAACTGACAGGCTTTAGAACTTTAGATTTTTTCAGGTATTATGCAGCTACACGAAAAGACATAACCCCCCCCCCAAAACAAAAACACCTTTAAATTAAATAAACAGCTCTTCCACCATGATTCCATCCAATGTGTGTGCACTGAGAGCCCCCAGCTTTGACATCTCTACCATTTGCGTGATCTTTTGCTTTAAATTCCAAAGCTGTGAAGAGTATACTAGAACAGTTCTGTATTTTCATTTTCTAAAATGCTTGATAAATCAGCTTTGAAAAGTACTATCTGAGAAATAAGCTGCATCTCCATAATCTTTACATAGTTGTCACCTCTATTATTAACCATTATGTTTGATTCCCAGCTCTATTCTAAAATATGGGAAATATAGTTGTATTGCTTTCTAACTGTGATCTAGGTGCTTGTATGTGTATCTGCTGTTATGTGGGTGACAGTGGTCAGTGATGAAAGAAAAAAGACTCTTAATGCATGATTCTTTTTCCTTACAAAAAGAGATTGATATAGTTTCCTTGGATACTATCCAGCATGTATCTCAGACATTGTTTTCATTTCCAGACTGTTTTCCAGAAGCAGGTGATACATCCTAGTATGTGTTGAGAATAATGGGGGGTGTGCGTTTTCTGAATTTGTAGCATCTACTAATTGAGAAACATTGAGGTGCAAATCAAGTCTCTAAAGGATGAAATACCATCGTATCAGTAATTATAGCAGCACCTCATGAAAGGCTCATAGGTTTGCTTTGTCCTGAATATGGGTGGAATAAGTTAACCTGGATTGTAATGCCAAGGACAAAAGCAAAATCTTTAGGGAATCAATTCCATCATTACATGTTTATCTAAGAATTTTGCTGACACAAAAGTAGTCCCTTACTTTCTTCAGAAGCTTGTGCTAATCATCACCTACTAGGTACATATAGTTCACAAACACAGGCTGGATAAAGACAAATTGAATAGAATGAAAGCACAGTCTTTGCTAGAGATAGGAAAGCTCAATTCAGGTTTCATGTATCATTGAAATACAGGTTCAGCTCAATCTAATAGAGCCCTTTTTATATTTATTTTGCAATCTCTTGTAGAAGGAAAGAATGTAGTTCATCTATAAGGACTTAGCTTTCTGCTTTTTCTGATACTCTGTAGCAAAGTTCTCAAAAAGAGTGTCTTTGGCTCCAGAATGCTCTATCATAATTTTCTTCCCAGTCGAAATTTTGTCTCTCATCTAAGGATGACTTCTGTTGCTGGTCTTTTCCTTTTGCATTGTGTCTGTTTCTTCTATTGTTTGTGTTCTTGCATCAGACAGACAGAATGGAATCAAACAGACTATTTCTGCTGGAAGGGACCTACAGAACATTCATCCAGTCCAACTGCCTTTGATCACTTCAGGGCTGACCAAGTTAAAGGATGTTGTTAAGGACATCATTCAAATGCCTCTTAAACACTGACAGGCCTGGGGCGTCGACCACCTCTCTAGGAAGCCTGTTGCAGTGTTTCATTTACTGACTTGCATACATCTGGATTTCACCCATAATTCCTGCCCAAAAAGGCAAGGCAAGGGCTTTTCGTCTAAAACTTGATTCACACAGGAAATTGCTAATGCAGAGGCAACATTCTCATCAAAGATATCAGTCTTGCAGGGAAAGGAAACCAGAGCATGTAAAAAAATATTTTATATTACTATTGCTTACATATCGGTATGGTTGATCTTTGATCTATTGATGTGATTTTGAGCCAAATCCTGTACATGGAAAACTGCAGAATTTCTGAATAAAAATAAAATTCCATTTTTAAATTAATTTAAATCAGAAATCTAGCTAATTTTTCCCCCTTACCTTCAGAAATTGGATATTTTTGCAATTCAGTGGCTTCATAGTGAAAGTAATATTAATCAAATATTTTCCATCAGATTTGCCTTTTTAAAAATCTGAAACATACTGATTATCTCCATAAAAAGTGCATGAGCACATGCATAGCAGTACTTAGTCTCAGAACACAGAGATGTATCTTCTCTGCACTTCAAATTTCTTTTAAAGATTGCATCAGAATTAGGTAAATTAGCAGGTACCATTATTAATTTCCTCATACCTCTCACAATCACTTTTTGTTGTTTCTTCTTACTCGGTTGTTTCAGTAAATATTGCTTCTTCTGTAGTAGCTTACCATAACCATTCTTATTATGTTATTTTCTAAAGAGATACTTTGTTTTTCAGATTCCAATTGTTTCTTGTTACTAATCTTCCTTAAAAGATTTGTGGATTTCTCTCGCTTTCTTTTCTCTCTCGTTCTCTAGATAAGATATTTTATCCCTGAACTGTGTCCTAATTCCATAAAACCAGGAAAATAAAAAAAGTTTGTGGTGAGCCCACAACATAATACATGTTTTCAAAATTACACTGACTCGCCCACCTCAATGACTCAACCGGTGGGTAGCAGCAGAGTCATTTTAAGTGGCTGTTTTCCAAATCACTGATTACTTACCACATTTCACTGTGGGCTGACTTTCTCCAAGGTATATTTTAGAGTCCAGAGGAAAAAAACAGTAACATCAGTCTCAGCCTTGAATAAGAAGTACTGTTGCATTCATATTGTTAAGCCCTGAATGGAAGTCTGCTAGACTTGCTCCCTGGAAAATACTCCTGTTTGGCAGGTGGAAGACCTGGAAATAAAAATGCTGTCCTCGTGGATATGTATACTTTGCTAATCAGTGTAAACTTAGTGAAAATGGTAAAAAAATTCAGAAACTCATTGAGTCTACCTCAGTTGTGTATTTTGAGTAATAATACAAATATGTCCAAATATGTGTTGTATTTTTGATTATTTATTTTGACTGGCAGGAGTTGTCCTTTTAAGAAGAGAATGAGAAACCTGGTAATACAGTTTGCTGAGGGATTGTATGAGGACTTGGCAAGGCTTTTGTAAGTGTTTTCTTGGCCTCTAAAAGTATAAAAGAAATCACAAAGTTCTGTTTCATACATCCGTCTTTCAGGGAATTAGTTAATTTTAAGGTGTATCAGTATAGAATGGAATAATCTCCCTGGAGATGTAGAAGCTGCTCTGCTTTGAAGCCATTAACCACTAGACATGGAAGCAAGTGCACCACTGGTATGACTAATGACAAGTTTCTAATTGTTCCTAATAGATGATGTATTTATGTAGGAATTACTTTAAATGAAGCACTGTGTCCCGTGGCCTCCCGAGGATGTTGCTCAAAGACTTAAGCAATTCTTAGATAACAATAATTTCTTTTTGACACAATATTTTTGGTGAGGAATATTTGCACAGCAGGGAAGGCAGCTGCCTGCTGCATTTTCACCAGGGCTGAATTTTAGGCAATTTGACTGTAAAACTACAGCTGCATATAACTATGGGTGCAATTATTATCTCTCGGATGATGAGATCTCTCATACGTGGATACAATTATATAGCTACATAATAAAGTAGTCTTAATTACAGCTGTTCACATGTACAGAAGGAAAAATGTTAATTCCAGACTGACCTTTAAAAGAAAAAAACCACCTTCCACTTTTATTTCAATATTGAATTCACCTCTGCTAGAGCTAAATTCCACAGAAAATTACCTGTGATGAACTTGAGTTTAAGCACATTATTGTATTTATGGGACTAAAGGATTTTTCATGAAACATTTAAGTCTATGATTCTCAGCTCCCTAAATTACCTGAAAAAAGTGAGTCTTAGTGTACTGTCCCTTCTGGTAACCAGGAAGTTGTTTTCTTGAAGTTGCAAGGCACTGAGGGACTATTAGACTCAGTAGAGAGGAGAAATGGAGAGGAGCGCATTCAGGAGATTCAGTGCTAGGTATATCTGCATATGATGCTGAATGTGTGCAGAGAAATTTCAAGATATTCTTAAAGGTGTATTTTAAGTTAATCAACATAAATCTGATGTTAATTTTTTGTCCTTTTTTGGATGTCATATGCCACAGGTAATGACTCTTTCCATATGTAATCTTTTCTTTTAACTGAATATTGAAATCCTGGAGTTGCTAGCACCTGCTCCTAGGATGACTGTAATGACTTTGTAATGTATACCTCTCTGAACAACTTAAATATGATCTCATTTTTCACTTATTTTCTAATGTTGTTTTGACAGGTTACTATTAAGGCTGCCTGACACACCTGATGATAAGACGATGATTCACTTGCTCATTATTTTGCCAAATATTAATCATTTGTACTGAAATTTTATACTCCTGATTTCTATTTGAGATTTTTTTTTTTGTTGTATTTACTTTTTCCTTCAATTGAAATGATCTATTCATTTCTGACAATGACATAGAAAAGATCTTAATTTCTGATGTTATAAAAATATGGTCTGTGTTTGTTTGGGAAATTTAAGTCTTTGGTGGGTTGGAGCACTTTGAATTTTCCGGGTGGTAGTCAGATGTCTATTGTCAGAGATATTGCTCTTAGTCACACACATAATTTTTCTTAAAAAATTTGAGATTTTATCAGGCCAAGGGTCCTGGTTTATGGAATCAGTGAGTTTAGGAAAATGGGAAGGTACCCCAAAGGCCTCCATGGGTGAAGGACATGCAGAGGGATGACATCGGGTACAGCATTTCCACACAAAGGAATTTCTGCTGAGACACTGGGGCTGGCCCTGCCAGGAGTGGAAGGACACTCAGCCTGAGCTTATTTAGGTAGCATTTTTCCCCCCTCTCTAGAACATATCAGTTGTGCTAATTTTTGCTTAATGCATGTTTAAAGAATGGCTATGAGACTTACCTAATGCCAGAATGTCAGTGGAAATGCTTATATCAAGTAGGGCAAATACAGAGGGCATGTATCACTCTTACTTTTAAAAGACATTAATAATATTATTGATGATGCAATATGTGCATTTACAAATATGACTTTTAGCTTTTTGCAAACAGCAAAAATCCCACAGTATTAGAGAAGCTTTAAATTTATTTTAGTTTGAAGGCAGTGTATGAATTCAGTGATGTTAATTAAAGAATATGTATTAGCAGATTTTAGGATTCCTAACATGCTTCGAGGATTGATTAATAAGTGTAGTACTTAGATGGCACAATGGAATCATTTTCAACATCATTACCTTGTCCCTTGAATAAGTCAGGCTTGAACCCTTGGGATTTGGCACCACTTTGTAAAACAACACTACCAAACCCATCTGACTTTCTGAAGGACAAAACTTTTATAATAATCAAAGCATTTGAATTGAAGAGTGATGCAAACAAGCAGGAGTTGCTTGAGGAGATCAAGTTTAGAAGAACTGTTTGAAGGAGTAAATGAAAAGATCTTCAGCCCAGGAAAATTGCATAGAAACTGAAGCTAAGCCTAGATATATGATGAGAAGATTGATGTGGCAGCACTGGAGTCACAGCAGACAGTAAATTAGATACTAGGTATAGTCACTGTAGTTGTTGATGAAGTTACTTACAATCTTTACATGGATTAAAGAGTAATAAAATAAGAATATCCCATATTAGATATAAATAATAACAAATGTAAAATATACAAGATGACACATAAAAATAGATATTCAGAGGGAGTTGCAAGGCAACTAAGAGACAGTCTATGTGGTTTGATGCCATAAAATCATTACATGTACGTCCCACAGGCACCTTATTAGATTCACTGCAAGAACAAAATGAGAGCAGCAATTTCTGGCTGTCTCCACATGACACCAGAATCAAGCAGGCTTATATTTTCTGGGAAACAAGCTCAGTAAACTTTCATACGGGAATTTTGCACAAGAATGTTCCCTGAGATGTGATCCCTGGGAGGATTTAGGTTTAAGCACAAGCACCTTCATATTGGCCTGGGGTGAAACCTGAGACAGAGCTGAGGTTTTCTAGGGCTTTTCAGGACCGAGGTGCTTCTACACAGAACTCAGGCACAGGATGCTGTGCAGATAGGTGCCATTAATACTGAAAACTGAAGGTGAGGTGCGGTTTCCTTGACAGCCAGCCCAGCATGGCTTACAGATTTGAACTTGACTCCTAAGTGATGAGTTTGATTTTGGGAGGTACTTTTCTTTTCTCCTTTTTTTTTTTTTAACTGTATCTCAGCACATAAGAATCATAACATTTCGATATCTCAGGTTCAACAATGTCTATCTGTATGTTCCCTAAGACATCAGCTATAAAACACAGTCCTATGTCATGACTTCATTTGATAGATGTTCTTACAGCCATAGTATCCTCAAAGCAGCAAAATTACTGCAAGAGAAACACAGAGCTGCTTGGGCCCAGGAAGATCAAAAGCATATGTACTCTCTGTGGGAGGGCCATAATCACGTTTATTATAAGCAGGCCTTTGGCAGCTCTTCTGATATTACCATTTTGCCTGGTTAGAGTACAGGAGAACAAGGACTGGCCAGGCCACAGCAGAAGCAAGGGTTGGTTTTTTTCAGGTGCAGGTGGTTACTGTTGATAGATGGGATTATGAGCCCCAGCAGAAGATTAATCAAGTGACTGCCTGGGATGTACCCAATTGCTCTAAAGGCTGAAAGAGCCTTGCCCAAGAAAGTGAATTACAGAAATTAAGTGACTCTTGTAATGTAGGTGCTTAGGAAGAACTGTTCAGAGCAGGAAAGAAACCTTTGGTATAGGAAGGGTAACTTTTGATAAACTGGAAAATATATAGATCTGTTTCATTTGGAGTCTTAGACATAAGAAAGTGGAAATGAGGTCTTGAAAAAGTTCTGGGATTTTCTTTTTTCTTTTTCCTCTCCTTTCCTTTTTTAATGTTTCCTAAGCCAAGATCAGCTTTCTAAGGTCAGGCTTCACTAGCTTATAGGGCAGATTTTTATTTTTTTTTAAGGCTTTGAAGTGAATCCTTTCAACCTGGATAGACTCGTCTCACATCTGCTGAATATGCTGCATTCTTCTGCTTTATTCTTACTTACGTGGCTTTTCTCAAGAGAGCAATTCAACAGATTAAATGGAAACAAAAAAGTTAGTGTTCTACCACTGGTAGGAAGCAGGAGTTTTTAAAATAAGCTGGCAAGTAGGTAGAGAATACTAGAAAATGGGATTCTCAAACTGACATCATACATAAAGGTTTATATAAATATTACACAGTAGAGGAAAATAGAGTTATTATAATAGGATTCCAGTCTCAGTTTCTCATAATAGTTATGTTAAGAAATAGCTTGTGTTCTTTCCTATTTGCCCAAACTCCTGACCTTCACATTTAAATCGCTAGTAAAATAACCTGCAAGAACGTTGTTGGCCTGAGAGAAAAAGAGAGAGAGCTTTTGAGAATGCAGGGAACTAATAACCAACTTTTAGAGGCTGCATCATCCTTATTACAGTGTATCTTATCTGAGAAAAATATCAGAAGGTTTCAATTTTCAGTGTTGTCTGGCACTTAAAGAACTTGATTCTGTCAAACCAGCAGCTATGGCTGTCTTCAATCAGCCATCAGGCTGCATGAGTCAAAGACCAGTTGTCCTGAACGTTGTATTGACACAGCTATTAAAATAATGAAACTTTACAAAGGATTGGTCCATTTTTAATCATAGGAGAAGGTCTGCTCTCTTAAATCTTACATAATATGCTACATATCAGTTGCAATGTAAAACAACATTTTTGTTGTTTTTTAACATTTCTGTGCTTGAACCATCTGCCATTGTGTACTTATAAGCCCTGCCTACTCTCTCCATGTACCTACATAAACATTTCTCTGTTTGTCTGGTGTGTTATTTAAGCTTATCCTGACACCTTATCTGTATTAAAACTGACCTGTTTGTGTAAAGTTCTCTTGGTTTTGATAATAACAGTAGACCTACTACACCTCCTGTTGTAGAAACTGGGATTTGGACAGGTAATCCTAAAAATCACCCATCCCTGAGAATTAAGAAGGGTGGCCCAGCAATGACAAAATGGAGTAAAACAAAATAGTCCTTGAGGCAACACCTTCCAGTCTGCAGCTGGGTAGTTTTGAGAGCAGGAAGGCTGAAAAACAGCCTGGTGTCTTTCTGGAGCCATTTTAATGTCACTGATTTATAGATCTCTTATTTTGTTTAGAGGATGAGAAAGAATAGCAGAGTAAACATGATGTAGAGGGCATCCACTTAAGGCTAAGGTCAATTACTCAAGGGAATAAATGTGCATAATTGTACACCTGATAACTAACAGCATAAATAGACTGCTGATTTATATCATGAGTCTTAAACTGCAACCCCTTTATACAAACAATTATAATAATAGGAGGTTGATTATTTGTATTTGTTCCAAGTCCTTGTGATGATCATCTTCGCAGATACAGAAGAAAAATAGACTACTGTTCTCTTTGGCAGATATCCTTTCTCATTAGATGATAACTGGCATTGTGGATAAACCTTTTATAGGTTAGGGCAGACAAACATTTTAATTATGCTTGGGAAGATTTTAATTCCCAGATGCCTAGATCAGAGAATCTTCTGGCATCTCAAGTCATTGAATTAAAAGCATCTATCTGTCTTACTAGTTCAATGACTTTTCATTAGCAATGATGTTTTGCTGCTCTTCTCTATTCTTAGCATAACTACAGTAATTAAGAGGCAATTTTAAAAATTCTGTGTTGGAACTCGGCTTCGTTGAGAGTTTGCTAAGCTCAGGGAAACTGATGTCTGTCAGGCAAACTGGAGGCCCGGTACCCACATTGCAGGCCAAAATCATCACTACTGAATGGCACTGACAGCCCCAAGCAGCACAAGTTCAACCCTGGAGATAATTCCTTTCACAGGGTTATCCTTTTCCTGAGTGTTTCATTTATTGGGAGGATTTTAGGGAAGTGAGCACATGGCAAAGGGGCTGTTGGCACGGAATAGAAAGTGCATGAAACTAGAGCAGTTTTCAAAACTCAGTACAGTCTGCATTTTCCATTATCTCCCAGAGAAGATACATTTTTTATTTCCTCTATCTAGACTTTTCAATGTCTCTAGGCTGCCTCTAAGTCTAAATCTAGGTCCAAATCTGAAAACTCACATGCAGTTCAATAACTTTACAGAAAATCTCCACAAAAAAAAGTTAAAAGGTAACTTTACATTGTAGATAATCATATTTGATTTATAGTTAAACTTTGTCTAAATTATCTATTTCTCTGTTATCCTTTGCAGATAAGTACATGTATACATTTCATTGTTCTCTAATTTTCCTGTTATGCCACTGACTAATTTGCCTGAATTTTGTGTACTGTCTCCCATACACTTCTCTTTTCTAATTTTGGTTGATGCAAGGTGTAGTTGAGTTGTGTACATAGAAGTCTCAGCCTGGGTATTCTTTTTCTTCTCCAAACTGAGGAACTTTACAATAGTTATTAGCTCAGCCTAGTTAAGATTCATAACTTTATCATTAATTAAGCTTCAACTTAATCACACACACTCAATAAACTTATTATGCCCATACTTTTCAAGAAACTATAAAGGAAATGTTATTCTGTATTCAGTATTTACTTCAACAACTGTTCTGAATTCTGCAGAAGTACCTAAAAAAATCTGAACTTGAGGACATTGTTTCAAATGTAAAAAATAATTTGTGGATATGAAAGTATTTACAGAATTTAGTCCAATTAATTGGCAAACCTTTCCTAATTTCCTTACCCTCAGAATTCAAGGGAATAGTAGTCCTGCAAAGTCAAATTATTAATGCCACAGAAAGGTGCAGGAAAGAATTGCAAAGTTATTCCTTCTTCCTCTCCCTCCAATAGCTGCCACACATTCAGATCTCTTCTTTTGAGCCAGTGACCCTCTTTATGGAGCTGGGACACAAACATGTAATTTTCCTTTTGGGTTCCCCTTACTTTCTACTCTCCTGAAACACTGGAAAATTACTATGAAACTACTTCTTGGTCACTGGAAAAGGGGAAATATTCTGCCTTTCTAAACAGGAGTAGGGCTGTTATGAGATTTGTTTTTTCACCTGTTAAAGTGTGTCTCCAGTCTCATATTTAAAGTCCTGCTCAAGACACAGTTATGTTAGTTATGCTTGATTTATAATACAAATTAGTGGTTTGAAAGTGTATTGTGAATTACTAATTTACTATTAATAAAATGTGGGTTTGGACCAGGATTTTTCAAAAGGCTCTAATATTAAGCATTGTATATTTATAAAATTTCACCATGTACTTTTCTCTGTGAGAAAATTAGAGAAATAGGTGGTTAAATATAGGTCATTTTAGCCTGTTATTAATTCAAGTACAAAATAACACCTGTGAAAGTGTAAATCATATTGAGCCATGTTTATGCACTTTGAAAATCAAAAGGTTTTTATACCTCATCATTAAACATATGTCCTATATGTTCAGCAGATATGTATTCTAACAGAAGCAAGAGGTCATAATTTCTGAAGAGATGGCGGATGTTATTTTACTAGCAGATTAACACAATAATATGTGTTAAAAGGCTGTCCCTTGCTTCAGCAGATTGTGCTCAGCTGTTAAGATAAAATATCTTTTCACAAGTCTCCTTTAACTCAATTTGTTATGAACTTTGCCTTGCCCATGATACCTTACCTTCCTAGGTGTGAGAGCATCCCCTCATTCATTAAAGGATTGGAGTATGTCTAGTGATGAAGGATTGAGGACAGCTCCAGAACGGTGCTAGCCAGAGGGTGAACATAAACAGCTTTATTACAGAGTCGGAAATAGCTGTTAATGATCTCCACTCCCTAAGGAAAGGGAATTACTTGTATACTTTGTACTTTTTTCCATACAATCCCTTAATACAAGAGTAAAAGATCTTGCTGTTTCTCAGTTTCAGCAGCATTACTAAATGAAAGTTCACATCCATTCTGGTCTCCCAGCCACAGCAGATGTATGGCTTTGGCAAAGCCAAATGTATTTCTCATCCACCCAGCTCATGCCTCATGAAGGGTCCTTGCATGTGCCTGGAGCACAGCTCAGAGCCTGGGGCTGCAGGATAGAGGCAGGTCAAAGAGCTGGAGTACAACTTAACAGGCTGCTACATCTGCCTGCTAAAATTCCTACCCAGAACACAAAGAAGCAAGAAAAGGCTGCAGTTTGCAGCTGGTGAATAGGCGAGTGTTAAGCTAACGCTCACTGAAGATGGAAAACACCTGTCTCTTCCATTCCCTCTGAAGGTGTCTCCAGGGACACGTGAGTCACTCTCTCTCAGCTGAGTGATTCCTAAAACCATGCTCAACCTGCTGAAGAAGTATTTTCAGAAAAAGTGTAAGGAACATGTTGCTCAGTCTCCAGAGAGCAAAATCAAGGGAAGGATCTCCTCTATGTAGTTCACTGACACACTAGATTTGGTTTCAGGAAGGCTAAACATTGACAAAGCATGAGAGAGAGAAAGAGAGAACTGAGACTGTTTTCCCTGTATCTTATACACAAGGAACATACTTAAAATAATGGTGGATGAATAGAATATGGACCATAAAAGTATTGCTTGTTGTTCTTGTAGATTACTGTAGAAGCAGTTTGGTTCTGCAATCAAAGTACTGGTTGTAATCAGAGTCAGTATTGAATTGAAAAATCTTGTCAGGTTTCTAGATGTGTCACCTTTTTTTTTTTTTTTCTTTTCAACAAGAAGAATAAATTCATCTTTGGAAGAGGGTTTTGGGGTGAAGTCAATGGAGTCAACTAATTTCAACTGAGTCAGAATCATGCCATTAATATCAGTATCTGATTTTAGGAGCACTTCGTCTTTTCCATCCCCTTCATAGTGCTTTATATTATGAACTCTTTGGATAGAAATTCTCAGGCTGACTGTGCACACAATATTTGAGGTAATAGTATCAATTATTACTTCTTTCTTGAAACTGCTAAGTAATGAATAAAACATATGTGTCACATTCCACTTTAAAATCAGAAGATTTTTAAGTAGTGAAAAAGATGGCTTTAAAGGGTCTCATTTAAAGGCATTTCAACGGCCTTAGAAGAGCCTCACCAGCCTTCTTGGTGGGATTAATAAAAATAGTTGGACATTTATCTTAGGACAGGTGTACTTCACATATAACTTTACAGCTGTTATTTCATGTATCTCACTCACAACTGATAATGCAAACAATGTTATTAGTATGAAAACATAGATTTAGAATGAAAAACATGAGTTAAAATTTGTGACCACCCCCCCTCCAAAAAAAAAANGATTTAAAATTTGTGACCCCCCCCCCACCAAAAAAAAAAAAAAAAAAAGGAAAAAATGCAGCTGTTGAAGTTTTCATTGGGAAGGAAAAAATTAATCAGATCTATTTTCAAGGTACAGTTGTTCATAACTTGTCTCATACCAACCCCACACTTCTGTTTTTTCTGAGTACATTAGAAAGCTGGATTATAGAAATATAGATGTACTGTGAAGGTCTGAGAATAATTTTGCCCTTAGCTTGATGCTGCTGACCCATTCTTCAAATGGAGCCCACTGTTAAAATCTCTTATTTATGCAGTTAATGCAGTTCAACATTATTATGTGATGCTGTTGACCTGAGCGCAGCCAACGGCTGTAACCAGGCTGAGAGAACTTGTATAAATATGCAGTGAGTAACGGGAAGCATGCCTTAAGCCTGTGCCTTCACAAATTCTATGAATTTTCAATGTGCTAAGTGTAGTACAATTTATTTGTTCACAGACCAAGGCAAAGCTTTGGAATCTAAAGCTGTTGATATCCTTTGTTTGAAATAAGAAAGCACAGTCAAAACAAACAACTAACATTTTAACAGAAGTGCACAGAGGAGCAGTCACACAGTCAGAGTCACCAGGGCTTTTCCGTCTCACACACTATTATATCACCCTCACCTTACAGAGCCATTTGCTACTTCCAGCATGTAAATGCAGCCACTGTTCCAGCAGCACGATCTGCCTTTCACACTCTAAAGCTCTTTTGCAACATTTGGTCATGCAAAGAGAGGGTGTTGCTCACCTCCCTGCCTCATTTTTTTAATAGGTAAAGTGATGGTACTTTACTCCTTTGTAGAATAATATTAAATTCATGAATGAAAGCCTTTTTAGGAATGTTCTTTCTATCCTTTCATCACTGTTTTTTCCATTATTTCCACAACGTGGAGTGTGCCTTGAAAACTCAATAATTTTAGGGTTCTGTCTCTCATGAGGGGATCTATTCTTAGATATCTCCTCATCTTGAAAAAGGCTTAGAGAAAGAAGGAACTGAGCTCAAACTGGAGCCCAGATTCCAGATCAAAAACTAAAAGTCTTGACTTTACCACTAAACTGTGTTTTTGCTTGATCAGTTTGTGACCTTTATTTCCCAACCAATTCATCTGGACTTTCAGTAGTTGAAAACTGTACAAAGTTGGTGTTTTCAGTAGTTGTTCACAAGTGTTAAATCTCTGTGTAATTATATAATTATTTTTCTGAAAATATAATCTTACCCATCTATAGCTGTTCTGTTCATTTCTCTTCACTCATTATTGTTCGTGAAAGTGAGAAAAGAGATAAAGAAGATTACTCTTTATAAGGTCAGGACGGGTACTGTGGCAAAATATTTCTACTGCAGGGACCAAGAATTAGTTACATCCAGCAGAAAAGCAGACACTTGGAGACACATTTGGTGCAACACCAAGAACAGGTGGAAGAGAGGACTAACTAGGCTCTTGACAATTGCAGAAATTACTGCTGACAAGAGACATTAAAATAGTTTAGAGAGAAATCTGACTACAATTCACAGAATGTAGGGTAGAGATGAAAAAAGGAAAACCAGAGATCAGGGAGGACTCTTTGTCTTTGCTAATAGTCACTAAAGTTCTGCCTGTATCTGTATATCTATTTGCGCTCATTTACCTTTTGTTTGCCATCGTTTGCAACGGACTAGATGATGTTCTAGTGACAAAACACAATGCTGCTTCACATCTGCTGTGGACCTGTCTCTAAAACAGTGAAATGATTCAGTAGTGTTAAAAATAAATGAAGATAATCTGTAACTTTTATGGCTATAATTTTTTAATTTCTTCCTAAACATTCATCCCATTTACATTTCTTTCCTTTTTTTTGTTCTGGTTTAGTTCTCATTTGAGTGCCCCAGCAAAGAATAGAGAATAACTTGTGATTGCCACTTTGTGTTGATGATTTCACTTTAACTCAGGCAATAAATAGGGTACAACAGACTGTAAATCACATAAGAAAATCTCTAGATGAGTGCTGTGACCAGCTACAACGTGCTCACAGCTCTCATTTAAATCTACCCTCTGAGAGAGGTCTAGAACAACTGCAGTTAAAAAGCAACACCTCCGGGAACAAAAGGAAATGAGTTGGTAGGCATGTGCCCGCTAACTTCAGTATCATAAAAGGAATAATTATAAATCATTATTCACTCAATAGAAGGAAAGTTAAGCTTGCCATAATACCTTTCATCTATCTGAATGTGTAGTATATAATGGATTCCGTGCTGAACGCAGCCTGAGAGATACCCCAGGAAGCAGAGCAATACCTTACAAAGCAACTATGAAATCAATCTGTAACCTGGGGGGAGTTTAGATCTTTTTTTTTCCCAATATAATTGCACATTACAATAATACATACTAATCTAGAAAAGGAATAAATGCAATTCTCTAATTTTAAATACTGTTTTTACAATTCTCATGTACTATTTTCTAATTATTTCAGGTGAGACCATTAAAAAAAAAAAGAAAAAAGAAGAATAAAGAGGAACTCCTGGGAAAAGGTAAATAATTCAGTCTAACCTAGTATGAATAACTAAGCTGAAAATACTGTAAACTGAGAATTAAAAAGATTGGGAAGAAATGTTTTTTTCTACTTGATCTCAGGCAATGGAAACCATAGTGGTTATTTCTGTACTGTTGTTATGCAGGCTTTACCTGGCATCAGGAATAGGATTTACTGCGGTTGAATAGAGGGGAATCCTGATGTATTGTCTTCTGAATTATTGTCACATCTGAAACAAGGAACTACTTGATATGATGAGGTGTGACTGCTGAAACATCATAGAGAGATTATAAAAGGACCAAAGAGGTCTCAAAGCAAGTGCAGTACCTCTGACTGCCTTACAAGACCTCTGAATAGAGCTGGTCTGTCTGCTTCTTAAGGCTCAGTTGCTGTAAACATCTTTTTGAGTGGGTGACACCAATTTGTTCTAATTTTCCTTGTCTAGGGAATATCAGGATGGTGATGTTGTACTTTATAAGTATCCCTAACCCATCCATACAGGTGTGGGTAATGAAAAAAGTGAAATTACTTTTCTTGCAAAATTAAACCAGTCCTTTTAAGGGAAAGTGTTTGCAGAGATGTTGCAGCTCTCCAAAAGTAAACTCACTTCCCCTTCAAGCTCTGTATAAATACTCGGGTAAATAACAGCCAGTTTCTCAATCAGTAAATGTCAAATAAAATTATTCCTTAACTGTCCATACCATTTCAAAGCTTCTTGTATATTTGGAGAGTCCTGCATGCAGATGATATTCAAAATTTAATGTAAAACTACTTATAATATCTATACCTAAGATTTAGGCGTAGATCTAAAATTCATTGTCTCATCTTAAACTGTTGTAAATTGTCGTTATTCCATCTTTGTGAATGGGAATAGTCAGTTGTTATGGCTACGGATTTGTCCATAATACATTATGCATTGGAATCTATTCAGAAAAGAAGTAGATTTTTTTTATTTTTTTTTTTTTTTTTTGAGAATGCATTGACAATATTTGAAAATACATTGTTACAGAAAGTGCTGAAAGGATGCTCCAACACTGGTAGAAATTTCTAGTATGATATGCAGACCTATTTATAGTAAGTATTTTTAGTGCCAGTAAGAACTGCTAAAGAGGAACTAAATAGAAGAGGACTAAACCAGAAATGGTTTTAATGGAAATTCCTGGTAGCTCTAATGATCAGAAACACAGAAACACACACATCTCTATCTTATTTGCTTAATAAATATGTGTCTTGTAATAAATCTCAGAAAATTAGACTATTTGTGAGACCAGGCAGCCACAGCCATTACATCAAAGTCAGAGCTCCACTAACATTTGCTATGAGATTTTATAAATACTAAGGCAAACAACCTAAGTTTGATGCCAATATCACCTTCCTCACAGGCAGCCTGAGCACTTCCCCAGAAGTGGTTGTTTCCTTCTCTTCTGCCCAAGTTCAAAGACAAAAAGATATTTCTTCTCTCTCCTTAAGAATGTCAGTGATTTTGTCAAGAGCCATTTCTCATTGCAGGTGTTTGGTTTTCCAGGACCAGGGACCTGCTCCCTTTCAAACACCTGAGGGCTCCTGTCACCCTCTCAGTGCTTGCTATTTCATTTTCTGGGTTCACCATCACTCACAAGCTGAGAAAGAAAACTGAGGCCTGCTTTATAAAAACAGAGTCTCAGGAACATTCAAGGGAAAAAAAAAATCTCAGGAAGAAAAAGTAGATCTTGGTAAAATTTAATCACAAAAACATAGAAACATTTCAGCTGGAAAACACCTTTAAGATCATCAAGTCCAAATGTTAACCCAGAACTGCCAAGTGCACCACTAAGCCGTGTCCCTGGGTGCCACATCTACACATCTTCAAATACCTCCAGGCACAGGGACTCCCACCACATCCCAGGGAAGCCTGTTCAGGTGACAACCCTTTCAGTGAAGGAATTTTTCCTAATATCCAATCTAAACCTCCCCTGGTCATTTGCTGGGAATTTCCTTTCATCCTTTCACTTGTCACTTATGTTGGTGTGGGTTTGTTTATTTTTTTAATATTGAGGTCTTTGTTAAAATTAAAAAAAAAAAAAGAAAATGGTGTGGGGAACATTTTTCTTTAGAACTTCTTCCATAAGACCGAAATGTTACAGCATGCAGGAAGACTATAAGTATGAATTATGGGATCCTAAAAGACTGAGGGCAGGAAGATATGTATTATCTTCAAAGAACTACTCCCTCTTAGGCAATATAAAACTAGAAATGAAAGTTAAAAGTTTAAAATGCATCCATCAACACAGTAAGGACCATTTTTTTAATTTTTTTTTTTTTTAGGTGAAACTCCACTACTAGTATTCCTCCCACCCAAGGGGTAAATATGGTCCTGTAAAATTGAAACTGAGAAAGAGCTTTTCTCTCAAGTTCAAAGTGGTAAGTTAAAAGAATTTCCTTTTCCAAATACAAATATGAATTTTCCAGAGAGATATTCTGAACAGTTTTATTACCATCTACTTTAATGTACGCATTGGCAATCTGATTGCTCTATTCAAAGACAAGATAAAAACTAATACTACATGGATTCAAAAAAAAAAAAAAAAAGACAGATTTTGATTTTACCTCTGCACTCCAGTGTAACTACACTGAGACTATGGACTTAGTTCTTATTATACTGGTGTGAAATCTCATTCTTAATGTTGAAGCTGAATGAAGAAGTGTATTCCACTGTGAGGGGGAAGCAGGGCCATAGTGGGGGTGAACAGAGAAGAGCACTCAGTGCATGCAGTTCACAGAATAATCCCTCATGTGCTTTGCACATTAAAGGATGACTTGCCAGGTCACAGATGAGGGAATCCACTTCTGAGGGTAAAGTAAACATTTGTCTCCTAATTAATAGTTTCTGCTATGAAGTATTTCATGTCTTTGAAAAGCAGAAATGTTTCCAATGGAATTTGCATATGTACTGGTGCAACACCCTTCTGCTTAGTTTGTTCCTTCAGATGTCCTCAAAAGCCTTAAGGTATGGCTTCGAATTTCCAGATGTTTCTGCCAGTGCTAAAGACCTAATCATCAGCTTTATTAGAACTCTGCTGCAGCCCATGGTGAGGCAGCTGTGCCCCTGCAGCCCATGGAGGTCCACACTGGGGCAAAGATCCACCTTCAGCCCGCAGAGGACTTCATGCTTGAGCAGGTGGACACCCATATTTTAATTCTTATTAAATAGACTTGATTTAGTTATATAAAATCCCAACTACCTCTCTGTGCAGATACCTCTTGAGCACCTCACCATGCTAATTTGTGATGCAATGGTAAATAACAATGAAGTTGGAATGCTTAGACTGCCAAAAATGTTCCTGGAAGGATAATTCCATGGGATAAAACTTCAACTATTTTGTTTTCTCTAAATTTCCAATCTGTTAGCCTGTGATGCAGGTTGGGCTTCCTTCCATCTTACCATTCTTGGAATGAAATAAGATGGCTAGATGATCTGCAGATATTACAGGCAACTTTATATCACATTGATATGTTTTGGGGCTATACAAGGATCTCAAAAATATATCCCAAAGAAAACAGAAAAGTAATGACAATGAAAGACCAAACTATGATCCTTAACAATAACATACACTACTGAGGAGTGAGAGGGGAATTTCTAAAGCAGTGCCAGTTTGTACAAAGACAGTACAAACTATTGAAGGCCTCTGTTCTGCCTAACTTAGGCATGTGTCTGTTTTGAAGCATGTGACTCTTTCTTATCCAAAAAACAAATGCAAATCCATACATAGACATACTCATTTCTTTCATCAGACTGAGGTCCCACATCACCATATACTGTAAAAGTTAAAAAAATTTCCTTTTCCCATTCCCAGACCATTTACCATGCCATTTTTGAACACTTGCCAAACTGTGTGCCCTTCTGTTGTGCAGGGTAATTTAAGAGGGAATATAAGGGGAACAGACATGACTTAAACTATGTCTGAAGGACTGATCCAGATTTGATTGATGCCTTATCTTTTAAATCCTTATAATCTGCTGTGCAGAATTTTGTAGGTGCTCATCTGCCTTCAGAGTTAGATTTTGTACCATGCCATTTTATAGCTGTAGCTTATTGACTTATTCATGGGAGGAAGCTATCAAATATTAACTATTTCAAGGAAAAAAACCCAACTTTGTGTAAGTAAGGGAAGCATTTGGAGCAGCAAGCCTGATGAGCAAACACTTAACTGCACACTCCTTAATCTTGCTTAAGTAGTGCACCATATTTGTGTCATGGAAAAAAGTCTGGAATACTTTAGCACACTGCCAGTGATTTTCGTGCTTTATGAACTGTACCACAGGTAGTATGTGCAATCTGAAATGTTTGTGAAGCCCTAAGATTTAGGCTACCTAGATCTAGTGGCACTAAAAGTGAAATGTGGCCAAGGCGGGACTATTCCTTTTGCCTTCGGACAGTAAGAATTCAGTCAGATACACTCTGCTTGAAATAAAAGGAAAACTACTGGGGCATAATAAGCAGACTTGATTTTTTTTCACTTTTTCTTCATTCCTCTAATATTCCATACATATTTTAAGGTGCTTGTCACTTCCAACATCACAGAAAGTTATTATGCAGATACTTGATCTGCCCCCAAAAGGAATTCAGCGTTTCAAGAAAGCCATTAAATTATGCACCATGTTAGCCTATGACCATCTATTCTTATCTCTATTATAGTCACTGCCTATCTTCTTTCTGCTCCCATTTCACTGCTTTTCTCCCCCCACTGCTTAGTTTTGTCCTAGTTAAAATTCAATAGAAAAACCTTCAGGAGAAGGATCAGGAGGTCCATTGATACAATTCTGTGATCTGTGAGAACGGCAAAGAAAATAAGTTTGAATAAGAATGGTACTACAGATGATTTTGTACATCTGTATCCTATCCCTGTTTAATGTTTCTCTTATTGATTGGAGGTGGAAAAAATATTTTCTCTCTAAAGCTCTTTGGAACATGTAGAAGCTCTTTGGAACCTGTTTGATCTTAAGATTTCTAAGTTCATCCAGCAGGTTTTCAGATGGAAGACACTTGTATCCTAAAAGATACAATAGATCCAAAAAAGGAGACTGCATATTTTACTTCTTTAAATCATTTTTGCTCATATTAATTTGAATGTGAGACTTAAGTATGTGCTTGGTAGGTCTTCTGTTCATACTGCCAACTCCAAAACCCCACTTTGGACTTGAAATATTTTAGTGAAATATTTTGTTGATCGTGTCATTTCAGTAATCAGCAATCAGCTAATCCCTTTATTCCCACCCTCACACCCCTCTTTCCCCCAGAAAGGATTCCTGGAAACTTTTCACAGAGCTCAACAGGTGACAGTAGTAATGTGTTCCATTGTCATGTTCATAATGGTGTATCTTACACATATTTAACCTAGTTCATCTTCAAGAGAGGGATGATATAAAGGCAGACATTTCATGGAAACGTTTCAATTTGTCTAAATATTTTAAAATGACAGGTAACTTACTTGTATGATTTCCATGAAATTAAGTTTTTTTATTAGCTAGAAATACATCAGGAATGCAGTCTCTCTGCACATGGTGTCTTCATTTTCCATGATCAGTTGGGAAATGTGGAGAGATTCTGCAGAGGCTTTTTCACTTTGGTGAGGATATGTGAGAGATGCATGCAGACGTCTTTGTAATTTCTTTGACAAGGATAGGTCCAAGTTACATTTTGGAGCTTTTTTGGAGCTCTTGAAAATTAAGAGGCTTATTATTTTCAAATGATCCTACTCTGCCATAATGCAGCACTCGTCTCTTTAAATGGTCTTCTTTATTCAGTTTTTGTCACCTTTCCAGGAAAAAATAAAGTTTCTGTACATTTTAAACTGTGAACTACACAAGAATGTGCAGCAGCATATCCTTATGCAGGAGCAATTTATCCATCTTTTTATCTAATAATCTACCTTTAGGGGAACTGCTGAGCCTGGTCTGTGACAGGGGAACTACAATGGGGTGTTTATCAGTGGCTAAGACTCTCCTTTATAGCTAACCTGAAGAATTAAGAATTAAAATAAGCAAGCCTGGCATAGCCTAATCACAGATCCTTTGTGTAATGATGTCTGAAAGGTCAGCTGGAGAATCAAGTGGTCTGAGAAACACTGTGGTCAGGCAAGCTTTGTGGAAAACAGCTACTCTCTATAGACATCCCGTTGGTGCTGCTTGCAGAACTATCTTCTTGGATAAATTAAAAATAACCTAATACTGGGAGGTACTGCGACCTCCCAAGTGCTTGTGTCTGGTTATGGTGCATTTCACAGAACAAGATCCAAAAGCAAGAAATTTTCTTTGGAGCTCTGTAATTTTAAAATATAGCTTTATTTCTTTAATCTTTTGACTCTACCAGGAACTGTAATATATATTCATTGTCTTTAAATTCAAAAATCTGGTTTCTATCAGTAAGTATATGAATTTTATTTTGTTGAACAGAATATATTGGTGGGAAGGGGAGTGTAGTTTATACAGTAAACATATGCCTGTGAGACTGTGAAGAGGTGAATTGTTAAAATGGCTTGAAAATGTAATGGATGCATAAATATCTCACAAAAACCTGCAATGCAAAGTTAATGCTGACAGTGTATAGTGCAGTATGGTAATAGTACCTTTATTGTAGACATCTGCAGCTGAAGGATCCTCTTGGGATCACCATTTGCTTGCCCAGGGACTTTGTTGACATGTTAGATGTCAGCATCCACAAGTTTTATGGGCTGGAACAGAAGGGTGTTTCCTGATCTAAATTTTATAGGCAAAGTCTTTAGTTCATGATGTAGCATTTGATATTACACTTGGACAGGGTAGGAAGGCATTTTGTCAGGTCATAGCTGGAGACTGGATTTGTCCATGTGTGCTCAGGAACTGTACTCTGGTTCACAATACCCCTGACATCATAGAAAGTGTTAAATGTTAGCTTAAAATCTTCTGTACTAGTCTCAGACTTCAGGAAATATTCTTAAGCAGTCACTAAATTGCAAAGAAATTCCAATAGTGTTGCATTCTGAATCAAATATCAATGAAAGCAGCATCATTAATGACACACTAATGAATACCGCATGAATTAATAATAATCGGCTACTTTTTGAAGTCTCCCTGGCTTCCCGCTGTCTCTTAAATCACTTCAAATAATTAATTGCTTAATGCTTTTCACCTTTGACAGACAGAAATAAATTGCAGATTAAAAATACCTGTGTTGGCAGTGGGCCAAGCAAAGTAGAATGGCTGTTTGCTGCTAATCGAGAGGGATGGTGCATTTTGTCCTGCTGAGCCTGCTTTGCCCAGGTAGTAACGCACAGATTAAAGGAGCCTGAGACTGTGTTACTCATTTTAGACAAAAATTAATCCAGACCCAGAGAGTTTGTAGCTCTTTCTTCTCAACACAGCTGAACCAGTACCTCTGAAGTCTGCAGTCCTCTCTTTGTAGCACTGCTGCAGGAAAGTCAGTGGCCATAATTTTCCCCCTTAGCTTTCTGGTGTCAGTATGTGACAGGAGTGTCAGAGGTCTTTTTTGCAGTCACTCTTCTGTTGAGAAGTGCCCTGACATCACCTTAGTCAGTAAGTGACCATCCAGTTGCAAGAAATTCCAGTCCCAAAGACTTGGAATAAGTGTGGATGACAGTCTCATGTAAGTTCAAACACCTGAATTTAACATTGGGGTTTTTTTCTGGAAACTGTCTGGGCCTGAAGATTTCAATGGTTTTATTTTTGTTTCCTTATAGATACTGAGGAACTCAGTTGCTTGGAGACCTGCATCGTTTTATCTGTGTTCAAAGCAGGTAAGGTCAATTATTCAAATAAAGTTGTAGTGACCAGAGAATACATGGAAAGCACCTTAATTTTAATCAGTTTGAAAATGGGGAAGTCAGTCATTATTTTTGCTTCTCAAATGACTTTAAGTTGCAAATTGTAAAGTCTTGCCATTTCAAAAAGTTTAGGAAAATGTCTGAGATATGTTGTGGCAAGAGTTCTTCCCTATAGTGTATTCTGCTTTATTCCATGAGTGGCAACCTCATTGAAGTGCTGGGTGAAATAATATTGCATTTGTAATGCTGCTGGTATCGATATATATACTATACTGTCTAGGCAATGTATAATGTTCATAGCTTAATTTATTATTTCTAGTAATATTTTTAAACTTTATTTTATGGTTTTATGATAAAGTGTCCAAGAGAGATAAGCCATGGGTGCTCTGTGATTATAAAAGAAGAAAAAGCCCTAATGCCTATTTTTCAACCTCTGATAAATGCAACTCACAGAATTCAACTGCTAATGCAGAATTTAATCCTAGTTCTGCATTTTCTCTTCCTCAACCTGTTAAATACAATACAGAATGGCAACTCCTACTTTATTCTAAGTGCATTTTAAATGCATATTTTCAAGCTCTAAAGTTACTGGAGGAGTTCTTCACATAAAATGACATTATCCTGGGTATATAGAGAAAAATGGAGGGTAACAGGAATTTTTTGTGATAGAGTGTAAGCTGCTAGACTTTCAGATATTTACAATCCTGAGAAAGATAGTACAGTTAAAAAAAAAAAAANCAGAAAAAAAAAAAAAAAAAAAAAAAAAAAAAAAAAAAAAACACGTTTCTTCTGCATATTTTTGTGCCAGTAATCACTACAAATTCCCTGCAGAAAATTCCTCAGGCAAAATTGTTCCTTGCAGATATAATTATGCTAGACAGGAGCTGCAGGGGCTAGTTCCCAACCTGGAGAGCCTGTACTCTCCTGGGGTCAGGCCTGTGGCAGTAGCAGCTCCAGCTCTAGCACTGCCAGGCTGTACCTGCCTGAAGGATTTCTGCCCTCTCTGATGTTGCAAGGTGTGTAAGCTCAGCTTCTTTGGGGGGAGGCAGACCAAGTCAGGCGTTAATGGCAAAAAACCCACAGGTAGTAAAAGGCAGTGGTGGGGGAGCAAAGGGGTTTTGACACAAGTGACGCTGGCAGTGCTCGGGAATCTGTCACTGCCTGGCTGTTCAGCCCCATCTCAGAGCTGCAGCCTTAGGTGAGCTGTTGGCACAGGGGCTTTGAGTAGGAACCAAAGCCCATAATAAATCCTGCAGAGAATGAAGGTGAGAAAAGATTTGACTGGAAGGGAAAGTAAAAGAGAAGGGAGATGTGGTCTAGAAAAATGTAACGAAGCAGAAACAGGAAACAAAAGCAAGGGGGGATTTAGGTGGGGGAAAGAGCAAGCAAACTAAAAGCAAAGCAATAACAGCTCAGATAGGTTTTGCACTGGTATTACAATACAAAAATTCCACTGGGAAAGGAGGGCAAGCACTGGGTTGAGACAACAGGCAAGATTTCTCTGTGCCTGAAAGCATACTTTTGAGATGAATTTTCTTTATGCATCCATACACTTTACCTAAGTGCAGTAAGAATAGTTTGGGGCTTGTTGGCTACGAAATGTGTTTATGATTTTCTACTCCCAACTAAATGTTCAATTTTGTTCAAAAATTGTTTTCTTTATTTACCTAGGGCATGTACTTGTATTGCTAAAGCTAAATGTCACTCTGATCAGCTAGAAATACTTTTTTTCTGGGTAATAGCCCAATGCCTTTAAAATTTAGTGTGTTATGCTTTGTTTAAAAATAATGGACAGTATAACTGTATTTCACAACGAGTAAGTGTATTAATTATGAACCAAATCACAGTAGATACTGTTAGCTGCTCAATTTCCTTTGAATTTCAATGAATAATAATTTTCTTAAACAATAGAGGACATTTTTAACACATCCAACAATGATGAAGTGGATTAATTACAGGTAAAATATGTTTATTGAAGTCTGAATGACTACACTTGTCATTGGATCTCAGAAGTATGCTATACTCCTTTTAGTTATATACCATAATATATATCACCTAATTATATATTGGTTCCATTCCTAATTAAAAAAAAAAATCAATTTAGTCAAAATTTCATCAAACCAAATTTTCCTGATGTCAAAGATGTAAAGCTCCTCTTGACCTAAATGAGACCTGTGTTCATTCTGCATTTTAAGGCAGGAGCAGCCTGGTTACCTTAAGACTTCTGCAAAACAGAATATACAGCACTAGAAATTATGTACTAGTTTAAAAGGTGGAGGGGAAAGCAGGGAAAAGGAAAACAGTGCTAACTCAGGGCAGCACCAAACCAGGCAGTTTGGCTTCTTGTGGTAGTCTACCTTACATGCTTTTTCCCTCATCTGCTGTCAGGCATCAGGCTGCTGTTGGCCCCAAAGTTAAAATCCAGATCCCCTTCAGAGCAATCCTTTCCCTCATCAGTATAGAAATATTGTGAAGTTCTGTGGCACTTTGTTCCCCTGACTCAATAGGAGTCATATGATTCAACAGAAGTCATATAAGCCTCTTTAACCTCCTGATGAGGGAGGCACCAAGCAGCCCTCTTGCCCCTCTGTCATGAACAAGAATTTCAGAAATGCTGAAAACTGCCTTTTCTGGGCTGTTACAAACATGCACTCATTTAATGGCTACAAGAAAGAGTCCCCAGTTCACCATTTGTAGTTTGATCTAAGTTTCCTCCTGAATTAAAACAAAGTTATTCTGTGCCTTGTGAAACACCCCAAGGCAATAGGAATTACAGCCCCAAAGACGTCAAAATAAATGGTGTTGCCGCAGCCCTGGCAGCTGCCTGATCCAGCCCTGGGGTGAGATCTCACTTCTTGGCAACCTGGGTATCGGTTGCAGACAGAAAGGCTCTACTGTGATGCTCCACACCCATGGCCAGGGGAAAAAAAAAAATCAGAGGCTGTCATTATAAGTTTAAATTTTGCTTTGTGTAAGCCTCAGCAATGTTCACTTAAACTTAGCTGTTTAAGCACTTATACCTGCTAGTAAATTCCTTTGCTGGAATATTAATGGAAAGAGAGCACCAAGGCTGCAATCAGTCTAAATTAATTTCAAAATTCAAATAAATCCTCCTGTATAGGTTGTTTTTCTCCAGAATTCACCATCTCCAATTAGGATGCAATATGACATGTCCTGTTTTCACATTTCATACACTGCATATTTCAAGTAGCAAATCTAGACTCTCGAGATGATGGCTGGCAACTCGAGAGAAAGAAAAACATAAACAACTTGGAGAAAAAATTGAACATAATAAAAATAATCTTGAAAATATTCCAAGGCTAAGTCAATTCAGAAATATGTTCAAAATATGGAGTGTGAGCATTGGTTTTCCATAATACAGATGGAATCAATGCAAGTGGAATATTGATTACAGATTAAGCTCATCTTATCAATAAAGATGAACTTTTGCTATCATCTTCTGAGAGCTCCGTCATGCAGTTCCTACCAATCCTGAAAAAAACTTTCCATCATCAGGAAGATTCCATTTTACACTTTAACAGAGTCTGAGGAGTTTCTCATCAACTCAGTTCCTAAAGAAACAGCTACTAGATTTCTTTCCACTTGTTCATCTATAACAATATTCTTTGGTTTAGAAATGAATATCAGTGTCTCAAGCATTATTGAAGAACAAATAATTAATAAATAATAGTGTTATACTGAAGATAAAATGCAAAGGGAAAAATGAACTCTGCAAGAAAATATTAAATTTTGTATCAAAACAAATATTCTAAGAAGAGCAAAACAAGTGTCTCTGTCTTCTATTAAGACTATGCAGTGCACATTGCAAATCGCATCTGCAATTTGAATAAAAATAGTGAAATTAATGTGGTGTTCAGATCTTACTCTGTTCCTACAATTAACTGATTGATTTAACACACATTTAAATAGTAACACATTTAAATAATATGACACACTTAAATACTATTTCCATTTGGCAAACAGCTGCCAGTGGAAGGAACATCGCCAAACAATAGGTTTGTGATTGTTTAAAATGAACACCAAACTGTTTTGGTCTTTGGTGGGTCATAAGAGTTAGAACAAAGCACAAATGTTCCAGATGGGTGGAGAAGGTGTTTACAGCACAAAATGGCACAATTCCTCTATCCAGAGCTAGGTAGGGTCCCCTAATCCTTATCTCAGCTACGGTTACTTCTGAAAGTGAGGTACAGAAGTTTCAGGAGTGAGTCATACTGACAATACCCGAAGCTTAGATTCAGCTCAAAAGCTTGTTTGACATATAATCAAAACCCACAAATGGGAAAGCTGAAGAATTAAAAACCTCCAGCATCTTCTCCCATCCACATGAAGCAATACATAAACTTGCCTTTAGTAGTTCAAGGTCAGACTAAGTCAGTGTCCCAAACAGGCATCAAAAGTCATATCATTCAAATAGCACCTAAACTCCAAATATGACCCTATGAGTGATACTCTTTAGTCCTGTAATCTGAAAGTATAGAAATTGTGTCTGATTTTTACCAAATGTAATAACAGTGTAGAGCTTGATCATTAACACTTAATTTAAGAAGGCATCAAGAGCTTGAGTAATAGGAAGTGTGTTATCAAGGCTAACTGCTCATTTCATTAGCTAGTTCTCGAGGTTGTGCGATTCTTATTCAATAGAATACTGCTTTTGTTAACTGATAGCTGAACAAATTAACTGAGGAATTACGTTTTTTCCCTGAAGAGAAAGAAAAAACAAAATGTTGGAAAACAATTAAGAGCAGAGAAATTAGTAACAAACTGCAAGTAGTTGTGCAATAGTGAAGTATTACAGAGAATTCACTTTACAGTAGAAGGATCAGTTCCTGAACCCTGTCCTGAAGATCCTATAAGAAGGCAAATATACATTATTGAGTTATAGGGACTAGGAAACCACAAGTGATTTCTCTCTTTGATATTCAAATTAAAAGGTCTTGGTTTGCTGTTATCTCAGTAGTAACAGAGAAGTGTTTTACTTGTCATCAGAAAGGGTTTCCACTCCGTCCAGAACTCTTTCTAGAAATGTTTCTCTACTTGAGAATCTCTTTCCCTTTCAGACTTCCCTGGCTTTAAAAAAATTCAACTTTAAATCTCATCTGGTAATGGAATATGCTATTAACATGACAAAAGCAAACTTCATGTATTATAAAATTATGCTTCACTGGGATTATTTAGAAAAGCAATATGCCTATAAGTGCATTTAAATTACGGTAAGCAAAACAGCACTTTATGAAGAGTTGGGTAGTGTTGGGTTTTGGGTGATTTTTCTTTTTAATGGACTGTACCACCCTGTAAAAGATTTCTGGTTTCTTGGATGATTCATTAATGCTTCCTTCATTTTCCAATTTCTATGGGACCATCTGGCCCATCTTTGTAGAAAGGCATTTAGCTGTAAATATATTTTACAGTCTTTCTCAATTTAAAAGTAGTTGCCCAGCTGCTTCACAGAAACTGTCAGCAATTGGTAAACTCCTCAGAATTGCCAGCCTTCATCAGTAATCCAATCAGGATGTGGTTTAAAATACTGCAAATCAGATTATGCTCCATTGGACAGGAATTGGAGTGACATGATGTGCTGGGTTATCTTATTTTGCATCTGTGATTGCCTTTAATCCAGGAGATGCATGCACTTTCTTTTGAGGGGGAGGCATTTAGACTGGGACAGGCTGTCCCTGTGCATGTAGGTGTTCCTGTGTGTGTACCCCAAAAAAGAGCACTGTTCAGGTTTTATCTGCCCCTTTGAGTCCAAATCAATGTCAGGCACTGGCAGCATGAATTATGTGCAGTATTGGCTGCGCTTTTGAGTTCCTGTTTTATGTGGTTTAGATTAATTAGAACTGTAAATTTGTGTTTTCTGATTTGAGTGGGTTTTAGATAAGTCCTGTTCTCTCTTTCTATTAACTTCTGTACTGTAAGACTTGTAGTTCTTTAACAGCTGGCAGAGCTTGCTGGTATTAAGATGAAAATGTGGAGGTAAGGCAATAAGGCCAGCACTGGGCTGCATTAAACAATTACTTTAGTGCATAATTTCTGTTGTTGCAAGACTCTGTTGCACTATGCAGAAGGGAATGTTTAGAACAACAGTTTAATTAAAATATATTTCAACCCATGGATGACCTTGCATGTTACAGACAAAGCTGTGCAAAGACTTGGATGGACACAGAATTCCATATTTATTTATAAGATGTCTATACTACTCAAATATGTGCATAGAAAAACTGCCTCTTACACTGTACTGTACATTCTGGACTATTGCTGCCTGTAGTATTAGATTTTCTGATAGAATAACTCTTGTAGGTCAGTGAGGGAGTAAAGTTTACCTCATTTAGCCAGCTGATGTTTCATAGTACATTGAAAATTAACTCTGAACCCTGTGTTTTATACTCCTATTCTGAGTTACTAATTGCTATAATAAAGGAAAACAGGGCACTTGATACCTGTTACTCAGCTGTAGATATTTTATCATTTGTTAAAGGCTGAAAAATCTGCTCATTTTTATCAGCTGGATGCAATCAGAGTTGCATGATACAGCTTTTGTCAATTGTACTTTATATGCTTCTAATTAGATAAGCCTTCAGGAACAGCTTTGAAACTATGAGGAGAGCATGAAAACTTTATGTGAGAAATTCTGTGAGACATTAATATGCTACTTCTAGTTGAACAGAAGATTTTCTGGGTGTGAGATATAAAGGGAAATGTTAACAGAATAATGTGATGTCAGAGAAGTTTGTCTAGTTTTTATTTTTCAAAAGAAATTTAGAAATAGGTAATAGTGTGAAGATAAATTCTGACAGACAGAATACAGAGTAGATAATAGAAAATAATTCTAGTCAATCATATCTTTGGGGTCTACTGAGTTAACATGACAGAGGGAGAACATTTAGGTGAGTGGAGTAGAGGAGAGACAAATTCTATTGGGGGGTTGAAATTCTTAAAATTACTTTTCACTAGTTTTGTCAAATCTTTAATTGAATAGTAATAAAAATATTAAAGCTAGATGACTTAGTACTATGAAAAGTTTAAAGTTTAGTGAGTAACTAACACTCTCAGAAAATACTATGACAGTATCACTACTTTCTGACACAAAAGAAAATAATTTTGCAGTTCATTATGTAATGCACTCACATCCTCTGAGCAATATCTTTGGTTAGCTTTAGGGAGGAAATTAGGGAGTGCTAGAAGTGACAAGTATCCATTTTCACATGTTTGGTAGGGGTAATTTTAGTTAATTAAATCCATTGTTTATGGAGCCATTGGCACTCAACTAGAAGAAAGTTTCAGGATAACTACTTTTGTCATCGGCAGTTGAATGGAGTTACTTGAGTGTGTTTGGATACTTTATTAAATTCAGAGAGCTCTGCTGATTCTGAATTTCATGTATCTTTTTTTTTTTGTCTACTGTCAATGTGATCTGTGAAGACTTTGGCTTTTCAACTAAATCCCCCAGTTCAGTTCATTCCAGCAATAGTTTGAAGACTCATCCTAGTGGATAATTACACATTTCATGGCATTTTTATGAGCCTTTGCTTCACAGCGTGTGGATGTGTGTATTTCCTAAGCTTTATAGTCCATGAAATAAAGGGGTTGTGTTGCAGTACATTCAACAGCTTATACATAGAACCTGAATGCTAATTTTTAGGAACCAAGAATTTAGACAAGTGATATCATTTTCCTCTTGCAGTGGGGAGTCAGGAATGACTTGATTTTATTTTCAGCAGTTGAATGGGGTTAGCCTAGTAAAGAGCCTTTGAAAATTCTGTTTCTTTCTAAATTGTTCCCAGTGGAATTTCCTTTGATCTCCATAGAGTTGTGAAGGAATTTTGCTTACCTTTTTTTGTTTTCTGTGACACTGCTAGACACAGACTATTCAAGTGAAATAAGCAGTAATGTACAATGCTTTTTCCACAACTGAAAAACTAGTATGTGAAATAGTGATTGTATCAATACACACTCAGCTATCAGAAAAGTAAGCAAAAGGGAAATGAAAAATGGTATGTGAGGGGAAGAATGAGAAAATAAGAAAGATGCAATCCAGCTGGCACCCCCCAAAAATGATCTGAAGGAGCAGCTCCTGTCAATTCTCAAGTGTGAGAAAACAGCTCGCATGTTCATGTGAAGACTGCAATCATTCTGTCCTTGTCATGTTTAAATAGTAGGCTTACTTTTGTTCAACTATTCAGTAAAGAGCAGTTATGAAATTTCTTTTCTACTGGATTTGGTGATTGATCCTTTATTCAGACCTTCATAAAATATCCACTAAGATATACCAGTGGTTTAGCTCGTTTGACTGGTAATACTGATGATTTTATTAAAATAAATGCAAAAGAGAATTGAATATTTATATTCAGAAAGCCATAGTTTAAACCCCATATTCTATATGTGATTAAATGATACTGCTATTGATAAAACAATAGATGTATTAGATACATGGGATATATTCCACAGCTCTGGCTTAGACTCCCTCTGTGATTTTCTTGCCATAAAGAGTTGCACAGTAAAATAGGGGTAGTTCGCAGAGACTTCATAATTTCTTCCCTTTTTCTCTTTTAGTCTATTCCTTGTGTTTTTTCTCTCTTTTGCACCACCTACACTAGCAATAAGACAATTAGATATAAAGATCAATGTTATGATACACACCACTTTGCGTTTCAGTTGCCAACACATTTTACTCATGGATAAAGACATTATTTAGCCTTAAGAGTTCCCTATACTATTTAGGAGCAAAATACAAACATGCAAAACACACACGCACGTGTTTACATAAATTTATATGCAATTTATGTAGCAGTCAATTTTCAGCAAGGATTTTATAGTTACATAAAAATTCAAGGACATTTACTTGACAAAATTAAAGAAAGGGAAAGCTGATAAAATAAGAAAAGAGTGCTAAGAAGACAAAATTAATGTTTCCATTGCAATCCAGAGTTATTCTTATACAGAGATCTCACCAAGTAGAGAAATGTCTATTGTAATATTGCTTTTAAAATATTAACGGTAACTAATTAGATAGTCCTGATTTCATCTGTTTGGAGCTCTATCAGGCGAGAGCCTCAGTTGGTTTGGCACTTTAAAAACAATACTGAAATGCTGGACTGAAATAATTTAAAAATGGGAAATGGGATCATCGTGGGGTTTTTTTTGTTTGGTTGGGTTTTTGTTTGTTTGGGGTTTTTTTTGTTTTTTTGGTTTTTTTTTTTTTTGCAAATGGGCCCTTGATTTGCTTTGGCTTTACTTTTGGATGCTTTGCTTTGTATTTACAAAGAGTATTTATGAGCCTATTTTACAAAGCCTTTTTTTGGTTTTTTTTGTTTTCTGGTCTATATTTTTACTTTTTAAAATACGTTAAAGGTGAGTATAAAAAAATTATACAGAAGAACCATAAATTACAAATAAACTTAGCATCTAAAGTTAATTTAGTATTCAAGGCTTGGTTTGAACCTGTGACGCTTTGAAGAAAAAAATCTGCATCTAAACCATATGCAACAGGACATGCATTGATTTTTGTATTTTCCCTCTTACATAGTGGACATTGATTTGCATTCCTAAAGAGACCATTAATAACAGAGTGAAAGGAAGGGTAATAGTCATCCGGCATATATGTAACAATATTAGTCATTAACTACTATGCCTGTAGTCACTTAGTACAAAGTTGTTTATAGGTGCCCTCTTCTTAAATACAAAGGGAGGCAGTGTAGTACAAAAGAGAGTTTTGTTGTGAAGTTTTTACTGACCTAAATTAAATATTTACTTCAGATATTATGTATTTTTTGCCAAGGATAGATGAGAAGTAATAAACTTTAATTTAAAAGAGACATTTTTATTTAGAAGGCTCTTCATTAGGGAAAGAGGAGATGGCCTAAACATGGTATAAATTCAACGGTGCATTGCAATTTTATTGGCTTGACTAAGTAAGTGAGACAGCAAATGTGAGTTACAAAAGCAGAAAATAACTGGGCAGAACCTCTATCTACTCAGTGGACTTTAATATAAATAGTAATAGTGGCACTACCAGCTAGAGGGCAGGAGGAATTCACCTGAATGATACTTTGAGCTTTGGAATTCTAGGAAGTCTCAGGGAAAATAGATGAGCAGATGGAAGCAATGGAAACAGATGAAAATGCAGAATTTTATGGTATGAAATGGTACGAAAAGATGTGTTGTTGCATGATTACCATTACAGCTGGGAACATAATTTAGCTAGAGAAAACATAACTACTAATGATGAAAGTGTAGAGATCATCAAACTTAACACATTCAGATTCATTAACAAACCATGCATAGCTTACCAATCTTCCTGCTGTCTGTCCACTCATAATTTTTCAAGACACAAAGATAAACTTCAGAGATATTAAAATGTACTTTAAGCAGATAATAAATGCCACTTCTTGCATATAATGTCCCTGACACCATGGAGGGTTAATCTTTGCATAAGGTCTAACCAAGCTCATACCATTTTTCTGTTGAAACAAAAATAAAATACATCGTTAGACAGTTTTCATGTTCCCACCTCCTAATTCTTCTCAGTTAGAAAAGAATTTCAGCCACTTTTGTCAGCTATCTGAGCTTTCTGTTCATTCCTCCTCGGCCTTCTCACTGTTTGGACAACATCACAGTAATTCAATGTCAAGAACATTGCTTCTTCTGAAAGCTGCACATCTGCCATTTTCAGAGTATGTGTGGAGCTGTCTCCTGCCAGCTGCACTACATTAATTTTGAAGGCATCAAAAAGGCCACCATAATTGATTGTTTAAACAAAAGTACCTCTTTCCCACACCTGCAAACCTAAGTGCAGACCTTCTTTGCCCTGTCAGATTTGACAGCCACCATCACCTTCCCTGAATCTCTCACCTACTCACCATCATTTTAAAATCCCTTTTGATAGGAATTATTTATGAGAGTCATACCTTAAAGACACTTTTCAACAGAGTGAAATGCTGGGTTAGTATCAAAGCTGATCGGCAATACCCAAAAGTGCTGCTTGCTCCAGGCCTGGCATTTGTGCTAAGCTTCCTTTCAGGTCTTAACTCTGTGAGCTTGACAAGACTAGTCCAGTAAACATTGCAGAGTATCCTGTGGCAACTCTATTTTCTGGATAGCCAGTGGGGATGATGCAGAGGAAAGGCAAGAAGAGTGATCTGTGTAACTGGGAGACTTGTTTTACTCCAGGGGAAGTAGAGAGAGAGCAAGGTATCTTGTTGGAGCCAACCACCCCATCCTGCTGACCAAGGAAGCTGTGGAATGGTTTTCTTCCCGCTTTTCTCATGAGCAAGACAATCCTTCCTAGCCTTCCATCCTAGCGCTCTCCTGCCACCAGATGTGATGAGAAAGGCAAATGTCTCTTTCACTGCATTTGCTCCTAATTCCCCTTTTTGGGGAACATGTTTTGTCTCTAGTCTTCCTTAATTCTTCTCTCCTAAGAATGTTGTTTTCATTTGTCATCAGTAATTCCTTTCCATGTATCTCGTGTCAATTAAGCATAGTCAGTAAATCCATTTTTGTACAGGATTACTGCTGTAATTTGAGTAATGTTTGTTTCTATTATTAGTTTGATGCAATTTACTGAGATGCGATCTGCATATGCACAAAAAAAAAAAAAACACAACAGATAACACCTGGTTTTTGCATGTCTTTGGTACCCTCTCATCTTTGATGAAATCGGTGAAGATCATGTAATTAGGGTATATAAGTGGATGTGAAACTTATGTAATTTACACCTTAGAAAAATTTCAATCAAATTAATTTTATTTTGGCTTCCACAGTTTAAAAGGTTACATGTTATACTGGCATATATGCTTGGAAAATTAACTCACTCTTGAGCTAAGTGTCCGGAAATAAATCAGTTTGTCATATTTTGTCTCCATGGCTAGGAATGGCATTGAAAACAAGGTAACATAATTTTGAAGTTAAAGAATAATATAGGCCACAGCAACTGAGACAGTAATGAGTCAAAATTGCTATACATTGTGCAAACTTGAATATGAAAGAAGTCGTATCTGAGAAAAGAATCTGAGAAAAAAAGATAAAATCCAACATCAGTTCGTATTCACTCTTCAAAGTCTGATTTTGTCCACAGAAAATGAGTAAAAGAAACTGGCGTGCATTTTTGTGATGATCAGACTTTTCAGCTGTTGATAATTCCAGGGTTTTGCCTGTTAAAACACTGTCAAGTGTATGTTTAAACATACGTAATTGGAGATCAGGAAGATTCCTTTTAATCTTGCTTAACTACATGGCCAAGTGTTGTGCTTTAGCATTAGAAAGATGTGCATTTTGCTGTTGAAATCAGCAGGTTTGAAAGAATCAAACTAAGGAGCGATCACTCCTCATATACCAGAACGTTCTGCTTTATTATTAAAAAAAAAAAAAAAAAGAGTCTGGGAGAAGGAGATTTACTTAAGAGCTGACAGTTCTGTAGAGAAACTGGCAAAACCAGTTTTAAACAACATTTAACAGGACTTTTTTTAACTGTATGGCAGAGGAGTTGATATTTGATAAAGAATACTTTCACAGCTCCAAAAGTAGATTAGGAAAAAAAACCTGAATGTGTTTATTTCATTTTCACAGTAAAATCACCTTTCCTTATCCTGAGTCCAGTGCCCTCTGACCATGTTTTTTTTAGACATTCCCCACAAGGAGAATGTAATGTATAATGCAAAATACGCTTATTTGTTCCCTGTTCAGTTTTCATAGTCTTGCCCTGAGCTGAGACATGTATACTTCCATATACTGGTCCAGCCAGCTCAGGAAGACAGGCATTTGCATTCCTTTGATTAACTTGGGAACAAACAGTTACAGAGCCTGTTGATTCTCTCAGCTGATGTAGCTGTTTATCAATAATAAAGACTTCTCTCTTGTTTCTGAGAGAGGTTCAGCTTCCTTACTACTTGCTGTGCTTGGTCACCCTGTATGTTCTCACCTAAAACTGATGAGGACATTGCCCTTGCCCATCACTTAAAAATCGTCTTTGACTGCAGGGGTTTGCTGGTTCAGCATACTCCTTCTCAATTTCCCGGCATGGTAGATATTGACCTCTTTCACTTTTGCAAAAGAGACCTCCCTTGTCTTTCAGGTGGTGTCTCTACTATGAGGTTGTGAATACCAGTTACAATGGTTTAGTTGGGTTACAAATAATTCAGTTCTCATTGTGAGCAGATGAAGGAAATAAAGAGCCAGATCAGGGATTGAAATTAGTAGAATTGGATCATCTCTGCTCTCGCATGTGTATTGCACAGCATTTAGCAAAATGCAGATGACAGTGACTGAAATATTTGGGTTGCTGCTTAATCAAAAATAACAATGAGACTGTCAATTTAAAAATCATATTTATTTTTCTTAAATCACTGGATTTAACACTTAATCACTGGATTAAGTGTTTTCAGGAGTGAAATGCAGTTGGGGCAAACAGTTTACTTCAGAAGTTGCAGCTGTGTTTGCCCAGAGTTCCAACTCTCAACTTCCTGCAAGCTGCGTAGGGAGAAAAGGCAGTGGTCAATATTAGATGAACCCATAGCTGCTGTACATGTATCCAGTGTGTCATAGAACACATCAGCTGCATCTGATGTGCTTGGGTACACACAAGAGAATGTGTTTGCCTCCAGCCTCTTCTTATTTTCCTAGATGGACACAGAGGTTCTGGATGTGTGCTTTTGTGTGGTTTAATGGCTAGGTGTCATGGAATACACTGGCTGCTGTTACCAAGGAAACTTGTGATACAGATTTTAGGAACTGTCAGGGAAAGAATTAATGAGCAGCTAACTTGGTTTCAGATCTAGCTGAGCAAAACTATATGTCTGAAAAATGAGGGTTCATCAACACGAAAATCCTTTTACTGAAATCTTGATTAGGGTTCTTACATGTGACTTTCCAACTGATAATTTTGAAATCTATTTTTGAAAAAAGTAGAATATTTTATTTCATATTTTTCTAACACATTGAATCTAACAAATGTTCAAATAAAAATATTTTGATTTCAGGAAGACTGCAAAAGTGAGAATAAGGCTGGAAAGCACCTTATCTTGTCTTCTACTGTATTTGCCTCACAACAGGAGCAGTGACAGCTGAACAATTTTTGGCTGATGCTAGCCTAACCAACCCTTAAAAATCTGGATTCCTCCACTTTCTTAGCCAACTTAATTCCTTCTTTATCCTCTCCATGATAAGTCTTTCATAACAGCTAGCTTAAACCTCCATTGTTGCATTTTAGGCACATTGTTTTCACCTTATTCCCCAATCAATATAGCAGGCAATTTATTATCCGTTTTGTCTGAGTAACCTTTAATGAGTGTGACTATGTACATGTCTTCATTTTACCTTTCAAGATTGAACAAACCAATTTTTTCAAATTTCCTTTGATTTCAACTCAAACTCTGCTCACAGACGAAAATTCCTGTAAACAACAAACTGCTAACAAACAAAGCAGTCCTCTGCTTCACTTGATTCTTGGAGCAAGTTTAGCTGAGAGTTGAGGCAATGTTCCAGATGCCTCACTGTGCAAAGGAAAAGCCAGGCATCCACTCCAATAGGGTGCATTGCAAACAAAATGAATATTTGAGAAAATATTTGAGAGTGATTTAATGGCGAGTGTTTTCAAACATAATGAAGAAAAGTAATCTAAAATGGAGGCAAATATAATTATCTCTGATTCTTGCATCTATGTTCACTACATTATTTCTGTTCATTTGCTTTTAAAGCAAAATTCTTATTTTTACCTGCTTACTGTTAGACTCTTAGAATTTATGTTTGTACATCAGAGAGTATAGTTGTGTGGACACATCCCTTCGTCATTGCAGCTCAATTATAAGTAAGGTGTTTGTTCTTGCACAAGCCAGACTGAAGAAAATATTACTAGAAATTAACCAGATGTATTTGCACTTGAGGTACATGGGTATATTTTTTACAGAATAAAAGATGGCCTACTTTTCATAGTTTTACTATTAAAAACCATCTTCTGAAGTTGTCATTAAAAACATTTTGTGAACTTCTTTGCAGAAAGAAGTTTACAGCAAATTAAGGAAACCCCAGGAGAAGTCGTTTACTTCATTCCGACAATACATTAAACAGTGACAGGTTTGCAAGCCACAACTTTGTTTTCCCAGATAGTTTCTGGTGCATCCACAGTGTTGAATGCACAGGAACTCTTGCCATGCAATTTGTAGCTGGGGATGCCAAAAGTCATCTCATCAGGAACTGAGATCAGTAAGGAGATGATAGATGCGGGTCAGTAGAGATTGTCCAACTGTCTCTCCTTCTTCCCAAGACATAGGAGACCATGTTAATTACTACTGAGAACTAATCCTTTTCCAACACAGAACTGCATGTGTAGGAGCACCTGTTCTGCACTTGCGCCATTTGACAAAGAAAAAAAAAAAGTTCAGCTACTGCCAAAGAAACTTCAGATGATGGAGAAACCTTTCAGTCTGTGCTAATTTTGGCACTTACAAAACAGACCATCTTGGGCCAGAGAGTTAAATGGCATTTTCTGTCCTTCTTATGCCCTACATCACTGTCTTCATCCCAAAGGATTTTGCTCTGCTTGTCTAGGATGCACAAGTGCATGCAACTTCCACCTTGGTCCCTCAAATGGAGGGAACAGAGCCTAAACCTGCAGTACAGCAGGAATGTTCTTTAGTTGGGTTGTCTCTGCTGTATGCTGCAGGTGATGGCTTACAAGGGGAAAACTGTAAAACAGACCGTTAGAAGTCTTGCAAGTTCTTTGGAATGTTCTGGTATCTGCTTGAGTTGTGTTGGCACTCAAGCACAGTTTTAACGATCTAAAAGAAATTACATTTTTTTAATTACAATACTAAAAAGAGAAGTGGATGATTTTCTGAAAAATAGTAACAAGAAAGTTTTGGAAAACATCTTTAAACTCAAGAAACCTTTCCTTCTGTTTGGCAAAGCTTAAGTGACTGGAGTTTTTTACTCATGTTCTTGAATGTCTGCACTGCTCAGGGATTTTTGGTTCACTTGCTGCTTCTTGAACCGACACACTTCACCTGCTTAAAGCAGCTATTTTAAAGCAAACAAGCCCTGTAACATTTAAAAACAGTAAGAATTTATTCTCAGGGTGGTGAAGTAGGCAAAAAATGCCATTTCTTTACTCAGTCATATGGGACCTTCACCCTTTCCAACTGATGAGACTGAGAGCACTTTTTGTTTTAAGGGATTTCATTTTAATTAAATTCCTTTTCAATATGATAGCAAGAAAAATGAAAAAGGGTTTGAAGTGAAAGTGAGAAACATAATTTTCACCTATTAATGGCACTGTGTGTTGTTGGCTATTAAACATAATTTTAATTTTGATTGGTTGATGAAACTGTGAGACTGATGAATGAAATTAACTGGCTGTAGTCCAGTAGTGACATCCTTTTACTTTATATTTGTGTACATTGAGACAGAATGTGGGCTCATGTTGGGTAAATATTTATCTCATACAATTGTCTAATCCATTAATCAGAATTAATATATCTTTTCCCCCCTGTATTGTAGTCAATTTCTGCATACTGTTCTATGCTTTGGACATACTCCATCAGTCATTTTTCAAATGAATTTAGATTAAATTAAAATAATGAAAAAATTATTAACAGTTGATTGTCTATGATCAAAATGTGCAATCATGAATCCACTTACAGTGCAGTTCATACTTGACACATACACCTGCTGACCCCTTCAGAAGGAAGAGAAGCAAGTCTTTCTCACCAAATCCAGATCATCTCTGACAGGACCCTCTGCACCCTGCCTGCATTTGGGTGCCACTTTTAAGCACTGTCACCTGGCAGAGGTCTATGACAGCATGTATTGCTGGATTAAAATGTTCTTAGTTAAGTGAGGTTTACCCATTTTGTGAGCTGCTGCTCTTTGTTACTCGGGTATTTTTTCACGTTGTACCCTTGCCTGTGAAGAAAGGATGAGCTGGTGTCATTAGTGTTCATATGCCTGTACTTACAGTTTTGTGGAGAGCCCTCTTTTTTCATTCCTTCTAGCTGCCATAATAACGTAAGTATCCATGTATTAGAGTGAAATAATCCGGGTATTAGAGTGAAAGGGAAGGAGCAAGCACTATGAAATATGCTCCCAAATAAAAGGGCCCATAGCTTTCTCAACCCCAGACGGTACATAGAGTAATCTCCAAACAGAGCCACAGTCTTTGCCTCTGAATTTGAGACAGAATCTTTCCTCAGTTTTGGAAGCTGAACAGTGAATTTTTGCCATCGGGCTCTGAGATATATACCTGCATACTGTTAGTATTATGTGGTTAGATTGCATCCAAGAATAGTGCATTCCTCTTTACTACTCAATTAATTTAAGGCAAAACAATCTGTTCAAAGCCTACAGTGTAAAAATTATACAATTCTTTACCTTCTTCATTTGCATTCATTGTTAGCAACACCCTTGTCCTTGTAAGTACAAGGTTATGTTAATTATGTAACTAGTTTGGTATATAATTGTGCATACCCTGTTGTAGGCAACAGTTTAGCCTTAGTATAATATATTTCATTGTTCTCCTTGTAAATCCTTAAATCATTATGAAAATATTACCCTTGAAATGGCCTATCCATAGTTATTATACATCTATTTACATAGTTATTTTGCCTGTATCTAATATAAAAACACAAACTCTAAGCAAAGAAGGAATAAAAGCAGGTAGTCCTTGAATGGCTCCCAAGCAGGAAACTCTTCCAAAAAACAATAAACAAACAAAAAACCAAACAAAACAGTAAAAACCTTTTCATCTTTTGTGTAAGTACCAAGAAAAGCAAATTCAAAACTTATATTCAATTCCTTATATCTGGACTTGCAGTTAATTTGAGGACTCTAATAAATTTCATAAGCATTATTTAAGAAGTAAAAGCATTAAGAAGTCTGGAAAAATCAACAGAAATCTGACACTCATTCACTCTGGTTCCTGACATGTGAGTGAAAAGATTATTTTTTCTTAACTCAAAAAGACAGTTTCAGTATTCACTTTTCATACCTAGAGTAAACCAATTTAAAATTTCATCATGACTATCAAGAATGACTGCTAGCAGGAAGATGCAAAAATCTTGAAGGAATAAAATTCACACACAAACCGTGCCACCTCCCCCACCCCAAAGTAGCCCCTAAAATGAATGTCAAGGTGTCGGAGAGATCTGAGTCTCATTCCTGTTAGTAAATGTTTATCCTTGAGTAGATTTTCATAATAGGCAAAATAGAAGTAGGTCATTTTTCTGGCTACAATAACCTCAAACTTAATGCAGAAACAGAAGGAAAACAAAGGAATCAAGTGTCTAAGTGACCTCTGAAAAAGCCAGTCTTAAAAGCCAAGTTACAGTGCATAGCATGAGAGGTAATGGCCGCAAAAGCTCATGTTTATTTTTTATTAGAAATTCGATTAAATGCTAGCCAAACACTTTCCTGTCCAATTGATCTGCCAGTGCTGTAGAAGTGACTGCACTTATGTATTTTTCCCACCTTTTAGCTTACCTTGTACCAAGATATCAGTTATAAAAGCCAGCAAAAGTGTAAGGCTCTTGCTCCAGAAGACAGAGGAAGGGAAAGACCAAAGCCAAATTAGGCTTCAGAGGTTTATTCTGTCAGTGGTTTGTGACACCATATGAGTTTAATAAGAGCTTAACTGAATCCTTCTCAAGGAAAGGGAATTCTGTTGAAAGCCCAGGATTTTAAGAGGTTATCAAGGGACACAGATTTAGTTGATGAAATGTCATGTCATGAACCTTCCTCATTGTTAACAGCATAAAACAAAGAACATGCTGTAGGACCAGCCAAAGAAGTATTCTTGTTACTGGTTTTATTCTGACTGAATGGCTTCGAGTCTATCAGTTGCAAAGAGTTGATCCCTTCTAAATTAAAACTGTCATGGGTGTTGTGTGCTGTTCATAGGATACTGTAGAACATTTGGAAAAGTATTATGCTCCCAGCAGTCAGGAGGTTATCTTTGCACTAATATTCCTAACAGTAATGGTATATCCTTAGGACCAAGAGCCATTTATTGTCCTAAAACCCAGAGATTAAAAGTACTTGTGCAGCAAGAAAGCTTCTTTGCCAGACAGGCATGCAGATACAGGAAAGGCATAATAACAGTGATAAAAATCTTGAGGTAAGACAAATGCAATGAGGAAGTTAGAACAGTTTGTCTTAGTTCTGTCATCCAACAATACTTCGTAACCCAAAGGACATGGTTTTAATCAGTGGGTCTGAAATGTAAATGAAGCAAATTCTGACAGTCTTTGATCAAAGGCAAAGAGAAGGATGGAAAGCTTCTCAGATAAGTCTCTAAGGGAGCAGTCAGAGTTAGTCAGATAAACAGAACAAAAGTGAAATATATTCACATCCCAAATTTTGCTAAATTTAGCTTTGACAAAAGAACCCAGAGGTAGCCTTAAGCCATTGTACTTAACTCGTTAAGAAAGTAGCAGTGGGCTAATACATTTTGGTGGCAGATCCTATGCCCACTGAAAACCTGTCTGATAAGGTGCGGGCTACAGGGATGACACCATCAAAGCAATTTTGAACCCTTTGATGGGTGCTGAGAGACCCAGCTTCTAAATGGGTATTCAGTTACTTACTGACGGGTAATTCAGAAGAATCAGGTTAATACTTCCAGCTCTAATAACTCTGAATTAGAGATGGCTGACTTAGGATTCATTAAAAAAGCAATCAGCTGGAGTCAGGCTTTAGAGCAGTTTGGTTACTGTGGAGAGGAAGAAAAGGAATGTTAGGGTGTAAGTCCCATTGCAGTTTTCTTTCCAGCAATGAACACCAATTCATTATTATGTGTCAGACCAAATACATATCAGGATCTTACACTTACGTGTCTCTTTCCTATGTTTAAAAAACCCCAAAGCAAATAAACACAAGATGTTATGTCATTAATTTTGACTTATTTACTATGGCAATTGGATTTGATTGAATTGGCTTCATGATGATCAAAATCATTGTTCCCATTTCTAGACTGTAAGTTTGGACAAATAGGAATAGGTTTCCCTTGGTTTTTAGTTGAAGCAGTTCTGAAATTTCTGCAACTAAAGATATTTTATTTAAATAATATTTTCAGAAATATTATATAAATAGGAGATTTAAAACAATTTATTTTTAAAGTCACTATTAGAAAAAATGGTATTGTTATGGAGTATATTCTAGGTCTGGTCAGGCATTTGCCTATTTGTGAAGCTGTCACTATTGCAGAGACTCAGTTTGATTTCAAAATGTTCTGGTGGGCTACAGGGAGGATTTTCACAAAAATCAATTGGATTGCTTTCCAAAGCTCTCACCAGCCAGCTAAGCCCGGATATAGGCTGCTGATGTGGATGTCTGAGGATTTTCAGGTTCCTGTTGGGCCCACCAGCCAAACCACTGAGAATCTACAGCTTCTTTCAGCTCCTCGACTTCATTAATGCCTGTTAGACAAAACCACTGGCATGAGGAACCGTAGGAGGTGAAAGCTGATAAATGAGTTTTCTTAGTTCCCTTTCTGGCCATCTATGAGCAGTAGAAATCAAAACTGACCATACTCTTCCAGTCAGATTGCCAGAAACATGGTCACCTTTCTTGATCTCAGGTCCCTGGTGGGGAAGCCAAGATGAATTATATGTCACTTTCAATCAGCAATTGCCAAGACAGTGGTTTACCATCTGGCAGGCAAAGACTGCAGGTTGCACATATGATTTTGGTAACTTTAGATTGCTATATTTCTCAGCTAGAATTAAGATTTTTATGAGTGTAGGTATTTGGTCTAATTCTGGGATAGGATCTATACATATCTGGGGGCTTTATGAGAATAGTTTATTGTATGGAAAATTGCTTTTTTGTAAATTTAAACACAAGTGCTTTACCTTTGTACCCATTGTTTCTGTGTAATGTCATTCCTAGGAATTTTCACAAACTGATTAAGAACTCATGCATATACTGTTTGATAGCAATCTTCCTCATCAGCCTTAAATACATAGACTCAAGATATACAATTCAAAGAATGAAACGTTTTTGCTACCTTATTGCTGTGGCATTCCCCGTGGGAATGTTCTGCTCCTGGTGGGATTTCAGGAGCCGAAAAGTGAGTGGCTCATGAGTTGTACTCACAAACCACTGCTGGATGGTGGACAGATCCATCCCTGTAGCACAGGAGCTCATGGCAGTCGAGGGTCTTAATACAGGCCTTGGTCTTAGTGTTTGGCTTTATGAAAAGCTGCACAGGTTTTGAGGTTTGGTTTGGGTTTTTCAGTTGGTTGGTTTTGTAGGTCTTTTTTTTTTTTTCTAGAAACAGTACAGTTATGCCTTTGAAAATACAGTAAATCTTAAATTATTTTGATAGCACTTGGGAGAATATATGGTGGTACATGTAACTAATTAGAAAATGCTTCTTTCAGGATAAAAGTGGTATAGAAAATACATTATTAACATTGCTCAAATATTCATTAATGGATTTTTCAGTGTGCATTTAATAATAAATGGGCATTTACTAAGAAAAGTTCCCTTCTCTGTTTTGAGGAAATGCTCACAAGAGAAAGTGTGAGAACACTGGGATTCAAAAAGTAATAATGTATCTACTAACATTAATTTCTTTGTGCTGGAAAACTGCATTTGCAGCATTTCTCGGTATCAGAATGCATTTGAAAAGTGAGATTATCTGTAAGGGAATCCAAGCAGTGCACTATTAACATTAGAAAAGGCTATTGATCAGTAGACAAATCAAAAGAACTGTTGCTGGGTTCTGCATTTTGTGCCCCAATCCTAAGGGCAGTGGAAAGACCCCTCACTGATTTCAGTAATCATTAGATTCTGACTTTATATCCACTTTGAGGATTTGAGCAACTCAGAAATGTAAAACAGTATAGATATAAAGCATATGTACTTGTACAATATCATTTTATTGATGTTTGAAATTATTTAAGTTGGGCCAATATTTTCAGTTTGGAATATTTCTCACTGAAGATAAAGAAATTTACAGGAACCTCTCCCTTCATAAGTATCTAAATGTACATGTAGAACCTACCCTGCAAACAGTAAAATTATTCAACTGCACTAAAATATGTAGTTTTGTAGGTTTTGGATTTGTGCAAGGTCAAGTGCAACATTTTAGTCATCCAATAAATAAAAGTCCTGAACACATTTCTAAATCCTACATTAAAGGAGCAAAAAAAAAAAAAAAAAAAAATAAAACTTCAAGGGAGCAAGTGTGATGTGATTTAAACTGTTGGGCTCAGAGTCTTAAGACTGCCTTTCTTTTACTCTGGACAATAATTTCTCCATGGCATCTGGATCATAAACTACATGTATTGTCTGTTTTGAATGTTACTCTCCGTTTACTTGAGAGTACTACATCACTGATTCTGTATTTGTCTTGTGGAAAACATATCAACATGTGAGAGCTCACACTTGGGAATATTGCATATATATTTCATGTGGCTATCTAAAATTCCCAACCCCCCAGCTCTCTGCACTTTTTCCTTGTTTTATAAATTCAGTAATCCTTCTGTAAATTAGTTTTGCCTACTACTGAGACACCTGAGTATTGTTTAGACTTTCTACTGTGTTCCTTCTCTATAGAGAATACCTTCAATACTCTTTTAGGCTTCAACTAAAATCAATATTTTTTTAAAATACTTCTTGTAGAAGAGAGCTTCAAAAAAATCTAAAATAATTAGACTATATTTTTAAAAAAAATTATCCATGTTGACTATAGAAAAAAAGGCCAAGCTCAAGAACTTACACAGCAATTTTGGATCCAGGTGTGTTTTATGTAAAAGGAGCTCAATGTTGCCATGGAATTTTGTGAACAGACATGGGCAGAGCAAACTGACAAATGCTGGCATTAAAGCTTTGGAATCATTAGTAGGGTGTATCAGAAACATGCCGTTCTTTAGAAACAGACTGACTGTGAGGCTGGCGTGCAGCTCTGTCTTCCCAGGACAATGACTCAAAGACCTCACTTTTGGAGGGATACAGATGCAGCCAAGCAGGACATTTCTTCCTATGAAGGGGGAAAACTTGCAGAGAAATTGAGAGTCCATCTTGAAAGAGATAAGACTATATGAATGTGCAAGGGCAACTGGGTAACCTGCCTTGCCTGCTTTCTAGAATACATGAACAGACAGCTTGGTGTGAGTAGAGACTACATCTACTGCTCTGCAGCCCTTTGCCTTTGAAGAGCCCAGTTTATGTTAGGATCATTTATTACCACTTCCTATAGACAATATATTGTTTGACTGCAGTTTTATCTTAATCTACAATATGTTGACTTTAGATTGTTTAGTGCTAAACATCAGAGCTAAAAGAGATAATAATTTAAAAAAAGCTCAGATTAAACAGTGGAACTTGTTCCCTGATTTTATGTTACAGAGAGTTAAGAGCTGTAAACAGAAGAGATTTTAAAACAACAATAAAAAATTCTTTACCATAAGACATGTTTTCTGCTTTTTTTACCATTTAAGAATGTCTTTTTTTGCTGGTTCATAAAACTAAAGTGGTCCAAGAATTATACAGTATCTAATTAGTGGGAATGGAGGAGGTAACTGATTCTTTTTGGCTCTTACTTTCATTGAACTTCATATTCAGTTACATGATGAGAATACCAAGCTCCATTCTCCAAAATCCTCGGTGGAGGGAAGGCCTTGTAGGTATCTTCTAAAGGGCCACAAAAAAAAAGCAAGGTTATAATTAGCAATCTTGAATTCTCTATATGGGCTATTATATCTGCAGTAGAAAATTGTGAGGGTGGCACCTCAAAAAGAATTGAAAACCAACATTATGTTACTAGGATCACAGAAGTTTAAGACCGTGAAAAATTTTAGTGTGGAAAATATATTTTTTTCATAGTCCCAGAATGTGCTTTAATTTTTAATTGAGTGCAATTTCCAGCTGTCATCCTCAGCATTCCTCCATTCTCAGCTGTTGTCTCATAAATGGCTAGAGAATGCTCTTTCACTATTTAGCACTAATTAATTTTGTTAATTAAATGTCACCCTGCTTTTTTCCTTATTAGAGTTTTTGTACCAAAATGTTTCCCAGGACATTGCTGCTAAAATCACTAAAGATTAAAAAGAAAGGATGGAAATTGAATGTGCAAGCACTAGAGAATTCATTAAATGCATTGCAAGACTTGCAAATGCCTCTTGACAAGTAGGATGGGAAGTGTAAGACACTTCCCTCCAAGGGTGAGTTAATAGGCCAGTCATTCATGTCAAGTGTTCTGTTGGTGGGCAATAGTATCACAAACCGCTGAACTCAAGAACCAGAGTCAACACGTAATCCTCTTCTGAAATTTCTCATTATAGCAATTACATTGTCTGGGAATTTCCTTGTATCAATTATATAAAGCCAGTGGATAAACATCTTGTTATTGTTTGTTTCCTTTTTAGATTTAAGCAGCAAGTGCATGTGGGAAGAAAATGAGAAAAGCAGACTTTGTCTTCTTCTAAGGTATTGGCAACATCTATCTATTAGAAAAAAAAATTAAAAAAAAGAGAAAAAAACTCTTGGATTGCTTTCTGGGGGGTATAGTGATGTGGGTATGTGGGAGCTGGCAAGGAGTCACACAAAGATGAATGTTGCTTTTTGAATCCCTGTAGGCTATGGCAGAGCATAATGCATATGTAGTGTTGAAGGATTTCACTACTTTTTTTCTGACAGTCCCAAATACGGGCCAGTTGTATTGAGTAACACGTAAAACTGCCAGCGAAGAATGTAGTCCAGGATATTATCAGGTGAAACATGCAATCTTCATTGATTTCTTGACACTGCCATTAATAACAAAGCCAGGATTTCCTATAAGTCTCTGAAGTTTTTAGTCAGCACATTCAGTTAGTTCTAATTGTCATTCATCCTTCTCTGAGGGCTTTTTAGGGAGTAGGGAGAGAGATAGAGCTTATTCACCTGGCTGTGTTTCAATGGATTGGTTCTGCTCAGCCTTTCTCAGCTGTGTGGCCATGTGAATGGAAAGTGCTGTGTGTAGTGACCAGGGAGAAACATCTGCTGAGCTTTGTGTAAAGGTTCGGATGGTACCAGAATTAAGCCCAGTATTTCTGTCAGCTTTCAGAGGAACTGGACGGAGGGGTCAGTGAAAGGTATTTTACTCGGTCCCCTTTGATTATCTGTGTGCTTGAAATGCGCTGGGGTGGCCCAGTTTATCAAAGTGGATACAACCAGGAGTGACCACGTGTACAAATAAATTAAAGCAGCGGTTCTTATCTAAATGCCATGTTCAGCCTAATTGTTCTCAGACAGCATCTGGAAATGTTTGGAAAGGGTTATATATGGAATTGGAGTTTATGTAGTTTAGTTCTCTAAAACACTGTTACTCAGTGTAAAGCCTCTCACTCTCTACGGACTCTTCCCTACATGCCCCAATAGATCATGATCTTGTGAGGGGAAAAGTATGTATCTTGCAAATAAATACAGTAGAGAGCCAACTCATCGTCCATTCCAAGCGATTTGCTTCTTGAACTTTCTAACATTTAAATTTGCATGCACAGAGTCACAGTGTCCTGTGATTGATAATCCTTTTGGTTTAGTTTATTATTAGTGCATTATTTAATATATTTTCTATAAGACCTCTCTTGCTTGTCTATTTATGAGTAAAAACTTCTGTTATCTGTATAGGGGATATAAACACTGTATTACCAAAGGATCAAGAAAGGTATTTTCTAATTCCAGTGAGCAACTGAGACAAATAGAAGGGACAATAAGTCTCTATAAANAAAACCCACAATGTTTAGATTCTAATAGATTTATCAACTGAATTTTATCAACTGAATTCTTTTGTCTACTGGTACATATTCAGTTTTTTAACTATTAGTTATTGAGTATCTGCTGGTCTTGAAGCTTCTTTTGTTGTCCATGTGCACATATATAGGACTATCCAAAGTGTTCTTCACACTTTTTTGAAGCATCTTGGTAAATGAAGGAGACAATGCAGGGCAGCCACTACTAAATGGATGTCTCCTGGCCATGCTGACAAGATATGGAATACACTTGTTTTCCAGATTTTTAGTGACACCTTAGAGAGCTGAAACTGGTATCTCTCAGCTTCCAAATTCAGCAAAATCAGTGCCTAACTTTCTTCATATGTTCTATAAAATTCTCCCGCAGCAAAGATCTCTTCCTTCAGTAAAGTCTTAAGATATTCTTGCAGCCTGTAAGCAAAAATATATCAAGCTGACGTATTTTGGAAATATTTCAAAATAATGAATGCCTTCCGAGAGTTTTGACCAGATTATCCACAAACAAACATAGAAACAAAAACTCTTTTTTCAAAACAAGTTCTTCGGAACCTAGAAATGTGATAGTATTATAAGAGTGACCAGAACAGTAAAAATACTTGTGAGGAGAAGGTTCAAGAAGGTGGAAATATTACATGAATTAAATAGAAGAAAAATGGAAGAGAAAAAGACAAAATTATAAAACAGATTTTTTTAAAAAGTGGTAATAATTCTAAGTATATTGACATCCTTAAAAGAAATGAGGGGAAAAATGCCCAACTAAATCATTATACATCTGGCTAATGTATATGTATTACTGGATGTCATTCATGCATAATATTAGGTAAAAAGCTAATTTGTTATTCATATCCTAAACTAGCTTAAAGTTACAATTGATAAAATTGCTTAGAAAGAAACTAAGAAAAGAGGACTATTAAGGTAATCTTCCTGCACTGCCATAACTGTACAGTCAATACTATAGTAATAATAATAGCCTTTATCCTTGACATTGACATGCTGGGAATATCGAACAACCCTGTGTCCAAACAGCTCACATGCAAAACTAATCTGTGAACCCAGGTGTTTGAGATAAACTGGTTTCTAGGCACAGGAGAAAATTGGGTTGCCTGTGTGGATGGACAACAGGAGTATTACAACCTGCTCTTGCTAACAGGCTGCCACCAATTACTTTTCTCCTGTATATGTCAGTGGGGGTTGGGGAGTCAGTCATCGCTGTAGCAAGCAAGATCTAAGCCTCTATCATGTCATTGATCCATCCCCAAATGTCCTGTCCTGTGAGTTCCTCATGCCAAGGTAAATACAGCTATTTTTCTGACTTCTCACTGTTAGGTCTTGCATGTGGTCTCAGACACAGAGTCAGCATCTCTGGTGCAGCACATGCCATACCTATGCTATTGACTTAAATTCAGCAAGTTTCACTCAATTGCAATCATGTTCCGACCTAAGTGCTAGGGAGCCTTCAGTGACTTGCAGCGTAATGCTAGTCTGAAGAGGGCTGTAACAGGAGATAAATTTGTAGGAACAGCAGACTAACTGAAAGAGAGAACACAAAAATAAGAGGGAAAGTAAAACAAGATTGAAGAATAAAGTATAAACATCGGTAGATCATTTTAGAGCTTACCAGAGGCAGGCTGACCAAAGTGAAGAAATGTGAAACAGACAATGAAGAATAATATCTGAGATTGTAAGAAAGGAAGTGGGAATGTATTGTGCACATTATGATCATGTCTGAAAATGCAGTCCTGTCTGAGGAGATAAGAGGGAAGAAAGGAAGCAAGAACCCCTTGGGTTGTGACATTCCTCTCCAGCCAAAATTGAAGGTATGTCAGGGATCTCATAAATTGAACAGGGCACTGGAAAAATCCTTTTAACAGCTTCCGTAAATAGCAAAATTTTTATAACTAAAACTGGGACTTGGCTATAATACTCCTATGTCTGAATACTAGTTATACTGTGAGAAAAACCTTAGTGGATCTAAAAAGACAATAAAAGAAAAATAAAAATGTGGGGTTCTATGAGAAAAAAATTTGCACAGGTGATCAATGATCCATTGATTCTACAGTCTCATAAAGGTTAAATCTTTCCAGTGCCAGTGACAGCAACAGGTGTCCAAGGTAGTATTCTCACATGCATGGAACAAGTGTATAAATTAATATATCTCTATACAGGGAATGAACAAATCTGAATGAAATTGAGTAGGTGGTTGGCAGCTGGATAGTTGGTTGTAGAAATTAAGACATTGGTAGCTTCAGTTAAGGTGCAGGACACCATCATTACAGGAACAGTGAAGAGCAGTTGTCTTAGCATGTGAGAGAGCTGATTTTGAAATGGAGGAGAAGATAAAGCTGTCTGGCACCAGAGCTGGCACAACTGGAAAGTCTTGGAGCAGCAGAGAAATTCCAGAATTTACTTAGCAAGCCCCATGCAGGTTTGCTTGTATTTGCAAGGGATACATAACAGGTAAATTTCGTTATTCTATCTCTTGTTGGCACCACAAGACCCTTTTAGCTACACAAGCCCCAAGATTTATTTACTGCTACAGAGGAGTCAGATCATGTTACACTCAGGCCCATGTGCAATACAGGGGGAAAAATACCTGTTGGCAATTACAGGTGGGTCTGAGGTTTTGAGTGTTTGGTAACAGGCTGCTCCACACGAGAACAACAAAGGCACACAGATTTTTAGCCACTGAACACTGGTCTTCTTTTTAAAATCCTTGGCAATTGCAGGAGTTTGAGCACTGCCATGTAAATGGTGTCACACTGACTTCTGTTTCACCTGTGTGTGTCAGGATTATTGCTGTTTTCTGGTATAGTTGTTTTTGTGGGGGTAATGCAATCTATACCTACATGATTAAGAAATTATGTTAGCTCTGATTTGCAATGATAGATTGATTAATTTTCTAAGAAATTAAAAGACCTAGTGAAAAAAACCCCAAGAATTTAACAAGAAATTGAAAGCCTCAAACAAATACAGAATAATTAATTCTCCTCAGGCATTTCACAGTTCTGAGCTACAGCTACCTTGTCTGAGTAGCTTTGGATGACTTTCAAAGTCATGGCTGCTGGAACAAGATCTTGTGCTCCTTTTCACAGACTTGTGTGCAACATTTATACTTGAAAGACACACTGAACTAATATTTTGGAGATAGTTTACAATTTTAAATTATCTATTATCTAAATCCTTAAGTTTCCTGTGATACTGGTGTGATTTTTGTACGATCTGGTTTCTCAGAGATAAGGTCCTCTTTTCCCCAAAGCTGACAAAATCCTCTTGCCATACCTGTCATTGCGTGGCATATCTGTGTCTTGGAATGCAGCTACAAAAAGAAAAGAGAACTTTCAAGTTGGTATATTTTTTCCTATTATTATATGTTATTGTGCTGAAATATTAATCTATTTTTCTTCCATACCCCTAATGTTTCCTCTATTTTATTTATTTTGGTATATATCATCTATTGCTTTTGCAAATATTTATGTATGAATATAAGATCATTGGAGATACTTGTGTACATTAAGTGAGTCATATGTAGCAATTTTGGTACTGAAGCCTGTATTTAGGAATGTAATCACTTAGATTTAAAAAAAAAAAAAACAAACCACAAACCACCAGATTTTTTTGTTTGTTTTAGAAACAAGCACAGCCAGTGTTATTCACAGTGAAAGCAATTGTTTTGAAATTTTAAATTTCAGGTTTGCTTTTTTGTTTTGTTTTGGGGGGGGAATTGTTTGTTTGTTTTCTGGTTTGGGGTTTTCTTGTTGTTTGTTAATTTTTGATAAAACTTACTTAGTGGTGTGTGTCTCTAAGATCTAAGAACTAGTTTGGTGCAGTGCAGTGCATTTATGTAGGTAAAAGAAGTAAATTGTGCAGTAGAAGTAAAAAATAAACTCATAAAAATGAGACAGTTGAGCTGTGCCATGTTTTATACAACTTGCAATCCATCATCCTTTGTTTTAACATATTCTGAACAGTTTGGTTAATGTTTGTCAGGAGGTAAGGAAAACTAAGATGTTGACATAGTTGCTGGAATGTTTACGTATATATACAAAAGTAGGGAGTAAAGCAGTTACAGGCTGTAGGCTGTTATTGTGTTCTCATGTTCACTCACAGAATTAAGGTCCTCAGTTTCACCCTGTACATGTTGCTTTGCCTGTGAGAAAAACATAAGCACCTGCCTTCCGTGAGAGATGCAAGGTGCTTTTGCTTGAAGTATTCAAAGAGCTTTTTGTTTTCTTTCTTCTTTTTCCCCACAAGAAACATTTACAATACACACATACAATTTTGAGCTGTGAAGAGAGAGTTGAGAGAAAGGCATCACCTGCAGTAAAAGGATGCACCAGTTGGGTGCTGAGGAGTGCAGAATCAGACACACCACAGAAATAATAGGTACACACAGAACGATACAGAGAGAGCTATACAAATATATACAGTACATGTGTATTTATAAGGAGTACTAAAAACATTCCTTGATTGCTTAAATGCTAAATGTGGTCTATATTTCTTTTTACCTGTAAACATATGATGAACTTTTGTCTATATGGATGTAAAGTCAATCATTTTGTTCTTCCTCTTCATCACTTTCAGTAAAATGTTTTTACACATACTGTTAGATCACATTAGTTTCATGAAATCATAGGTATTCTTGCATAACAGAGTAAAATGATTTTTTTGATCTACCAGACTGTAATTAATACATATTTTAATACCTAGCAACAGAAAAATAAGGAGTGCTCAGATGGACTCAGAGTTAGGTATTTTAGAATCATGCATTTCAAAAGAATGCAACAGTGGAACCCTGTGCAGATCATGCTCCATACATGCCAAAAGGGCCTGAACTGTATTTTTTTGTGATAAATATAAAACACCTGTATTAATGAAAGCAGGAGACAAACATATAGACTACACTTAGGAATTTCTTTTCTTGCAAGTGTTTTAAGTTGGTCCCTAAAGAGCAGTGAATGACAAATGTAGCTTGTAACAGGAAAGATCAGTGTGAAATCCTGGCCTGGTGCAATCTGTGTGAGCTTTAACTTTCATTGCATCTTTTTACCCAACATACTTCCACTGTGAACTTAGAGACCTAAATCCCAGAATCACTGAGCAGTCTCTTCCACAATACCCACATGCAAACATGCAAGGCTTCTCAGTTGGCATTACCGATTAACTTTTTGTGTGTGTGTGGAACTGCACAGAGTAATAAACAAAGATATCTGGGAGAAAACAGAAAGGTATTATTTTTTTCTAACACCAATGATCAATAATAAAAAATATAGACTCTTGAAATATGCTCTATAGCACTGACAATATCTTAGTGGGTTTTCTATTGAAAACATTAAGCTGTACTGCTTCTGGAGTTCAGTCTTCATTGTACACTGTTGCATACAAAACATCCTCTACAACAAAACTGCTGATGTTATTCAATTCATCAATACAAATAGTGCCTTTTCAGATTTTACTGAAGAGTCAGTTCTTCTCCCAATGCCCAGTAAAAGATTTATGGCTAGGATTTTGTCTGTCTAGTGAGGCTGTGCTGGGTCAGGTAGATTTGGGCAACAGAGCTATGTGTCCTTTTCCTTCCCACTACCCATTTAAATGAAGTGTTAAGGTTTACCTAAAGAGTTAATAACAATGAAGTGTCAGACAGCACAAGAAATCTAGCATTAAGGTTAGGATAATGTTCATAATAATAAAGAAAATATGTTTTATTTTGAAGGCTTTTTAAGAATAATCCTTTACTCTTTGGTGCTTCAGTCTCATGAATGTTTCTTCATATCTGGGTTCATAAATGAATTTAGATTGAAACTGTGATTCTATTATGCATAAAATAACAAACACTTGGTTTGTGATTAGGGGCAGCATTTACATAAGAAGTTTGTAGTGTCCAAAGAAACTCTTTTTTCAAACAGAAGTAACAGTGGTATCTACTTTTACTTGCAATGCATGGGAATTTTTCAAGAAAGTGGGCAATAGCCATCAGTGGGTTGAAACGTGTATTTTCCCCAAATACCTCATAAATACATACAAAACTATTCATCATTATCAGAATAAGGATGACTACTGACATGGTTATTGTTATATTTTACAGTCAATAAGTGGTTTAGAAACTCTCAGGAACTAAAAAGAAAGCATGAAGAAAGTTCTCATTTCCTATTGAGCTACTTTTTCACCAACAAGGATGAAGTTCACACCAGCCATATGTTTTTCCAGTGTTTTGTTTTCTCAGTTCTCTGCCAGCTCCCTTTGTCAAAGAAACATCAAATGTACAAACGAAAAACCACAAAATATTTGACCTAAGGATTCTGTAAGCCAGTTTAAGAAAAGAGTTTTGAGCATAAACATTTACAGATTTTCTCTAAGTTCTTTTTAGCCAGGCTGTGCATAAAAATATTTTACTTTTTCATTGAGCTCTTAAAAAGGCTCTCTGTGCTTCTTGTTAGCTGTACTACAATACTGTCATACCAGTCAGAATAAGGTACAAATTCAAAGCACAAGAATAAAGATAATTAATAGCGAACAATATCCTTTCTGAATAATAAAAAAATAATAGCTGACAAACTACAAAGAATCAGAGAAAAAAAAATCCATAAATCAAGGATGTTAATTGTTATTTCCACTACTTGTTAAGATGAAAGATGACACTATGTAGGCATTTTCTCAGCATGATCTTTCATAAACAGATGTCCAATGCCTTGGGTAAACCTGTACAAACTGAGAAGTATCTACTGACTGCATCATTAGTCTTCTTCTGATTTCAAGCCAGGGATGCTGGAGAACAAATTAGTCAACTGATCCTTGCCAGAGTCAAGTTTTATTAAGGAAAAGCATTTGTTGCAGGGTAGAAAGGAATGCTGGGTGTATACTGAAATTTGTATAGCAAGATCCCAGTAAAAATATATTTTTTTTAAATTTCACATTTGAATAATTATTTTAAAACTTTATATTCTTCTTCCTTTGCTCAATTCATGTTGTACATTCATCTCTCCTCTAAAAGATGCACTCTAAATACGTTAAAAATATTAATATGCTTGAGGATACAAGCTTGACATTCAAGTAAAATACCCCATTTTTCCAGCATCATTATTCACACATACTCTATTCAGCACTGTTTTCTTCCCTTTTCTACACCTAATAAAGGAAGTGAAGTGAATCCTCGAGTTGCCCATATGTGAATTCTCAGCTCTAATAAGCCTGTAGGTAACAGCAGGCAACAGAACTGCTTTTTATTTTCCAAGGCAATATTGCCTGGAAAGAGGCTGATGCAAATGATGACGTTTTTATCTTTAAAAATATATAGAAGTAACATGTTCTTCAGTATGTTTCAATTTCACTGAAGCTAATTTTTTAATGATGTTTGAAAAGTGACATTTAAATATCAGAAGGAAAAAAATAATTATTCAGGGATACACCTATCTGAAAAGTGGGGGGTGATAGAATGAAATCAAGAAATGAATAATTTACATTTCTACCAGGAAAAAATTTTGTCAGTGAATGATTAAGTAATGGAAAAATGCTTAATGGAAAATAGACATTTTAAACTCTTATCTGTGTATTTTTAATAAAAATATTATCTAGAAAATTACAGTCAAGAAAGGGATTAGATAAACTTAACATTTCTTTCTATAACTGCTATCTATACGTCTGTGCTTGCTTTGTGTGAACAGAGACAACGATGAATTGTCAGAAACTAATTATCAAGGAAGTAAGTGGCCTCAAGAGAAAAATTTACAGTTATATTGAAAACAGGTTTAAAATAAGGCTGGTTATTCTTTTATTGTCATTGCTTAGCTTTTTGTGTTAGATGAGGCAATAAATAATTAGAGACAGAAATAAAACACTTTTGAACAGAAAAGCCCTGAGAGAATTTCTCCCAGAAAAAAAGTTCTGATAGCAAAAAAATCACACTGACTGTCGTGCAGTGGCAAAAATGGAAGTGACCAAATCAGTCCCTTAGGTAGGACTGCAGCATCTTGTTACCACTGCAGCATCTTGTTACCACTGCTTCAGAAATTAAACTAATTAGGAGCTGGAGGTACCTACAGAGATCTGACCTTAATGACTTTAATAGGCATTTGCCTGAGTGCAGACTGTACAAAACCAGAGTAAAAACTCAGGAATAGGGCCCTGTAATGAGCACTATCTTCACGATATATAATGATTAAGGGATTTTTCCTTCCCCTACTCAGTTCAGTGGGAGTTTGGCCATTGGCTTTGGCCACAGCAGTGCAACCCAGGGGAGAGCGGAGCACCAACTCTGCACAGGCACGTCAGACCTGCTTTGCCCATGCCCCGTGCACCATCCCCAGGCCCTGCTCCTCGTGCACTCTTTTCTGTTCCAAAATTACTGTATTTTCCCACGACACTGACTGCTGAACTCATAGCCTTGCATTGGAGATAGCAGTGCACTAAGCAAGTTCAATGCCTACAACTGGCTTGTTTTCTTTCTAAATAATATACTGAACTATGAAGTCTTTTGCTCTTGCTTGTGTTGTGACAGTATATTGGAGGTATTCTGATTGTTCCTTCCTAAACTCATTGACATCATAAATATTAATGGTGCATGCTTAGAAACAGGTTTGATTAGCAATTTCATTAGCTTGGAGTAGACAGCAGAATAGCTGTCAACATTTAACTTTATCTCCCAAAGTATGATAGTTAAAAATAACATTAAAAAAATTAATTACAAAAAAGCTATTGCTTGTTAAGTGAAAATAAAAGTATTGGTTATTTCAATCTCTTTTGCCTCTGTCATATTGCATAGTAACAAATTAATATTAATTGGATAACAAGACCAAATATGTTGCTGGAAGCATTTGAAAAACACAGTGTGATTTTTAAATTATTATATTTAAGTTCAAGGAGTCTACAAGTAAAATACAAGAAAGTAATATAAGAATGTCATCTTAACTGAGTGTTTATCAATAGCATTTAAAAAAATGCATATTTTAATGGCTTCATCATATCCAGGCATTAATGGCAATGCATCCATCAAATATTTCAAGTGATGTGATAAATCATATAAAAAGATATATAGAATTACCATGACGTGTCTTTGGTTAACATGGTCAATGTGAAGCACCATGAGAAGTTTTTCTCTACCACCAGTCATTTTTTTTGGTGATATAAAAACGACCTCCTTGAGAGTCGCATTATCTTCCAAACCCCAGTAATAAGTGTAGGCAATTTGAAACTAAGTTTACCTGAATTTGTAAATAATTTTTTTCTACAGAGGCTGTAACTATTATGACACTAGAGATTCTAAAATGCAATAACCTATATATACTACAAGTGTAACCTAGAATAAAATGTATTAAAGTTTGCCATCATAAGTAATGCTTTAAAAGATCTTGAGAATCTGAATGTTTGCTAAATAGAAAAACCTACAGTTCACCAAATGGAATTTAAGATATAAAAACATTCACATGCAAAGCATTTCTTTAGCATTTGAGATATTAATGTTGTTATCTGCAGGACTTGGACGCTTCATGATTCTGTGTCAATTATGTTTTTCAAAGTGTTGAAAAATAATTATTTTAAAATATGCTGCATATTGGTGAATGAACTGGAGTTGAATAAACAACATATTTAAATAGAGCTCTGTATTTTTTCATAGTAAATTTAGTGTAAATTTAGTAATTCCAAATTTTATTTTATTCTAACTCTGATTCCCAGCCAGAACTATGCTAGAGGGACTTTTATGACAATGTGACCCTCCCACGAGTAATAGAAATGTAAGTTGCCAAAAAATCTGCACAGTAATGCAAGGAGAGCCTGAACGTCTAATTTCATATGCAAGTTCTTGCTGCACATAAAAATACCTGGATATCATGCCTCTGGGCAGCACAACAAAACTCTCAGCACAGCATTATGCTGGAAATGACTCTTGCAGTAACTTTATTAAATATTTCACTTCAGAAAAACTTAACAGAGACATCACAACCCTTATTTTCCCTGGATTTACGTGCACTGTGTGTAAACACTCATGGCTAGTATATGGCCAAGCATTTTGGACAGGCCCCAAATAATAAATCTCTTGGGCTCTTCCATTATGGTCTCGAATCCTGATTTACTGGGGTGTATCATTATGCTGGAAATGGATGTGCTGAGTCTGACAAATATGACTTAGGGACTCAAACCTCAATCTGCCTTTCTGGGGAGCAGTTTAACTGCAATTCTAGGTGTTAATTTGGTTCTATGGGAAGAAGGTGTCCAAGACTCCTTTCTCTGTCTCTTTCTCTCTCAGTTGTGTATTCTGGATAAGACTATTTAGACTATTTTTAAATATTAATTTTAAAAATGCTAATATTATTTTATCAGGAAAAGGGCACTAACTATAGGTCAGTGATACAGAAAGTTACTTCAGCTGGAGGAGGCTGAGGTTAAATCCTGAAGTTTGTGGGCATGTTATTCTTAAGCAGTTTTATTATTCATTTTTTTCATAAACCATTAGTAAGACATAGCTAATTACACCAGGAGTGCCTTCCATAGACTATGAACAGTCTCAATTTAAATGTTTCAAATATCAAAAATCAATATAGAAGCTCTAGGTTTTGTGTACTTTCAATTCACAGTAGGGAAAAATGGAAGAAAACGTACAGAAAGATAACTTTTAAACCCTAAGAAAATAAGAGACGTTAGGTAGGAGAACCTGAAAGTTATGAGTGTGCAAATCTTGTAAACTCGCCCACGTTCATCCTTATTGCTTACAAAGCTGGGAAGAACATATGACAGCTGCTTAGAGGCAGGGTGGAAAATGATGAGTCGGGGAGAAAAGAAAAGGAAGTAGTAAAAGACATCTTATTCTCAAAGTACCTACTGAAATGCGGAGGAGTCTGTCATCTGGCACCCATCAGGATATAATCCCTGGCAGCAGACACAAATAAATCCCAGAGGGAAGTTATCAATACTTCAAAGACAGCAAAGTAAGTTCACAGTTAGCTAGCAGTAGGCAGACCTCAAAAGTTTATCACTACAGTAATATGAAATATATTTTCCACGAATAAACAGTCCCATGATTTAACTCTTTATCTGCTGCTCCTTAGGATGATTAATTTGTTGTTAGAATTTTTTATGAATAGTTTGTGCTAATAAATTTTAACCTATGTGATATCCATGAACCATTCATTATTTCCTTCAATAAGGTGTACTTTGCCATTCAAACCATGTGCTTTTATTTTTGCTTCTTAACTGGGCAATTAAAATATTCAGATAAAAAAATATTCTAACTACACCAAATGCTTAAAACTTTTGATCTTTTTCTGTGAATGCTTAACTCTTCATGAGGGCTATACAGGTATGAATATAGGGAACAGCAATTCTTCAACAGTTTATGCAAACAGAATCTTAATAGTCCAGATGTTCATGAATAGTAAATAAAAAGCAGCAAAAACATGAATGAATGGAGCAGCTGCTCAGAATGCAGAAGAATGTTTGCAAACACCATTTTGAAGTATGCAATCAGCCCTGGTTCAGAGGGAAAACTTGGATAACCAACAAAAAGTTTGAATAAGCAACTGAGCATGTCAACAATATTATCTAGTCTATCCAAACTCTGAAACTATTGAGCTGAAGCACAACTTTCCTGTACTTTTATGATTATTTCTTTCTCCCAAATGGGTCAAAACTAGAGCAAGACAAGTGCTGTTGCGTTTGGGTTGATATGTCTGTGTGAGGGCTCAGTGCTCCTCAGGCACATGTACATTAATGCAACTGCCTTACTTTGTGGTGTTTTAGGTAGGTAGGACCTAAATTTTAATCAATGAACCGCCATCTGTTAGAAATTAGGTTTAATTGGTAGGTTAAAGATAAGGATATTTCACCTATCCCTCTCTTCTGAAATTCTTAAAAAGAAGTGATTTACAGATTTGATAAATGGGAAGGTATAAACTTCACTCTTGTTTGCCATGATGAAGGCTAGCCACAGAGCCTGTTCTTGTACTTGCTGCCAGAAGACATCCTGCCCAAACGAGGCTGGGACCAGCTGTGTGTGCCCACAGGAGCTGCTATGACTGTGTTTGTCTTGAAATGACAGAGCAGACTCTTCTCCTGTGGCTGTCTTTCCCCGGCAGTGAGTTTGCAAGGAAGATCTGGAAACACAAGCTCTACTTTCTGTCTTTCCAAATTTGCTATTCTTTTCATTTTAGTGTGAGTTCAAGCTGACAAAGAACAACTGCTCCAATGGAATTTTTCAACTTTCACTCTCCAAATCTATTGCTGCTGAATTAAGCATGTAATAGTTTCCATTTCCAAAATCTTAAGGCTTCAGCCTTTGCAGAGAGTTGCATATTGAAAGAGTCATGTTAACACCTGGGACTGTCTGATGCTGGGTTCACTTCTTGTTTAATTGTGGTGCCAGATGCATATTGCTGTGCCTGTGAAGCTTGCAGGAAGTGGGAAAGCAGAGAGCAGCTAAAGGACAGTGAAAAGCAGCAAGGAGACCACTGAGAAAAACGTAGCACAGACATTTAGCTGGCCTCAGAGATGACAGAAAAAAAGAAAATCTTTCTTAGGGACCCAGAGGGGATTTTGCAGAACTTGTTGCAACACAGGAAGTCAATGCAGAATGCCGAATGAAAAGCAAAGTATCAAGGACATGCCACACCAGAGGAAAGATTTTTCTTTCATGCAGGCTTTTATCTTAATTTATCTTACTCTGTTTTTCTCTGTTACAGAGTTGTAATTTGCGCTCTCATAAAACACTGATGTAGAATTTAAACCCTCTGTTGTGTTTCTGCTGTATTTACTGTAAAGAAAAGATACAGCAAGATGCACCCAAAACCTCGGAATAGCCATCTGATCAGGGCTGTCTGGCCCATTTATTCATCAAAATTAACTCAGTGGTGGTTCTAAGCTGAGCACCTGCAAACTTCAGCAGATAATGAATTTCCTCTCTTCACTTCCTTTACTTCCCATCTGCAGGATTGTGCTCTGCTGCTGTATGAGCAACTGATATTAACAAACTGATGGTACATAATGAATTAAAATTTGGAAGGAGGAGTTACAAAAGTAGTAAAAAGAATACTGGGTGATTTATATTATTTTTCATGAATAATTTTTTAAATGCTCCATTTTCCATCAATTATTTGATTCAAAATTTTGGCAAAAATGTTAATGCAAGGAAACAAAAGACTTACTTCTTTGTGTATATACACACAGACTGGTTTCAAGCATAAAGCATCAGAAATTGAAGATGTGAGAGGTTAAGCTGCTTGAGAAGATCAGCCCAGCTGCTTTGACTGCACACAGGCAGCACATAGAAATTTTATCTCCAAACAGGGAGGAGTGTTTTGATCTTTGTTAAATTTGGTTGCTGACTCAGATTTTGTATCTAATGTGCCTTGTCCAAAGTGCAGTGAAGCTAATGCTGAGATCCCATTAAGCTTTAATACACCCCAGTTTAGGCCCATAGCAGAATGGACATACTTATGAGCTTTGAGACGTAGCAAAATTACAACCATATTGGGCTACCAATATCTAACAAGCCAAGTAACTACCAATATAAGTGCATGGATTTGTCTCAGGAATTTTGTAGTTTTATCATTTTAAATTCATATTGTCAGGCTAAAATCAACTTCCATTGAACCTACAAGCAAAACTCATACTGATGAAGCCTGGAGTTCATCCCCATGGCTTTTATGTTTTATGGAAATCCCTTGAGCTCGGAATATTGAGGACATTATTCTATGTGGGCATAGAAATATCATCACACTTGCTGTCATTTTTTATTAGTTTTAAGATATATATTCCTGTTCCTGTTTTGACTAAGTGTGCTCTAAAATTTCCAGTCATCTTTGCAAAATAAGCTGACTTTCATGCCAAGTCATCTTATTATTTTTTTAATTAGCCTTTACTGCCCTTTTAAACTTTCTCTGTCAAAATACAAATATACAAAATGTTCATTTTGGCTCAATGTCATCTGCAGTTCTCAGTGTAAGGTGTTCTAGCAGATACCTCATTTGTTTTTAGTGATCTCACATCATCTATGTCGTTCATCTTCTCTTTCAGATTTGGCAGATCACTTTAGTGTCTTTCATCAGAAGATAGGAAAACCAAAAAAGAACTTCTTACAAACTGTATTGAAACCATTTCACAACATCATGCTAGTGAAATGAATAGGAAGGTGGGGTTCTACGCTCACAAAGGCAACACCACTCAGAAGGTAGGTGGAATTTCCTCTGGCGTCTGTGGAATTTGGGCTGCTCACGGAATGATTGGGATTAAATCATTGAACTAAACCCACTGTTTCAGTAATTCCACCTAAGCATGACTCCTTTGCCTTCAAGGGATTGTAAAGAGTGGACACAGGGCAGGATTTGTCTGTGCAGTGCCAAGGAGAGAAAGGATGGGACTGGGGCTAAATTACAGCACTAAGAATCAAGAGGTATAGGTTTAATTCCTGAATATTCAATTAAGCTAGCTTAAAAGTTTCACCACGTGGAGGTGAAATACTGAGCAGCATTGTCTTTGATGGTTCTACTTTAAATCTCTATGAGGACAAGCAGCTTTAAACATGACAGGACTTATTTAGAGATATTCTCATAGATAATGCAACAGAAGTAGGTTATTAACTAATGTAAGACTCATAGTCTCACATAGGCTAACATCCATAAAATCAGAGGTAATGTGTAGATCTGGTGATGCATAATTGAGATATTTTTTGTGTATAACCCAGGATGGTCATTTTTAGTGAATAAGCATTGCACATTTTTAAAAACAAGTAACACGAAAGGATAAACACAGCTCTTCACTTAAAACATCTTACACTTTTTTAGCTATTCCCTTTGATTTCCTGTTTTGTACATCTACTGCTTGGCTATTCTAGATTAATTAGAAGATGCCAAGTATTATATCAGTGATTGGTCAAAAACCCTGTAATTTTTTATCTTGCTCCCTCATTTGATATCCCACATGGTGCATTTTTAAATGAAAATGAATTATTATAGTATGACCAGTCATAAAGCATTTTTGCCCGGAGTACCATGTCATGAAAGGGCATATGCACAGAGCTAAGTGTCTAAAATGAGATCTTTATAGCCAGCTTAGACACTGAGAACAATGGACTGAAAGTGGTCACTAATGACATTGTTAATGATAGATACCATTACCTTAGAACAGATGTCAAAGTGAAATAGCATTATAGCCTTCAAGATGGACTGCCTTGTCCTTCTCAGTAAATCTATTAAGGTGGCTTGCAAGAACAAAACAGCGGGGTGTTTATTTTGTCTCCTTTTTCTGAAATGCAAAGTATTCTGTGCATTTGTAACATTTACCTGCAAAACGCTCAAGTACAAAAAAATAAATTTGTGAGTGAAATATGCCTGTGAGGGAGTAAACATAAAATATTAATGAGAAAAATCAGGAGTATTTAAAAAATAATAATTCTGACTAGACAAATCTAGAATTAATCTAAACTAAGATCAAAGACTAAAACAGTGTCAGCATAAACTAGGAAGAACAAGAACTTTGGATTGGTGTAGCTGTACCTAAAGACTGAAAAAAATCTGCATGGTGATAGGTTTAGGGCTTAATTTTAAGAACTGTATTTATTTCTGATCTAGGAGATGTGAATTCCCATGTCTGCTTGCCTACAAATCTCTCTAAGTATGATTGCATGTGTGTAGGCATAAATACAACCATGCAAATCCTTGTTAAGGTAAGGATATGTGACAGTGCAGGAGTAAAAAGATTAACAAAGAACAAGTTACCTGTAATTCTCTGCTTACTTAATTATTTCTTTTTAGACATGTCAATATGTAAGGTAAATTTGATTTTAAAATTGTAAATTAGATTGCATAAACACCCATTTATGAATTCAATTAGGTATATAAAGGTCAAAAAAAGAAAAAACAAAAACAAAACAAAGCATGTTGAAATGTATCTGAGAACACTGACAAAAAAAAGCCATTTTGTATTTTATTTTTTGATTTTTTTTTATTTTGTATTTTATTCACCTTTCATTAACAGATCATCAAACGTGTATGAAATTAAACACATTACTGCATTAAGAATGGTACTTTTAAAGTACAATAAGTACAGAGTGTATGAAGTCACTTCAGATGACTTACTTGGAATATCAGATTGGTTGCAAATACTCATCATACAAGCTATATAGGAAGTTTATTTTCTAGAGTATTACTTCTCTATATCTGTAAGTTTTATCTAATAGAGTATTTACTTCTATATGTGTTTATATCTATCGTTTAATAATGAAAAAAGAATGGACATAGTCTTTTGGCTCGAACTGTAGCTTAAATTATCACATCTGACAGCTAAATTGAGATATCCATCAAGCATATAAATGAATACATGAAATACTCATGCATTATTCACCAGTTTTATCTCAATGATGTTCAGGGCCTCTGGATTATCATCTGCTATTGTGGCTCTGCAAAGCGCTTTGCGAGGTAGTAAGTGGTACCTGCATTAGAAGGGTGGCTCAGGCAAAGGTAGATGCTTTTATGCTCTCAGAATTGTTCAGTCAAATTAAATCTGCAGTTTTAATGGGGTTTGAAGCATGTCCTGGAACAGGGGTCATTTTTGATTTTGCAAAGGGAGGAACAGCAGAGAAGAGAGAATATGGATCATAAAAACTTTGTCCAAAGTTCAGTAAGTGCCACATGATTGTTTCCATTTCTACTGATTTCAGAGTGCTCTGGATCAAAATCGATGCATTGGTCTCAGACCAAATTTTGACATACTCACAAATACATTTCCTCACACAGACAGGAAATTTCAGTCCAAATTTTGCAGCATTCCTGCCATACAAATCAATGAGAATTGTTATTGCTCTGAGTTATTTCATATCCTGAGTAATAAACAGAGAAAGTGCCTCGCTTCACATTTTGCTTCATGCACTGTTGCATTCTCTTTGAGGCAGAATTTTTATCATTTTGCTGCTGCACTGAACCTTGCCAAAAGAATCAGCAAAAGAGAGGTAAATGGAAATCCCTGTCCTTGCTCTCCAAAGTGTCTGCTCTGCAGTAGCACTGGGTCCAGCTGAGGGAATATGAAAAATTTACAGACACACCCTTCTCAGTGTAATTTCCCAAGTCTGCTTCCAAGACAAGGAGCAGTGTTTGGAACAGAAGGGGGATCAACAGCCTTTGCAGTATCATGGAGAGAGGTTCTGTTCTGTAAAGTGACAACAAGCCTGAGAAAGTTGAGTATGAGAATAATGAGCAAATGGAGGGAGAAGGCAGTGATTTTCATGAAGCCCAGTGGGGTCTGTGTATTTGAGTCAGGATCTTTAATGCTCAGCTTGCTGAAGCTATGGTTATTGTCAGCACCTGTATCAGTTGCTGTTTATTGGGATTTCAGTTCAAATTGCTGCAGGAAATGGGATTTGGCTTTAGATTCAGGGTTTAAAATTGTTCTTATGTGTTGTGACCTCGTACCATGTTTTCAGATTCTCAGCAAGAACTGGAGTTCCTACTGACAGAGGACTTTCATGAGCTCAAACAGGCTTGTGGCTTCCAGACAGATAGCAAATCCTAGAACAGTTGCCAGGCTAGCAGACTCTGTTATATATTTCCTCAAATAAAGAAAAGACCAAAACAAAGAACCACACATTAAAATGAAAAGCCTCTGTGCTAGAGAGCAATAAAATTTTAAGCATTTCTGCTTTGGGGCTCTCTATGTGTAAACCAGCTGAATACTTACCTCCTCCTTTAAAGAGGAATATGAACTTAACAAAAGCAAGTATTCTGGGGTATTTTTTGTGAATTTGAAAGAGAGATTTAGAGGGAGCAGCCACGTGGGTTGCACACATATGCAAGCAAGGAGAAAAGCTTTTAAAAAAGAGCCTCCATATAAGGAGTGCCTTCAATAAGTCTTTTCCCAATGCTTCATTCCCTCAAAACCTCTTTCTTCCAATTCCAACAATGAACTTCTGCTCTCTTCCAAAATCAACTCTGTCTCTGACTCATGTGTGCCCTGCTTCTGATTTTGAGCAGGTCACGTGAGCATGTGAGCTATCTATGGATGGGTGGGGTGGGTGTTCTCTCAGGAGGAATTGAATGAAGGAGGTTTTTGAGACAGTTGAGGATATCAGAGATGAGGGGTACCGTGCATGAGAAAACATGGAATTGAAGTACTCCGGGTCTGTCATTTGTTACAGTCCCTGGAAGAAACATTGTTTAATTGCTGTCTCTCTGTAAGTTGTCAGTATGAAATTGAAAGCAGCCCTGTTATTAGCCCACAAATTTCTAGGAAGGATTAAAAAAAAATTCTTTGCTTTTCCTAGTAAAAATACAATTACAGTGGCATTAAGTTGATCCAGGTTCTGAGACAATGTATAATATCTCTTATAATTTTACTTTGAGAAAGGTGAATTGTCTTTCATAGTTGTTGGAAAGGAAAACAAATCGCTGACACCTGATCTATTTGAATATCAGACTAGATTTTACAAACCTTGTAAAACAGACTGTCATAATTTTGAATGTAACTTAATTTCATCTCAGTCAGAAGTATGGAAGCTTGCAAATGCTCCTTTGCAAATGCTGATAAATCCTGCTCCTTCCAGTAAAGAGCTCTTCCACACCACATCCTCTGAGAGAGGACCTCTCATTGCAGAGCTGTTTATGGACCAAACTGTCTCCCTCTGATTTATTTCACAGGAAGACCACTTTATCCAAGAAATTATACTGTTGAAAATTATATGCCAGTCTGAACTGTTTTGAAAAGACAGGAATTCAACATATTTGCTTTCTTAGACAACTGCAACTAACTTACAAATTAAATTCTCTTCTCCAAATATTCATAAATGTACATGCTTTGATCTGTCTCTGCTGAAGGAAGAATAAATGAAGATGTTACCCCTCAAGTCTGAGATTTCTTGAGCTCTTAAAAAATAATTGAAAAGTCTAAGGTCAACAGCCTTATTTCTGAAGAACCTTTTTTCTTATTCTCCTCTTCTGCTTAAATGTAATGAGAAGACATATTTTAGAAAAGATAACCCATTCCTATCCTAATGCTGAAGAAAAACAGAGATCTTCCCCTAAGACTCTGATCTCTAACCCCAACAGTTTGTCTAGGGAGGGAGGTCATCAATTGTTCAAGTTAAATCATTCTTTTTCACCAGCCATTTTTTTTTTATTTTTCCTTGTGATTGTGTTATGTCACTTTAATGTTCCAGATGGATGTGTTCTAAAAGTATCACACTCAATGCCTGTTTCTGAGAGATTTTAGAGAGACTAAAAGATGCCCCCAAGTACAAACAGGTGTGAGTGAACTTGGATGAAATGCTGGATTTGTCCTGATTCAGTTTTATCTCTTATACTATATCATCAGTCTTTTAAGTTTACAACTTAATATGCTCCAAAATCTTTCATATATTGGAATGTATCAGAGTTCCAGTCCTTTGTCTTAGGTAAAACATGCTTTTCTTATCCCCACTGAAATGCAATGAGTTTATCATCTCCAAAGATGTCTTTTCTTCCTCTTCACATATGGCAAAACAATCTATATCTTTTATCTGAAACCATATAATTGTAAAATGAGATAAAGCAGAACAAAGAATCCTGTGACCCATGGTGGTCCAGATATTGAGCAAAACCAACTATTTACTCCAATTGGATAAAAGCTTTTTCTCCTTGTTTTGGTTTGTTTGTGGGGGGGTGTTTTTTTGGTTTGTTTCTTTTTCATTTGCCAGTTTAGGCACTCTCACTCACAAAGCTTTATATTCAATACAAGTGTCAGTAAGAAGCTGTCAGAATCTGGGGGATATTGGCTTTTTCAGTCAACTATGGATGAAAACAGAAAAGATAAAACTGACAGCATAAAACAAGGTGTAGAATCCTGTTCATGCTGAAGTCAATAGGAGAGTTACTAAGATTTCACCCAAGGGATTTTTAAAAGCATTTGGATGACCTGGGAGCCCTTATAATGGGGTTTTATGGTGCAAAGACATACAAACACTATTTGAAGTTTCTGACTTTGACCCAAATTGAATTATCGCTGGTATGGTACATTTTGATTTTCTCTTCTTGATGTCCACACTGCAACTATGAAGTAATTCAAACAACCCACAACACTGGGGCCTGAGGTCTCTGACATTATTGAAATGAGGGAGGCAGGATAGCCAACAGCTGTAAAAAGTTTTGTGCTTCTTTATTAAAAATTCTCACTTGTGAGATGCTCTTTTAAAACTCTGGGAAATTCAGTCTCCTCACTGATTTACTACAAATTGTCTAATACGAGTTGTGTCTATGATTCAGACTTCCCTGCTGTGGGGAACCACCACTCAGACTGCAGAGAAACTGGGCTTTGATGCAATGTGTTTATATTTTCTTCCTTTATATTGCTGGTACTGGGTAAACTAAATGATAAATGGTCATGGGGTTTTTACCATATACGGTACTTCATACAGAATACTCAAGAAATGTTAAAAGAAAGAAAAATACATATATTCATAGCAGAGTCCTATCACTGAAGTTGTTCTTTCTCTTTGAAATAGCCACTTTTTATGTCTACGGCCAAAATTCATCTATATTGCAGGCAGCAAGACTGAACTGGTAATTCATCCAGTTCCCTTTGTGTAGCTCCAGTTCTTTACTAATTTTATATTGTCTGACCAAAGCATGGAGAGATTTAGTCAGCTAATTAACTTGCAGAAATGAAATAACAAACAGCATATATAACATTCATGAAAAATAAAGATACCAGGAGTGTGCAATATACATGTCTTACAGATTTAAGCATATGTTTTAATTTTATTCCTTTTTTGTTAGTAACTCCTCAGTAATAATGGTAACAACTCTCAGTTTATTTAGGATGACAGATTTTGGGAAGGATTTCATTTGAGCATAACGAGGACACGTTCAATGACATCTCTTTTTTTATTTCTAAGAGAAAAAATTTGTCTTACATATTTGGGTTTTTCTAAAGTTCAGACAGTTCATCTTATGGATTCAGACTCTGGTTTCCAGAGCCTGAGAATAATTTTAAGTGCTCTAAATATTACATGTGGCTTTCTTTTGTACTGCATTGAAAATAATAACTAACAAGATGACTGCCTTTGTTTCCTCATGCAATTTTGAGCTTGGCTACGACACAGGACATTACATGCAATGGTGTCTTCATGTTGTCTTACATCTTTTCTTTCAAACACCATATCGTCTGGCATCACCAACTTTGCAATCTCTTTTATTCCCTACCGATGAAATGTTTTTCCCAGTGTTTGTCACTGTGCTCCTGATGTGGTGCAGGGAGTGCTGCACATTGTTTGCTGCTCAGGTGGGTGCAGTGCCAGCGCCCATCTTTGCAGAACAATTAGGTGCTGTAATACTGACTTCTGTCATCTTCAGTAAAAACAAATATCCAACAGGGAAAAAAAAAGAAATAATCATTCTTTAGCCAGATACACTGGGAACAATTAAAGAAAATGTTTTCCTGTTGCAAAAATTTGCAAATCCAAATTTCAGTGTATTATGTCCAAAGGCTCCAGAGCACCTTTGAATCCCATGGTGGGAAATGCTTTTTCAGGGCCATTGGTTTCATCTAGCAGAATCCAGAGGAGAACCCACTGCAGCTGTGACAGAGGTGTTAATCCCATGTTGGGTTGGGTTGGCTTGTACATGGATGTTTAATAGATCAGGATGTGGACCAATATACAAATATCTCATTTGTGATAGGCCAAATATATTTAAGGAGGCAAGAAAGACAACTTTAAGCAGTAAGAATGTAATGTAAAGGAGATAGTGCTCATTTAATCCCACAAGTAAAAATAGTTTTTACAAGGAGGCAGGCTTAATAAAATCATTGGAAGCTTAAGGCTGACAGTAAGCAAGACTTAAACGTGCATACATGGTAAATGACATCTCTGCCTCTTAATCATAGGAGATGGTGTCAAGCTTTTCCTTGCCTGAGGGTTTTACATACCCAGCACTTAAGACACACCATCTTTGGAATAACCTGGTGTATAGACACCAATATTTGTAGCTTGTAGAGACTAACAGCAAACTGAAGGCCTCGAGCTTTGGCTAGATGACAACATGTAAGACAGGTGACGTCATGATGAATCATATGCATCCTAATAACATGATTATTCATTTTTAATTGATTTGAATCATGTATATTTGTGCTGAGGCAAAATCTTGTTAAGGGCAGGTCTTTCTCTCTTTTCCCTGTCTATTGTGCAAACTGATACTTTTATTGAAGTGCCAGTAGTTTGTATATGTACTGTCAGTTTGCTACAGGTTCCACAGTGGCATAAACAGTCTCTTGATTTGCCCTGTACATGTCGGTTGTGCAGGAACAAGTCAGAAAATCACTAAAAATAAAGGTGAAATTCATCTTCCAATGTAATTGTACTTCACCAAATGCAAGCAAGCACAAATTAAGTGAGCACACATTTCATTTTGGGTTTTTTTCCAAATTGCAAGTATATTTTTCTTACAAGGGAAAGGAATATCTTAATAGGATGCCTACAGTGGCTACAAATCTAAACCAGTGGCAAGCAGCCACAGGGTGGACAGTGGTAAGTGTGGATGGTTGCTTTCCTCCCTGGTGTTCTTTGGACAATTCCTTCACTGAAAAAGTGAGATATATACATAGAACCAACTATATCTGCAGCCACATCTGCTGTAGAGGAGCAGGAGGAATTTTCACATTGTTGTGCATTGTAGAACTTGGTGTGTTTTCATGGAAAAACACAGTTTGTAGCTGCCTTCTCCCAGGAAAAGATGGAGGAGTATTGGACAGTAGGATTATTCAGGTTGGAAGAGATCTCTAGCGGTCACCTTGCCCAATTGCCTGCTCAAAGCCTGTGATTTGCCTGCTGCCGTTCATCCATGGTGATCTAACCTCTCCTCAGCTTCCATCCATTTCATTGACCTGAGTGTCTGGGAAGCAGAATTCAGTTCTTTCTTCCTGTGTTTGGGCTTCCCGTCTTCTGCAAAGCAGGTTTGACTGAGCAGCCCTCCTTTCTCTGCTCACATCTCCATCATCTATCCCACTCCTGTGCAAGTGGCAGACAGAATCTGGCTCTTAGTTGAATGAACTACTGGATTGGGAGCAGTAGCAAATCCCACCATCCCTCTGCAGTTATGAGCTTTTAGTAAATAAAAGGGAAACATTTCACATAATTAAATACCATCTCAGGAAACGGGAAAAAAAATGCCCTCATTTAGAAAAGCATTCAGAATGGCATATAAAACATCCTGCTTAAATGTATTTTATAATGATTTTGTAGCAGAAACACACATCTGAATGCATTCATGAAAGATCACAATTAATCAGCATATGATCTTTCAATCTGTCGGGTTTTTTTCCTAGGGCATGTTGTTGCTAACATTGCTTTAATAGTTCTGCCATATCCAAACTCCACCTGCCCGCCTCCCTGCCCCTAAAAATTCCCATTTAAACAGGGTTCTCATTTTATCAATCACACTTTGTAATAGAAGCCAGTTTTGTGTGTCCCAGGTGGCTAAGCATTTCCATCCTTGTATCAAGAATTAAGCATCTCCTGAGAAGGGAGGTCAAGTGCTATAATAAACCAGATTCCATCAAGAATGTGAAAAAATGCTGCTCTGACCAATGCTAAATGGAAGTATAGCTGGTTTGAGATGTGATGTGAAAGCGTAATGAATAAGCTGAAGCTATTTTCTAGAGTTTCTGTCCACTGTGGCTGATTCCATCTCATTCTTTCTGACACTGTTATTTACTCTGAATCGCTCTGAAAACTCTTTATACGTACATGATGCATTTAAAAGACCGGTCCCTCGGCCAGTTTCAAGTACCTTAATTTCCCAACACATATCTTTGTCTTTTGACTATGTACCTTAAAAACATATTAAACCTTGGAAATGAAATCTGAATGGGGAATAAGCATCAACTATGTGTAAACAGACAGATCCTGAATAAGAAAATAGTTTCACTGGACTTCTGGTCCAGAAAGAAAAGTGACTCCAAGAAATCTGTCAGTGCGTCCCTGTAGCTGAATAGGTTAAATGTTTGCCACATTTGTAACACTGAAAAGTCTCTTCTTGAATTTAGTGACAATGGTATTTTCCAATGAAAATTTCTATTTAATAGTATATCACAATATTATTTCCACTTAATCTATTAAATTACCAAAGGAATAAAACACAGGCTTTACTATACATGCTGTATTTATTAGCTTGCTGTAATATCTCTTTTGGGCAATATATCTGGTAATTTTCTCTTTTAATGAAAAAAACAAAGACCAAACCCATCCATTTCTTGCTCCCTGCATATTCTGAATATCCAATAACTGACTGCAATGAAATAAACTTCTGATATTTATTATGGCCAGAACACATATTGCTTGAAGTAAAACTTAACTTTGGTCTTAATCTAATGAAATATATTATTTAAATATATTTTGTCCCTTTATTCTCATTTCTGATGGAATAATGCTGAAAACCACCATTAAATTCTAATGTTACAAAAATATTACTTCATATGCAAACTGCAACAGATGTGGCTGAGGAGAAAACAGGTTTCTGTCAGTAATGTTCACTTTCTTGGTAGCTGGTAAAAGAAGATGACATGGAATTCTCTGGGGCATATGAGTTATAAATAATGATGATAAATTCCTTCAATTTCTGAAGAATTACTTGAAAAGCTTCAATTCCTACTGTTTATTTTTAAAACTATGTCTGAAAAAATATTTTTTCTCAATCAGTTATTACTCCTAATCTCCTTTTCTATAATACTGCTATTTCCATATTAACTGAAAATTCATCCTTTTTTTTTTTTTTTTTTTTTTTTTTTTTTTTTTTTTTTTTTTTACAGTTATAAATCAATGCTATATAAGGGTATTATCTGTGCCTACAAGCCTTGCCTTTACTATGTCATACAATACAAAATAAAGACAATTTGGGACATTACTATAATGGCCATCCACCTTAGATTTTCAAAAGTACTGGAGATGATTGTTGGGTATTACTGTACAGAAACGTGTTGTCCTCTCAAATCAACACAGCAAAAGCTTTTGAATGTACCCACCGACTTTCTGGTCTGTGCAATGCTCTACTTACCTGCATGACTAAATGGAAATAATTATTTGGAAGCTTCCATTTTAAGAAGACGACATAATTCTTTGGATATTACTCAGCTAAACTACCTTACATATCTGTGCAAAAGAGAAAAATGGTCAGCAGTCTGGATAATTCCCTGTGTTGTGTGCTGAGTTCCCTGAAACTGGAGCTTTAATGTTTATTTTTTGTGGCTGATTATGGATATCAGTTTCTCAAAATGCTTCATCATTGCCTGAAATGAACATTTTATAGTAAAAAATATTCTCATTTCTTTTCATATCTTTCAGTGAACACAGTTTCATCACTATTACTTCTTGCTTTTTATGCAAAAATATTGAATCTTAAGTCTCAGTTTTAGCTTTTTTCTTCCTGAACATACTAGATGAAACTTCTCAGGAGTAATACTTTAGCCTTAAAAACGAATCAGAATGCCAAGACAGAAGCAACTTGATTTTCATAATATTTCCACTGTAGTGGATAAGGAGATTTTTCAGCTCTTTTGTTTTTTGACAACCTGAAAAAAGCAAACATGTAGTTGTAAAAGGGATTTCTGGACAGAACAAAAACTGAAATGTAAAATTTAGTAACATGGCTATTCAGCTGTTCTCCGCAGGCATGTTTGTATTTCTGTAACTTGAACACTATTGCCTACTCAAGAGTGTATGTGTTATTACCTCCGTGAATAACTATAAAAAATCCAAATGAAATGGTTTGAGACAATGAACAACTTTTACTGTTTTTTCAGAAAAATAGAAAAGATACCTAAGTATCAAGATATATTATCTTGTGGTCTTTTTTCTGAAGAAAGATTTTTATTTGTTTTGTGTGTGCCTCCCCCATCCCGCCCTTGCCATTCCCAAGTCAAGGCTGGGATATGCCAGCAAATTTAAAGTCTTTCCTCCAGATCTGGGGGGACCCTCTCAGGTCATCCTGTCACTGGGTGAAAGGCAAGCCTGGTGCCTTCTCCATAGCCTAGCTTGCCCATGACAACCTCACCAATATCCACAGTGATATCTTTTTTTCTGATGTAAGCATATATAAAACTAAGGATAAATATTTGTTTACACAATTAAAAAGGCACCTCACTAAGAAAAAAGACAGAAAAAATCTTCAGGAGATTCATGGCATTCAGTTTTCTGGAAAGTTTTGGTAATTGCATCCATAAAAGTTTGGGTTTTTTCTTTCATATTTGTCTTGTTCTTGGGTAAGCACAACCCTCTTGCCTTGCCTAAAAGAATTCTCATACTGCTGCTAAGACTTGAGTCAACTCATGTGCATAATATTAATTCATGGATCTCAAATGACCTCACAAAAGAGATCAGTGTCATTCCACAAAGGGAAAATGTCAGAAAGTGACTTGTTAAGGTCATCAACATGAAATCATCATGATGAGTTCATGAGATAAAATCCATGTTTTCCATGTTGTGTAAAATTATATGAGACAGGAGGATTTTATATGTGTTGGAGACATCTGAGACAAATAGAGGCATCTCCCTGTGGATTTGCCTTCACAAAACTGCTGTTAGGTGGGAAAGTAATATACATGATGGAACTGGTTTATATTGCCTTAGCTCCAAGTTGCTCTCTAAAATAATGGGGAAATATTGAAACTAAGGTCTACAAAGTATTATAGTATGCAGAGGTTTGGGAGCCATATGGGAGGCTCTCAGTAGAGCTATATGACGTGAGTAAGGGCTTGGGGAGAAAGGCAGTGTATGTAGATCAAAATTCCCCTCATTCTGTACATATGTGAATAGTCAGTGTTGTGACTCCTCCCCACTTCGTGACGAATCCACAGGGACTCGTGGTCCCAGCTGCATACCTATCACAAAGTAGAGTCTCCTGTGGGGTTTACTCTCCTTTTGTATCTCCAGAGGTCAAGAACAGAGAGGGAGAAGGAGCCACAGCAATTGTGAGGGCTTGTGAGGTGGGACCAGCAGGGGCACAGGCAATATCTATTAGTGTGCGAGCATCCGTGTTGTGGGAGAAACAAGGACAGGGAAGAGGAGAATGTGCCAAAGCTCTCAGTGTGTGTGTGTGTGCACACCTCAGACACCAAAATATTCTCCCTGTGTAAAGGTTTGCTGCAACATGATGATTTAGACATTTGCTCTTGGACTGATTCCTGTTATTCACTGGCAGTGCAATCAGCTTCTCAGAATTTTGTCTAGGCATCCTTTAATGTCCAAGTGATGTGATGAAGATGTAAAGGTTTTGTGGCACTTAGAAATTTCTGAAATCTCATTTTAGTGTTTTAAAACTAATCTCTTCATTGCAAACTTATGCAGGCATGATCTCACCTTTTGGCTTATAAACCATTGCATCTCTCCAAAAAGTGTTGCTATTCCTCACCTTTTAAATATAATTTGATCTTCTCATGCAACTCTAACAGTAAGATTTTTTGATGGGCTGGAGACAATTGCAGAAAATAACAACTTAGCGCAAGGGAATGTAAAATGACTGATAATTTTGCAGAAAAAAATAGAAGCACATAACCTCTGAGGCTGTAGGGCAGCCAATGTCCTTGCCCAAGGCACATAAGCAAAACTGAGACTTTCCAAAACAATTTTGTTTCCCTCCCTATTGCTTAATCTTATGAAATGCACACTTATTTTTGCCTTTGCTAATATTTCTTTCCTCATTAAACCATGTCGTTGTCATCAGAGATTTTCATATGGCAGACTTCTTTCCAAATATTTGTCAAAGGGGTAAAAAAATCCCTTCCAGACCTCCCCCTTGTTTGACTAATGCTTCTCTGCATAGCTGAGAACCCAGGAGCTACACCAAGTGCTGGATCCATTACCATATCCCCAGCTAGTTTAAACCTAACTCGGTAGCGTCGTTACATGACACTACAGCTTACAATTCAGATACAAGTCCGCAGCCCTTGGCGAGTCACTGTGAGATCATCTCTTTTTAAAGCAAAGAAAGCAGTAATGAGGAAATGTAAATTTTTTAGGACATTATCTGTATCACAAAGGAATCTCTGTCACTTAGCAACTGCTCCTGACAATTGCATTTTATGATCATAGTGTTTTAGCACTGTGGCTGGTACTTATCAATACACCCCTGTCCCAAAAGTATCTTTGGGCATCTTGGTTTTAGATATAAAAGTCACATCACTGCAGTGATGAAGACTGCTAAGGTGACCATTCCATCACTGGACAGAAGAGGTAAGGCTGTGAAAACCTCCATATAATACATCTGAGTTTTGAAGGAAAGTGTATTGTAATGGAGCTGTACACACACTGTTTACAAATGTGATGGATTGATGCAGTCATTAAAACTCAAGTTTCAAGAAAGGGTAAAAAATACAGTACAAAACCAGATATTTTTCCCCAGGAATTCTCTCTTGTTTATCAACTGATATTTCCAAGCGAAGGGCATAAGTTTGTCCTGATATTGATCATATTTAAACCAACTACTTTGGATATCTCAATTTCAAGAAATATCACTTTGAAAAGGACAAATCAATTCAAAATTTGTCTCTGCAATCTGGAGCCCAAGATGGAATTTATAATGTTCCAACTTACAGCTTGCCAGACTATTAGCATTAATTGCTTCCTGAGAATATTGCAAACAAAGCATATTAAGATTACTTTTCTCCTTAGTACAATCGTAACACCATCATTATGGAAAGTTGATATAAATTTTGGTGTTCTGTAGGCAGAATAGTAAAACACTGTATAATACATATAATAATAAAATACACAAGCATATTACAATGTTCAGACTGCTAGACTTCTTTAATATTCCATGCATATACAAATCATTTCCCCCTTTGTTTTCCCCAGCACTATAATGCTTAAAACCAATTTTTAAGAAAAAAAAAAAGTCACATAACCCTTCCATACAGAAGATATTAACTATACAGAATTGTGAGGATGTGCTTAAATATTCACCTAAAATTGTTTCATAAAACCAGAATCAAAATATTATCACCCAAAAAAAAAGTACCTTTTGCATTACACTGTATAGATACAACTGAAAAGGTAGGAAGAAAAATTCATTGTTTTGTGCCAACAGAAAAAGAAATAGCTATTGCAATGCTGTGGCATTTTATATAGATCAATTTCTGTGATCAAATATGAAATAAAAAATTCATGCAAGGTTCTGAGCATTCTACTGCATGATTTAAGAAAACCCTAAAACTAATGCAAAAGCAGCAATTGAAAATGCTTAGCAGCCTGTGGCATAACAGCCTATGCTCAAACATCACCTTCTTACGGTGGCACTTCCAAACTGCTAAGCCAGTACTGAAAAAGATATGTCACAGTTCTGTCTAAAACTTCACCCTCAGCTGCTATTCCTGCCTCCAAAGAAATGGGATTGGCAGCAGGTTTTAAAAGTGACCACATTTCATAAGAAGGGCTGGAGAGAATTCCAAAGTTGAAATTCTTCCTGCAGAAAGACTTGCCAGAACGCAGTCCCTATGCCAAGGAACCTAGTTAGATATCCTCTGTGGATCCAAAGAAATAGATATGCTCTCACCAGCATGCAGCTTTCAAGCCACTCTGTTACACTTTTCAGAAACAACCCACTCCACCAGTATCAAACAGCTACCCAATACACACTTAAAAGCACAGTGCTCTTAAAGCGTGGATTACAACTTGCTGATTCCCTTGTCTCTAAGGTCATATGAAATGCAGCTTTCTGACATGTAGAACTAACAAAGGTACCTGTCACAGGTGCTGTGAACAGCACACTACTTGGGAAAATGTTGCTCTTCATTGCATGAGCAAGCACAGCTTACAAGCTTTTGGAAATTCCTGTGCCTGTCTCTCCCTCTAAATTACCATCTTATTTGGCAAACTGAGTCACACAGTCTTTGAGATGCACCAGTTGCTACCTCAGATCTACCATTATCTCCCCTGCTTCTGTGTCATTTCTTGCCTTACTCTATTCCCCATTCAGTCCTTGGTCTGACTTGTGATAATGAAGCAAGGGGAAAGAAGGGGAGAATATTATAAGCAATCTGTGACACTCTTCTGTTGTTTGGGGTTTTTTTCCCCTTAAATATCCATGTTCCCATCCATATGGGAGATTAGGTGGAACTTTGTGGCCCAAGACTGACATTCACTTTAGCAGAGAAATTACCTTTTTGTTTTTCTGTTTAGGCTCTCATGAAGAAATGACTGAAAGCTTGGTTATTCCTGGCTACTCATACTCAAATGTACCATGTAGGGTCTGAAGTTCAATGCTGATGATAAAAATGGTCATTAATAGTGCTATTGTAATCCTTATAATCTTAGATTTTTACAAAATCATTTGTGACTAATAAACTTGAAGGGATTACAGGCACTTTTATATACATATGGTTTAAGAATAAAGATGCTGAATATTTGATTCTTGTTTAACTAAATGAAAATCCAGGCTAATTGAAGAAACTTCTACGAATTTCTCCTTCCTTTCAAGAAGAATTCTAGACCAAAAAAAATGGGGTTTGTCCTAAAAATCTGTACTTAGCATTTCCATACCCAAACACATCCTCTGGAATTGCATGGTTGCTATGTTGTTTTTCTGTTCAGTATGCTATAATTCACATACTGTTTAGGAGAGAGTGAAAATATTAGTAACTATGATTGAGATGTTGTTTTGCAAGTTTGGCAGCAAATTTAATTGCGTACTGCTGCATATCTACTCTAGATGGTATGCTTAAGGAAGTTAAAGAATTAATAAATTGCATGTCTAGAAGCTAAGGGGAGGTCTGGGAAGAACCATTCTGGGAAGAAGGAGCAGTAGCAGGTAATAATGTATCTGCTTCCCCAAGCCTATCTTTATCTATTGCTCCTTCTTGTAGAGATTCAGTGATGGAAAAAAACAAACCTGAAAAACTCATAAAGGAGAAGCCATTGCCTGAGAATTCTCACACCACACACACACACACACCCCCACCAGTGGAGGCTTTGTCTGCTGGGACTAGAGTCCCTTTGCAGTGGGCACAGCAGCAGGTCAGCTTGAGCTGGATGCCTCCAGAGAGGGACCCAGAACAAAGAAATCCCTGGGGGTTTATACCCTTACAGTCTGTGCACACGTTCTTCAAGGGCTCTGCATGCACCTCTGCTCCAAAGGTGATTTTTGCTCTGGGGTCTTCTAACATCTCACTGGATCATTTCTCCATCCTCCATTCAGGCAGACCATTCACTGTTCTCATCTTGAGCTGCAGCTCTGTTGAACATTGTATGTTCAATTCCCTGCAATGTTTACTACAACTGATATTGAATATTGCAGGGAACAATCAAAACAGAAATATTTCAGCATTTTATTCAGAAGGGATGAGTCCTCAGCAGGCAGATAGGTGTCTGCTTTCTTGTAATCTGCACTGTCAGGGTTTATGTTGGAAGCCTGGCCACTGTATTTGGTATCTGGCATTGCTGAGCAGTGAGGAGGCAGAGGTCTCCAGGTGTTTCACAAAAACAGTCTCTTGCTACATTTTAGAAAAGCTTTCAAAATTTTATTAACTTTCCTAAAATTAGAACAAATCTACTGGGGCAGGTCTCTGGAGCTGTTTTAATTCAGCCCTGTAAATGATGAGAACCACATTTTGTTGTGTTAAATTTGTTGGATGATAGGTTAAGGGTACAGACGGTTTGGTCAGTCTGTCCATCTACCTATCAATCTGTCCTATCAATCTGAATTTCCTACTGATTGGACTGAAGTGGACTTGTGCAAGTGCTGTGTTGCAGTGAGAATAGAAATTTCTAATAATATGTAAAATTTTGTTGTCAGCCAAAGCTCCAATCTTGATAAATTCCCTGTGGAGAATGTTTGCACTTTCCGAGCATTTCTATGGTATACAAATTTATTTTGTATTCTGAGGTGTGTCCAACATCATTGTTTAGTGTTAACAGGCTATAAACAAAATCTCTTACTTGCACAGGAAAAAGTGAACAGCATTTTTTGAGAAGTATTGTATGGGGAAAAGAAGAGCCTTTGATTTGTTTGGAGATTTTTTAGCATTGTTAGATCCCTATCTGTAAATATATTGACTCAAACTTGTAGACACAGATTGAGAACAGGGTGCTCTTAATCCAATTTTGAAAAGGCTTTAACTAATAATACTTTGACATTATTTTGACAAGGGAATTTAGAGTGAGTCCCTTCTAGCTTTGGGATTGATTGAAATAGTTTCCCCTGAAGCATAAAGTATGTCTCAAGCCACTTTAGAAGTAAGAAGTTCTGAATTCTGAACATAAAATACTCTTCATTAAAACAGTAGCAAATCCATCTGGGCCTGGTGCTTTTCCAGCTTTAACTTTTGTGACAGTTGTATTAAGTTTTTTGCCTTCCAAGAACTTCTTTTTTCTGTTAAAAAAAAAAAAAAAAATCACAAACATCTACACTGATTCAGCTGAGTGTGGCACAAAACTGAAGTCAGTGCAGTGTTATTTCTATTCAAAACAGCAATCACTTTTATTTAGTAGGGGTTTTTTGATAAGCACACAAAACAGCAACTTGCTAGGCCCTACACCACATTACCCTGAAAACTCTTTGAGGAAAACTAGGGCAAATTTTGGTCTTTCAGACTTGCGTTAATAAAGGTCCATAGTTCCTTCAAGGAAAAGCCAGTGTATATCATAATCAAAAGCTTTGTTTTCTACTACTTTGGCATATTACCACTCTCATGTAATAGATATATGCAAAAGCATACCCACGGGTTAAAAAATATGTTGCTTGCCTGCAATATACCAAAGAAGGCAATATACCATCAAGGCACTAACTAATAAAGCCTCTGAAATTCGAGGTACTAATGCAGGCTGAGGGTATGATAGATTACTAAGGGGGAACAAACAGGGTATGTCTAATAGACTGAACCTTGCTGCAAAACAAGGTCTTTGAAAGTAAATTGTTCTCATGAAACAGTCATCCTTTCTTTTAGTTAATTCCTGAGATACTAGGAAGTAATTTGGATCGCAGTAGGCAGATTGCACTGCAGGAAGGGAAGAGGTCCTGAGCTGTAGGGCTACATACCTTCAGGGAGAGATGGGCTCAGATCCTACATGGCAGACAGGCTCTTGTGTCTTGTGTGAATTCAACATGGAAAGAAGAACTGGCTTTTCAATTACGTCACACACATGGGAGGAAATGCCCTGTGGCATCCAGGTTTGAAAAAAAGGTGCAATTAAATCAGATCAGCCACAGTTACTGGAAAAGAGGAGCTTATCAGATCCTGCCTCAGTGAACTGGGCTTACCATCCTGAGCCAACTTCATATCTGGAAGCACTTATCCTCTGGCTCCCTTTGGTTCATGTTCTTTTCTCTTTTTGTTGTTTAAGCAATTGTCCCAGTCCCTGTGTCTGGGCATGAAAAACATCTGTGTCATAGCTTCACCCCTAGTCCTCTGCAATCTACCTCCCTCATACTTAATTCCTGAAGCATGGCCACTTCAACCATCTGATCAATTTTCTTCCCCCACTGCATGGTATTACTTAGATTTGCCCCATTCCAGAAGGCATACTGAATTGTTGGAACCATTGTCACCAACAGAGGAATGGACCAGCATCTTGTAACATACTTGAGCTTGCATAGAAGAAGGCAAAAAAACCTCTTTACACAAAAACAAGATCTGAAAAGATAATGTAAAATGTAAGCAATAACATAAATGGAAAAAAAAAAAAAAGGTAATAATCCCAGAAAAAGGGTACATAATCATGATCATTGAACATTGTCCGTGCTCAGTCCATTGCTGCAGCCAGTCTAGTCAGAATAGGGCTGCTCCACTAAACATGGCCGAGTCATGGGTCAAGCAACAATATCTCACACAGTATGTAATAAAGCCATTAACAGAAAGGGCTTGGAGGAAGAATGTATTGGGTTACTCACAGGAAGTGAGAGAACTCCAGTTACCCTTTTCACTTCAGAGATCCAGCTGGAGAATATGATCAGGTTAAAACTGTCCCAGTAATTGAGCTGCAAGCTTACCAGCAGAATGCCTTTTACACTCCTTAATATGGGACAAGAGGTAGCATTTTCAAAATCTTGGAAATCTTTCAGACAGCATTGAAAAGACATAAGTTACTGTGGCAATATCAGAGCTAGCCATTGCAGAGTTTATTCTAAACAATATTCATTCAGGACAGGAGAGAGCTAAGTCTATTAGGAGACTGTTAGTGATTTATTTGCTTTTTTTACAGAGTCATGTGGTGGGGAAAGGCAGCTAATCTTGTTGGACTCCATTAAGGAAGTCTCTTCAGGCAGCCGTGCATCCCCACCTGGCCTTCGCAAGCCACATGACTGGAAATTTCTTGTAGTGTTCAAGGCCTAATTTGCATAAGCATGGAAGCAGACTTGCATTAATAATACCTGTATTAAGGGCCTAAAAAATCCTGATCACATCTTTAGACATGCTCCCTGGACATTTTTGTGCATCAGAAATATCTCCTGATCAGCTTCTTTATTTCTGTCACATCCATGATAGTTTTAATAACAGCGTTATAGTACAGTTGAAGTCAGAGTGAGTAGACTTGTTTTTTAATTGATTCTTTTTTTTTGTTTTTTTGAAAGAGGCCAAGGAAGAGTTTTAAATATATCTAATAGCATCTAACTTCCAAAGATACTACCTTTAAACCTTCAGGGTTTAAGATATAGAAAAAAACCTGGGAAGATTATAGGCAGGATTTGCACAGGAGAGGTAGTGAAGTCTGGATTCATTTAGTAATCTATTTAAGGACACCTAGAATGATAATTCTGTGCTTCTCCAAGTCCAGGATTACAATTGAAAGTGTTTTATATATCCAAAAATTGCATCACCAAACCCATAAGTAGAAGCGATGGAGTTGCAGGACAGGTGTGGCTCCTGCACAAGGCAAATGCTTATTTTGTGAGAGCTATGGGGTTTTCTGAGTTTGCTTTTCTTTTTCCAGCCCAGAGAAAGCCAGGTTTAAATTGTGAAAACACCCTGTGAGACTTTCAAGGGGAGGATGGCTGTGTGCCAGCAAGTGCATTTCTACCTCATGAAAGATAAAAGCAGAGGTCCTTCCTTGATCAAGCTGCTTTAACAGGTGAGCTCACTTAAAAGCAAGAGCTGATTTCTGCCACCTGACGTGTATCAGAAGCTGCCTGTGAGCCCCCTCACCACAAGCATGAAGATGGGTGGCTCTGCTCTGGTGCAGCCTGGAGTTACAGCCAGGAGCTGCCTGGCTGTGCCCTTTGCAGCAAGGCTCCCCCAACACTGACCCTCAGCTCCTCACAGATCATTCCTGACAGAGCACCAGCAATGTTGCTGCTCCAGGAAGATGTTTCCTTGCCTTGCTTTTTGAAATATTTTTAGCAACTTAAAACAGAATGCAGAAATTAAGGTCCTAGACAGTTTTTGTTGCTGACATTGATTCAGGTCTGAACATTTTTGGGAATCCGTGATAGATACTCAGAATTTATTGGAACATGGCTCTTCAGCAGTGTAAAAAACCCTATTGACCTTCCCTAATTATAAAAAGCTGATAAAACCTGTTATCAATTAGATACCAGTAGAAATCAACATTTACTGGTAGTTATGGTGCAGTGGTTTGGTTTTTAAAAAATTACATAAGCTTTTAGTCAGCACCTCCTTAACCTGCTTTTTTTCCCAGCAACTTTTCAGTGAAATCCAGACATCCCAGTAGTATTTGGGATCTAGCAAGGCATAAGCATCCTCACAGGAACTCAGCTCCCCTTAAAGTCTGCATGAACGAAAAAATGAGTTTGGCAGCATTCAAGCAATACATTCATGAAATCCTTTGAAATGGGAATTCCAGTATAATTCAGCATGATTGTAAATGCTCTAAAATGTGTAAGCCTAAATGGCAAAGGGAATTGTATACTGTAGTTAGTGATAAATGTTCCATGCAACATACAGGGTTTAGCTGCCCCAGTTACCCAATGCTCAGTGGAATTAAGTAGTTAAATTTATGTGCATAGTACTGAAACTATAATGCTGAGTGTCAACCTCAGACCTGTTTTTCTGCTAAAGCATAATAAAAATACCAGTGGAAAAATTGTCCCAAGCTTCAGTCTGGTAAAAGGACTGCAAGTCAAGCAGAAAATGTAAAACATCTCTGGTTTTCCTGACCAACCTGTCACAGCCCAATCTGTTGTGACAGTGCAGGAGGCACAGCCTGAAAGCACATGGGAAAAGGGGGTCATGGCTTAGGCTCCTCTCTTTTTGACAGAGGTGAAAGTCTCAGTACACAGTGCCTGCCTGCTCTAACAAAGTAGCTTTTTAGCAAGCCATCAAAGGCAGAGGTGGGACACAGGGGGTTTTCTATCTCCTGGGAGGTTTCAAGTTGGCCACTGTCCTTTCTGGTCTGGAAGTTCTCTCCCTTTCCCAATAAACCTCTAATGTACTTAGTTGTCCTTGGTGGGAAAAGGATGGTACTAACTATAGAGAAACTTCCTCAGCTCTATTCACTATTTCTGAAGCCATGGGGTAGATGCTTATAGCCACTGGTGGTAAGGAGAATATAAAGAAGGCTGTTGCAATTGCCTGATTCTGGGGGTAGGGTTGAGCAACTCAGCACAGGCAGCGCAGCAGGATCTATCCTAATCTCCCCCAGACAAAGCATGGAGACTTGTTGCACAGCTTGAACGAATGTTGGAGAGAGCCAGGCTGGGTAACATGTGGGACCCTCCTGCAAAGGCCACCACAGCAGAGCACACAAAGCAGGAGCAATCTGACCCCCCTGCTCTGAAACAAAAAGGCTCCCTAATTGCTGACATAAAAGAGGGAATGTGCTGCACCTGTGTGGGGAAAGTGGGGCTATTTCAGGTGTTCCCAATTGATGATGATGAGGCAGGTGGGGCTATTTCAGGTGTTCCCAATTGCTGATGATGAGGCAGGTGGGGCTAGGGCCACCTTTTATTTGCAGACTGTTACCAGTTTCTTCCTTTCCTCTGAAACGTGCTGGTTTAAGGAGGAGGAATTACTGGTAAAGCTAGGAATAGTCCTATCTGGAACTACGTCTCCCAGGCAGAGGCTGTGAGGGTGAGTCACTGTTTATGGAATTATTTGTCTTTTTCTGTATTGTGTGTTAGATCAAGAGACTGTGAAACTCCTGAGTCAGGGACTTAAGGAGAAGAAAGATTGGAAAATGCTAAGATGAAGTGCATTGTTCTGGCTATTTGGGGTTTTCTGACATGTGATGTCTTAGGGACAAGACAAAGTTGCTGACTATAAACAATGGGCATGTATTCTACAGTGTTTGAGACTGCGTTTGTGTTGAGGTGTACTGATTTCTCTGCTACTGTGTTTGAGTAGTGAGTTTTCCGACTGTACCTTAAGAAGTTCTAACTCTGTAAAGCATGACCTAATAAATGCATGTATCACGTATCTTAAAGTGTTTCTGGAGTGCTAACAAGCTGCAGTTGTATGCAGGGCCAGTAGTCCCTTATATAACCTGTTTATTTGGCACCACCCCGACCTGACTTTGCTCCTGTAGCTGAGGAACTTGCTTGAGTTTCAAGTTAATGCTTAACAAGTCTAGTTCAATAGGAACAGGCCTCAGTCATCTTGGGAACAGAACTGTAAAAAGTGGCAGTTGTGTACTGATTGCTGTAAGGCTCCATATAAAATATGGGAAAAGGGAGATACACAGTTTAACTGAAGCTTGCTATAATAGAGTCTCAGGAGTGGGTTTGAGTGGCCCTTGGGAGGCCTGTAGCCTCTGGCAAGGAGCCTGACAGATACCAGCATCAAAATGTTTCCCTTTCCCTACTGACTCCCTTTCTTCAGTTCTATCAGAAACAATGTCTTCTTAGTTCTGCTGTTGCAATATTCTGTTCTTTGCTTTTACTTCTGCAGCTGGGTTAGAGGGATCTCTTTCTTTCTTGGTTTTCTTTCCCCTAAAAGGAAGAAAACAAACAAAAAAACCCACAACCCTCCCCCCCCAAAAAACCACCTCCTAGTATCTTCCAATTATTAACAAATCTTTTTGTTCATGTTTGACTATGGTGATCATAGGCTGCCTTTATTTTGCATCCTTACCTCATGTATGTGCAAGAGTGTTTAACTTGTGTACTCTTTCTCAGCCTCAAACTGAAGTTTATGTTGAAGTGCTTTAAAAGGCCAAATCGCTGTTTTTCTGTTTCATAACATAAATAAGGACTTGAATCAAAATGTGTATCAAGAGCTACTGGCTCAAATAGGCCCTGAATTTCTGTGGAAGTACATGGAATTCTTTTTCTACTGTCTCAGGAGATAAACAAGTTCAAGCAGAAGTTGAAATGCAAGAAATATTAACATTTTAATGGAGGGGTTTTTTTCCTGCAGATTTGGAATAGAAGTTGAAGCTTTTAAGTCCACTGAAAAAGTTTTCTAAAACTAAAAATTGAGGATATTTATTTTGGATTTTGAATCCTTGATTGAAACAGAAATACTTTGTTTCAATTTTGGATGGTCTGTATTTTCAGCCTTAAAAAAAATTAAATTTTATGTTTAAGTTTTCCAATATTAAGTTTATTGTGATGGTTTGAATTTCTGAATTTAAATGTGAGGTTGCTGATGATTTTCAGCTGAACTGAGAACAAAGGGCATTCTGAATAAAATACAAAATGTTTTGTGCTGTCAGAGGTCAAATACTTACACTTTGAGATACCACAAGAACTTGTATGGCATTTTGCAATGAATGTGCCATAATCAACAGGAATAACTAAATAGCTCTAGGGGGTGTGGGGGGGTTGGAAAGAGCAGCTATAACTATAGCAATATTTGGGGGAAGAACAGAGGAGGCTGTCATGTATATGAGCAGAGTGATGGATTCTGAGAGGTATTAGAAGTGCAAAGCACCTCCTGAAACGCAAGTTTTCTCTCCTTTCTCACTGCCTCTATTTTTTCCTTCTTGCCAAGTTTCTACAGGAAGGTTTCAGGCTAGCTGTGCATACTTGAAAAGATTAGAAAAAGTGAGGCAAATTCTGCACTGACATGCACCTCCACTGACATCAAAGCAATGAGGTATCTTGTGCCTCTCATGTTCTGAGTTCTTAAAAAAAAACCAACTACCCATAAAACCACAGCATAAACTGAAGAAACACATCCCCATCTTAAAGGATTGTTGCTATTGATGTGAGAGGGAGAAAGCATACACCATCCACAGGAAAAAAAAAATGACTAATTTGAAAGACACCAATGATGTCCCTTGCACTGACCTATCTGAAGCTGCTTTGACCTGCCAGGCCAGATCTTGACCATGGTCTCCCAGCTGCTTCCCTCACTGAGGGCTGGTTTTGTCCTGCACCCCCTTCATACAGACTTTATTTAAGCCCTTTGCATAGGGGAGACCCATGTACAGCAAAGATTTTGGGATCTTTTAGCAAATCCAGTAGTCCCAGGTAGCTAAAGTTAAGCATTAGAGGTTGTCCTGGTGCAGTGGGGTCACAGGAATTAAAGGATTTCCAACAGGAAGGGCAGCTTCTCCTTCAAACTGAAAATGTTTCAGTGCACAAACTTTTTTTGCGTTTCACATTTGATGTTAATTCTGAATGCTAGGAATGTGGGTGGTACTTTCACAGCAACTGTCTCAAGAAAAGTAAATATGTATGTTAAAGACCATATGCCATTGAGTTTTTCTGCCATATCCCCTTAATATTTTGGAGATGGATACGTAGCTAATTGATGCAGCAACAATTCTGGTTTGACTATACCCAAAATACTTCTCCAAAGTATGATTATGTTTTTATTTGGGTTTTGACCTCAATATAAATTCTTGGCGACAAGTATACCTGCATGCTATTTTAGGTAATGGCATTAGGATGGTAGCAGTGACAAGTTAGCAAGCATGTAATATCCTAAGGCAAATAGAGTTGTATGTTCTCTTTCAGACTTGATGATTATGTTGCACTCTCTAAAGACACTTTAGATCAGGAAGAATGTCTCCCCAGGGAATCATAGTGATAACTAGTTTTGACAAGTGGTAATAACAGAAGTTTAGTCCAGCCATGAAATGAAAGACTCATGCTGAAGCCAGGATTACTGGTAGTGGACTGCAGGGGTACTGTAATTGCACATTACTTGCTTTAGTGATGGCATGTCTGCCTTCCCTCCATCTGTACTTGTGAATTCAGAATTGCCTATTTCATAGTATCAAGCAAAAAGCCCAATATTGATTGGAAGGGATCAATGCTGAGAAGCATTGTTTTAACTTACTGTAGGCAAGATCAATTTCTTCCACAGACAACCACTGTATTTTATATTACAGTTCAAAATACAGGGGAAATTCCCAAATTCTGTGTGCTTTGATTGATAAATATCACTCTTGGCTAATTAGAAACAACTTACTGATCCTTTCAATAGCTTAGTTAGGTTGCCAGGCATGTATATGGTGATACTTCTGAGGGAACATTTGAAGTGATCATGACTCTTCCTTAGTTCTTCACAGTTGTTACTTTACCATCAAAAGCTATCGTTATTACATATTGACACAGAGCTACAGAATGGTTGATAAATCTATATTGAAGTTGTGTTTAAAATCAATATTATAGCAGTTACCATGCCAAATCAATATTTGCCAAGTTGCCAGCTCTCAGTCCCTGATGCACTGTAATTATTCCTCTTCTTACAAAGAACATGGGGACCTAATCCAGCACTCACTGAAGTCAAGACAGACTCTCATTGATCTCAGGCTTTGGATCAACACATGCTTGCTTTTATTTACTCATGTTTGTCGTGGGATTGTACAAGAAAATGCACACAACAGAAGGCCTGTTTACTTGGTCTCTACATCTGATGATAATACATGTACTATGAGTTCTGCTATTATTAAAACAGGAACCAAAATACTAACTTGTCCCTACTGGACTGCTGGACTGTTTTGGTAGTGTTATGCAGACAGGGCCTGCTTAATGCAGATAAAAAAACATTTGCTCAAAAAAAAAAAAAAAAAAACCAAACTATAAGTTTTGATGATATAGCAGTTCAGAAACAACACATTTGAGACAGATCAAGTAAGGCTAATTATCAAAATAGACTTGTGTAATCATCTATGCTTCCATGTTTTAATTGAACAGTAGGATATTTCTTTCAAAAAAGTGTGTTAATTGGGGTCTGCTCATGGGAAGGAGTGACTAATTGAACTGGCATGAGCCTGATAGCAGCTTTTTTTCATTAAAATGTTAACTTTTAAAATCAGTGTTACATTGCAAATGTTGTCTTTCTTTCAGTTGGAGTAGTCTATCTGGCACATGCCAGTTCAATTAGCAGCTTGCTTTTATGAGCAGACCCCAATTAACACAGACGTTTCTTAAAGAAGTATTCCACAATTTAAATTAGCACATTTGCATTAGAAGTAATTATACTGGTTTTGGTTGTTAGTTGTTCCTAATTTTTGTAATGATTAAATATGCTTTAATGGAAAATGACATTTGTTGATTAATTACTCAAGTTGTAATAGACATTTGTAGAAAATATTAAAATATGGAAGAGGGAAACTAAGCACAGACCAAAATGTATCAATGGGCATGAAAGGTGGAGTTTCTGTCATTGTTTATACATAATTCCAGCACAAATTATGCTACTCTCTAGTTATATCTGCACTGAATTAAAGTTACTTTTTTATGAATTGTTTCTGACCTTTGAAGGACTATGTGAGGTAGCAACTAACTAGGACACTTTAATTGTAAGATGTGAACTCATTATGTTTTGTGAGTGAAAATATCTGAAAAGACATCATAAAAATATGATGATGAAGGTCTAATCCAGAACTTCATATTCAGAGCAAGAACAGGAAAGCAATGACCTGTAACTAACAAAACCATCTAAGCTTATTGTTCCTGAAGGAGATTGCTCTCAGGTGACTCTTCAGGGGTCTGTGGAAATGGCCTTCTAGCTCTCTTCATGTATCTCTTAACTATATGCTTAATCTGTAATATGGACTCTGTACTGTCATTGGCTTCAGACTGGACATGAAGGAAACCATTCTTAATTTTTTTTCTCCATGTGAGCAATATTGCCACTGTATAACAGGGGTTTTGAGTGGTTTTTTTGCTTGAGAGATAAAAATATTTCAAGTGAAAATGGCCATGTTACCATAATTCATATAAACTATATGAAAGGTATTTTACAGTTTACATTTAAACTTGGAAGGGATCATTGAATTTAAGCCAGTACCTGTATGATGAGATTCATTAAATCTTCTTACATCTAAGTAACTTTTCTTTAAGGCATAACTTGTGGTTAGCTAAAGCATTCCTACTTGAAAGGCATCCAGTCTTTAAAATATACTATCTACCATTTTGCTCAAGAGTGTGTTGTGATGATTAATTGCTCTCATTGATACAAAAGTGTCATCTTATCCACCTGAACTCCTTATAACTTGAACTTTTGGCTTCTGAAATTTGTTAATCTTCTTTCTTTTTTTTTTGTTTTTGTTTTTTTTTTTGTTTTTTTAATGCACACCCTCCACCAAGCTATAAGAAGACAAACAAAAAACCCCCCAGAAAACAGCAACATAAAAGTACAACAAAACAAGCACACACAGACCACCAAACCCCCATCCCTCCCCAGCAACTTTGCTTTTCATTACTGTTTCTTTTTCCCTTTTGGAGAGGTGATACACTCTCACCGTTCTTCTTTTAAAGATGTAGTTAATGTCCTGGTGTCCCTCTACTCAGATAACAAGGCTGTGTCAAGCATACATAAGATAAGCATTGTCATTCCAAGAGCCCCTTCTGTTATAGCTCTGCATCTTCAGACACTGAGGTGTTCTTACATCAAATCTGTTTGCAGAGTTGTCATGGTCCTGAAAGAGTCAATCCTCTTCTCAAAACTCCATTCTCCGGAGTTTCTATATATCTGATATTAGGGTTTGGGATTTTTTCAAGAAAACAACTTGGTCTTGTTGTCATAATACTATTACCTATGCTATTATTATTGGCTTACATAAACCATAAAATCTGCCAAAAATCACTTGTAAAGAAGACAAGAAAGATTTTGTGGGAGTAAATATGATCTGGTTATGCTTAAAAGTGGGTTTGTTTTTCTTAACTCTCCTCTATTTCGTGAATGTGAAAAACAAGAGAACGCTTTTTCCAAGTGAAGTGTCTGTTAGGAACAGGCATCTGTGCCATGTAGTACAACATCTGACAGGAAACCTCACTTCAGAAATAATGCAATCCTCTGGAGGCTTGTCCAGCAAATGTATCATCCAAGGTCACTGTGATTCTCTACCTGTGTTGGCAGTGCATGCAGACTGGGAGCTGCTTGGTGCTGATCCTGCAGAGGGAAGCTGGAGGGTCACAGGAGAGCTGTGGTGCTTGTAAAAAGCAGGGTAACATCTTGCTTGGAAAAACCCTGTACATAACATCAGTGGAGAAATTAAAAGCCAAAAAAAGAGTCACTTCCCAAAGAACTATCAACCTGCTTCTGGAAATAAAGAGAAGTAGCTCAAAAGCTATACAGGGTGAATCATGAAACTGGAACAGATCTATTTAAGGGGATAAAACCCTTTTGGAATGGGGTTGTTGGAAGAAGCTGTGGATGCCCCACCCTTGTCAGTGTTTGAAGCCAGGTGGGATGGGGCTCTGAGCAGCTTGGTGTAGTGGAAGGTGTTTCTGCTTGCAGCAGGGGGTTGGATCTTTAAGATCTCTTCCATCCCAAACTGTGATTCTATATTATAGGCTGTATTCTGCAGTGTTATGTGTATGTGTTCAGATGTGGTGTTAACCCGTGGCATACAGATGATGGAGAGTCAAACAGAGAGCTTATGGAGTCACAGGCACATATCTGAGTCAAGTTATTACCCATGAAATGGTAGTGATATAATGGCAACAGTGTGTTAGGTCCTTTACAGACAAAAAATAAACCACGGAGCCCATGCTTAAAGATTGTCTGGGGTTCAGCTCAAGTAGCATTTAAAATGAAATAACCTCTTTAGGTAAAGGGGAGAAGCAGGAATTACACCTGGTAGGGAGGCCTATTTGGAAGAGCACTTTTCCTTTTGAGAAAGTACCCAGGCATTTCGGTAACTGTGGGCTCACCTGCTGTTCAGGAGAGACTCTCTCCTGTGTTTACTCAGCCAGCAGCTGAGTGTGCTTGGGAGATAGTGTTAAAGCTCTCATTTTTGTGCCATCATGGGTAAGAACAGAGTACACACAGGAAAGGAGCAAATATTATAATTAAGGACAGTGGTACTGAAGGAAGTGGTTGTAGGTGCTGTCAAGAGGAGGTTACTGCTCTCAGCAAAGTGATAAAGTGTGCTGCTGCAGGGAGGTGGTGCTGATCACAGAGCTCTGTGCTCCTGGGGCACACTGGGAGAAGTTTTGTATAGTGTTACCCCAATTTCCCTGGTTTTATTTCCTATGTGTGCTTTGTGCTCTCTATTAACAGCAGAAATAATCTTGCACTTCAAGAAATGGTAAAATTAAAACTTACATCCTGCCTTGTTTCTCTAAGAACAATCTTTGGTTTCTTAGGTGTGAGTATTATTCTGTGTTGTAAAATGTAGCTTATTCTATTGGAAAATAATTATACTATGAGTGAATGAACATTCTAAACAAAGAGATTCAGACTGAGTTGAAAATATGAGAAGTTAGTGTGATTATGTGTATTGCAAGAAGCTCTATTGTTACANGCCTTTCTGTGGAGGCAAAGAATTCTGCAACATAGGTTTTACTAGCCCTATGTATAAAAAGTCTGCTGCTGTTTAGACCTATCCAAAACTACAAGAAAGCCAAAGGTGGGGAGGTGTCCTACCAAAAAGATTGTTTGTTTTTTTGTTTTTTTTTTNGAAGCTGTGGATGCCCCACCCTTGTCAGTGTTTGAAGCCAGGTGGGATGGGGCTCTGAGCAGCTTGGTGTAGTGGAAGGTGTTTCTGCTTGCAGCAGGGGGTTGGATCTTTAAGATCTCTTCCATCCCAAACTGTGATTCTATATTATAGGCTGTATTCTGCAGTGTTATGTGTATGTGTTCAGATGTGGTGTTAACCCGTGGCATACAGATGATGGAGAGTCAAACAGAGAGCTTATGGAGTCACAGGCACATATCTGAGTCAAGTTATTACCCATGAAATGGTAGTGATATAATGGCAACAGTGTGTTAGGTCCTTTACAGACAAAAAATAAACCACGGAGCCCATGCTTAAAGATTGTCTGGGGTTCAGCTCAAGTAGCATTTAAAATGAAATAACCTCTTTAGGTAAAGGGGAGAAGCAGGAATTACACCTGGTAGGGAGGCCTATTTGGAAGAGCACTTTTCCTTTTGAGAAAGTACCCAGGCATTTCGGTAACTGTGGGCTCACCTGCTGTTCAGGAGAGACTCTCTCCTGTGTTTACTCAGCCAGCAGCTGAGTGTGCTTGGGAGATAGTGTTAAAGCTCTCATTTTTGTGCCATCATGGGTAAGAACAGAGTACACACAGGAAAGGAGCAAATATTATAATTAAGGACAGTGGTACTGAAGGAAGTGGTTGTAGGTGCTGTCAAGAGGAGGTTACTGCTCTCAGCAAAGTGATAAAGTGTGCTGCTGCAGGGAGGTGGTGCTGATCACAGAGCTCTGTGCTCCTGGGGCACACTGGGAGAAGTTTTGTATAGTGTTACCCCAATTTCCCTGGTTTTATTTCCTATGTGTGCTTTGTGCTCTCTATTAACAGCAGAAATAATCTTGCACTTCAAGAAATGGTAAAATTAAAACTTACATCCTGCCTTGTTTCTCTAAGAACAATCTTTGGTTTCTTAGGTGTGAGTATTATTCTGTGTTGTAAAATGTAGCTTATTCTATTGGAAAATAATTATACTATGAGTGAATGAACATTCTAAACAAAGAGATTCAGACTGAGTTGAAAATATGAGAAGTTAGTGTGATTATGTGTATTGCAAGAAGCTCTATTGTTACATCACTGAAGGTGAATTTGTGTCTGAAAACAGGCCAGACATGATCTAGCACTTGGGAGTAGGCTTTAGCAAGGACACAGCTTTGGATGATTGATGAGATCTTTTCCCATCTGGATAATCTGGGATTCTATAAAAATAATTCCTTTGTTCAACTAGATGGTAAGCTAAGAAACAAATGTGAATCTTTTAAAGACCATAAGCAGAGAAGTCAGAATGGTTATGACATTAACAAAGATCTGAATGATGTTTTCCTCTGGTATTAAATATTTGAATCTCTATCTCAGCAAATTGGTTGATTAAAATTNCTCTGATTAATAGGTACTGTTAGTATCTCTGGTAATCTTAAGGTACCCAAAGAGCAGCAAAAGGATGAAAGAGACGAGGCCTGAAACCCCCCCTGTGATCTTGTTCAAAAGACATTTCTATATATTTGTTTTCCAGCTTAAGTTGCATCTCCTCCCAGAACATGAGTGTAATCCCCCAAAGTCACAATGATATAGGAAATCCACCCTGAGTAAGGAGCAACAGTTTCCCCTAATAATGTCAACAGCTGCCTTCTAACATTTAACCATGTAATAAAGGCAAAAAAAGAATCTGCACATCCACAGACATGAAATGCCATGTGTCCATCGGGCACTCCATTAGATAGCCATAATGCTCACAGCTGGAAATTTTTGTGAGATGGCATTTGATATCATCATTGTTAGCCTTCATATAATGCAATATTTATTACAGTAAGGGAAGAAGGGAGTATTTTTAGCTGCATCTTGAGTAACTTATCTCCATGGCAACCCTTTACTTGCCTGCACTGTTGCTGCTATATAGAATGTTGTCACATTAATAATAAATGGAACACATCTAACACATTTGGCTGCCGATTGGCTTCCAGCCACAGATTTCTCTTGTTCTAGTTGAAGAGTTTGCGAAGATTAGGGGTCCATAAGCAAATTTCATTCATTTTGTTTCTTAGAGAAAATTGCCTCGGATTATGTTAAAGCACTCAGGAGGTTTCATCAATGTATGCATTGTGTTTGTTGGGCTGGATTTTTTGTTTGCTTTTGTTTCTAGTTCCACTTTAAAATGCCAAGGAAATCCGTGAACAAATACAATTAGAAAAGCTAGAAACCCAGCAGCTGTGGAGTAATTTTATTTGACTTACATTTGTACGGATAAGAAAATGACATTTCTAAAAATCGCTTATGAGGAACCCCTGTGACATGTTTTTGAAGAACAATACTTTCATTTCATGGAAACTTAAAGCAAGCGGGTCTCCAAGTGAGATCCTAGAATTGCTGATCACTTCCACATGCATATAAAAAAAAAAAAGTAGTTGCAAGCAGTCAGCCCTCATTTTGTGGTCTAAATCTATAAGCTTTAAATTCAGTAAATGCTTGTTAGAAAGGAAAAAACAAAATTACAAAATAATATTAGATTTCAGTTTCAATTGGTCATGTTTTTTTCCTAGATATCATAACACTAGTGTAACTGGCTTTGAATTTGTATATTACGTCTTAAATACCACCTGCTTGGCCTGAGAAACCATTTGTTGGAGCCTGTTTAAAGGAACTACACAAGTATTTATATAAATATTAAACATCCATATCTGGATGACTTAGTTCCCATTTCTTTTTTTTCATTTTCTTCCTTGTCAACTCTTATTTCTAAATCTGCAAAAAAGAGAAGTAAAGAAATTAAATAAAACCATGTTGTTGTTTTATTGCACTACCATTTCTACAGTCTACCATTAGTCTATTTAACATCTCAAATGAGGCATGTGTGTGCATAGAAATAACTCCTATGAGAATCTGTTACATTTTATTTTATATTAATAATATGTTGCTAGTGATACCTGACTGGTTCAGGATCATGTACTTACTGCTGTATCTTCCAAATATCCTTTTCAAATCCAAGGCATAAGGGGTTGGGGGAAGCACCTGTTCTTACACTAGCATTGTTTAGCTTTTCAAAATAAAAAAAAAAATATTCTGCTTTAAGTTCATAAAATAAAATAGCATTAAAAAAGGAGAGAACATAATTTAACAATTATTAGATTCTTATATGGAGATTTCACTCACAAGCATGATGTTGTTTCCCCCAGAATTTATAAATAAGGGAAAAGTATAGTTCATATGAATTCTTGAGTGCTACCCAGGAAGTGAGGTTTACTAAAAGCCTGATTCAAAATATTCAGTAACAATCTGTGGAATGTTGTTTTGACCTCTAAGCCTTGTGTTAATCTCTACTTCATGATGTCAAACTTTGTAAAAGGTTTTTACTGTAGAAGGCTTTATTTATTTATTTTACTGTAAAATGTTAAAAACCTAGCACTATTTACCTCATTATTTGTATCTAAACATGAGTAAGTTTGCTCAAGGAAAACACCTGATAGCATTTGTTCTAAAGGACACGAAACAGTCCTGAAGCTCAAAGATAGTAAATAATCTTGCATTACTATTATTTTTATTTGGGGTGACCTACTTTTAACAAATAGTAGCTAATTTGGGATGTTTTATTGAGTTTCTTGGTGGCTTCTTGGCAGCACTGCCTGCCAAGGTGAGAGAAACACACAGGACCCACTGCTTCTCAGTTGTGTATGTTTAATATAAAGCCCCATTCCCAGGGTGTCAGACATTCCTGCTTACTTATCTTGACCTGGAACTCGCTTGACATCTGTTGAAAGGCCAAGAGATGAATGAACATGGGAAAGGATTATGATCTCCCTGCTTGTAGCAGGTCACTTTACAGGACAGGTGTGCTTCCAGACTTTAAATGAGAGACTTGGGACAGTGGTGGACCACTGTGGTGGATGAGATACAGGTAAAGAACTTGTAGGGTGTTCATCTCTCCAAGCAGCTGGAATCAGACTTCTGAGTTGCTACATTTAGCATAGCAGAAAGACATGTTATTAATTAAGGAAATTTTTTAAACACTATGAATATGAAACTTAAAATATGCTTGCTATAAAGGTGATTACACTTTAATTCATTATTCATCTCTGCTTGAGACAAATCTACAGTAACAAAAAATGTTTCTATAATTAGTCTGTAAGGGATAGATTTCAAAATGAACCATGACTTTCTCATCTAAATCTTAAAAGAAAAAAATATGATAACTGCTGTGTTTAAGGTTTGTATTTGTGATACTTACTGGAAAACACAAGAATTTTGAGGGGAGTAGTCTGTTGCTGAAGCCTCATCTTGTAAGAACTTTGCACCAGACTTCGGTGAAGTGGGAAGCTCATCCTTGGAAAACAGGAAGTCAGACCTCAGTGTGCAATTCTTCATGCAGGCTGCACTTCTACCTCACTGCTACCACTTTCCCTCAGCTTGCACAGGCACACATTGTTTATATGGGGTTTGAAACTGATAACAGTGATTGGCTATATTGTAGAGTTCACTGACTACCATGAAAAAACGTGTGTATCTTATTTTGATTATTTTATGAAATAATTTATATTCAACTCTACCCTTTCCGAGAACTCTAGATGTTGAAACAGCTTGAAGTGTAGCTGTTCCTTTCATCTGTGATACTATATGCTGCCCTGATTTTACTTGCTGCTTCTCTTGTTTTCTTCTTTCCAAAGTGTGACAGCTGAAAATGCTGACTGAAAGTCAGAACCCCACCATAAACACAGGAGTGATAAAACTGAGATTACCATGTTCTTTGTGCCCAGAGAGTCCTCTGTTGTCTATGTAATACTGCAGGTTTGGAGAAATCGTATCAGAGATTGTTTCTCTGATGAGTGCATTCCCATCCTTTATTAGCTGTGAGAACACGGTACCAGAGAGAAAGTTACACCTTGAAGGCCACTGTGGGCTTTGATTCTTTCTTACTGGTTCAGATCAGAAAGAGCACCATCTTTATTTTAACATGATTTCTCTAAACATGTCTTCCTATTGACTCATGGGCACAATTTTTACTCTTTTTTATTTTCCTTTTGGAATTACTTTTGATCAGAAATCTAATGAGCTACTTAAGCTCATTAGGAAGGAAGAGACAGCTCTGCCTCTGAAATGGTCATTAATTTGGTAATATGGGGAGGACTCCAAGCCTGCCTTAGTGATTCCCATATTCCTGTCTTCCAGAGCACAAACTCAATCCCTATTTAAAACAAATAAATAAATAAACCCCACACAACAGGAAAAGCCGGAACCAGTACAGGAGACACATGCATTCTTTGTGATGAGATAAGCGTCCTTGAGCTTTTCACAATGGTATTTATTTTCCACCTGCTCATTTACTGTACACCTGTCCCAGGCTGGCACTGCTTTTGGCTGCAGTACAGGTGATTCTGTTTCAAAGCCAGATTTGTTCTTAAAATTATTTCCCTGGCACGTAATAGTAATGGCTTCCTGTACTTAGCAAAATACAGCTAAATAAAGAGTCCAGGTGTGCCATGTTTGTCAGCCTTTTTATAGTGTAATACCAATCTTTGCTCTAAATAAGAAGCTTTAACAGACTGTAATTATAACCCTGTGGCTAACGTGTCCCTGGTAAGGAACAGAAGATACTCCAGTCCTGTGAATGCAGATTTGACAGTGGATTTAGATGAAGTTTGTGGCACAGGTGTCAATATAATTGAAATAATGATACATGAGGGTTCAGCCAGCCTTCAGGCAAATGCTTCTGCTGGGGAGTGCATGGCAGCTTGTCATTAGATCATAGGTGGGGGTCCAGTCAGACCCATGTGGGAGATTGGATTCAGGTTGCATTAATGAAAGAAAAGGGGAGGGGAAACCACCCTATAATAGAAACGAATCCCTCACAAACTACCCAGCCCCCCCACCCCCTCAAAAAAACAAAACCAAAAANAACCAATGACCCCATATTCAAGCTCTGCAGCTCCTAATACAGCAAAGGTTGTTTGGATTTTTTTTCCCCAATGTGTATTTGCACTAAAATGATCATTCCAGTGTTTCATCTTGCTCTCTCTGCATATATTTTGATGTCTGTGTATACATTTATGTATGTGACACTTCATAAGTATGTGAGTAGTGATTCCAAGCTGATTGATGGTCAATTCATGTTCTAATGAAGAGCTGCAAATCCATATAAATATGGATTTTGAGTATTTTATTGAATTCTAAGTATGTACTCATATGTCGAGAGTTTTTAAAATTAGAATGCCTGATACATGCACGACAACTTTAAATGCAAGCAGGTACAAATATGTATCCTTGACAGATGAAAAGAGGCACATCTGGAATGTCTTAACACAGATTGAGTTGCTGTGTCCTAGTGAAAGTGTAATTCTGCACTGAGCTACTTGTCTAGGGTCTGAGGTAGGAAAAGCATTTAGCTACATGATTAACTGCAAGGATGTGGTTACAGCTTTTGTGGGACTAATCATATTACTAGAATGATACTTTTGCATTTTTCTGTGATTATCATACTCTGTTTGTCTGGGCGTTTACATCCTCTGTGAGTCAAGGATAGTTACACAGACATTGAAGGAGTGAATCGGTCTTTTCCTGCAGCAATTTAGCCAGACAGTGTGACAAAACAGTGTTGTAAGTCAGACTTCAATCTTAATTCATTCCAAGTGTTTGTTTCTTCGGTTGTTGAAGGATTTTTTTGTTCTTGTTTGTCTGTAGAATGTACAGAGACAAATAGGTACTGTATGCCTCGAGTAATCTTTAAGCGCTTTAGAGAAAACAGAAATTAAATAAGTTTCTACTCATCTGAGTGAGTACTGCTTTGTTGGAATACATGCTATAACCAAGGAACTTCTTGCTAACTATCCTTTGTTTTGTCTTGATTGTGTGACTAAGAGGAAGACCCATCACCAGCTCAGATTTGTGTTACTTGTTTTTCAAAAGGCTTAGCTCACTGAAGCTTGTTCTTCATGCTTTGATTCGATTTTAAAAATCCAGGTGTTTCCTAATGCTTGCTATTAAGTTTGATTTTTCAAGAGCCTTTCAAACAGGTTCTTTTCTTGGACTTATCTTCTCAACCTGAGCTTGAATTACAAGCATTTTACTTGCTCGTTTTGTCTGGTATCTCCTGTATGCTTGCTTCAAATTTTTCTAGCTGCTCTGATACTTTCACAGCAAAGAATTAATTGTGGGTGGGAATGTTCCCAGTGTCATCAACATCTCTTCTGTAAGGAGTGGAAGTGGAAAAGCATCTCAAAGCAATCTCATCTCTATTATCTTAGAAATACACTTCGTTATGTAATAAGATTTCCTGTGGAGCAGTATGTGCACTACTCTCTTTTCTAACTCTAACCAGACTTTAGTTGTTCTGCTCTTGGACAAGTAGTTTAATACTTAGATATCACCAAAAGCGTGGTGGAGTCAGTTTTCTCTGTAGGCACACTGCTGTTTCAAATCTAACCTTCCCTCTTCAGAACCCTACATCAGTCAACATCTGAATTCCTAAAGTGCCTAGGACATGCTGCTTGGTATGATGGTGTTATGACCCATCCCTGATGTAGGGTAACTGAGGTTTCTGTCAATAAATCCCATGGGGTGAATTAGAGTGAAAGGACACTGAATGACCAATGTACATTAATGGCAGTGGGAAGAAGGCCACAGTCTTGATCTGTTGGGAGTGGGAGCCCAGGAAGCAAAGTTTGCTGGGTTATATACATTCAGGCTTGCATGGGAATGCCTAAATCCCTCCCCCGGGAGGGAATTCTTTGCATCTGATGCAACACTATGGGGCGCACACACAGTCTCCCTGTGGAGAGTTCCCAAAAAGAGTCAAGGGTTGTTTTGGGGTTCTTGGTGTCCAGAGCCCCCTCTATGGATATGACCACTGTTTGACCCCACTTCTTGCAGCTGCTTTGTGATGGAAAGGGGAAGTTGACATTGGAAAAGCATTTCCCTACCTCTGTAAGGTCTGCTTCTTATGGGCCATTTTGCTTAGTTGGTTTGAAACACATTCCCAATTTTCCTGGATGCAATCAACCATGGAGGAACCTGGACAATGGCTAGGTTGCCACAGATGGGTGCTCCCACTGGCTCAGGTGGGGAGCCCCAGGACTGCTAAGGCTCTAGTTGCTCTTGTGGAAACAGTCCTTGGGTGCTCTCTTAAGACTTGCCTCCTCTTTTGCAGTTTGTTTTTCTCTTAATCTCACACTCTCCCCTAAGCCCAGTAGATAGCTGATTCCTAATTCACCATTGTGTGTCTTAGGGAAAAATTGTATTGGTGAAATTGATAAATTATTAGTTACTCAAACTGCCTGGTAAGTACTGTAAATTCTCAATGTATGAATGTGTTTGTCTGGTAGAGACATTGAGAAAACTCAGCCAATTCTGTAACTGACTTTACCTAACCTTAGCTTGACCTGGTGAATATCAGTGAGGTCTGTGTTAGCTCTCCCACCCTTCCTTCACAACAACACTGAATAAATCTGTTCAGTGGAAGTCTTTACTGAACTTTCCACTGTGAGTAGTTTTATGTGGCATGACCCCCTTTGAATATCGGAGGGCACAAATTGCATCATTGAGGAAATAGCAGTACAGAAGCAATTAAAAGAACAAACATGGAATAACTGGACAAATTAATTTATGTTCTTAAAATGCCACAAATGAAACAACTATGATGCACAATCAGAATCTTGAAGCATAAACATTCATAAGCTATTTCCATGGCTACAGAGTTGTCACATTGATGCTGGAAAAGTAAATCCCTACCTAAACACAGCATGCGGGAAGAGGCATTTAACTCCTGCTTTTGCTTAGTTCTAGCATTGTACAGCTTTGTCATGATTGCTTTTCTATGGAATTCCACCACATATACTTTTTTATGAATGGGAGTTTTCCGTTTCTCTGGATGTAGTGGTGTAACAGAAGATGACAGCTTCACGACAGATAGACTTGGCCATGTACATGTTCTCAACACCACTCTTGTTCTTTGTTCTTTTCCGCTTTCATGTTGCAGCCCTCAGGATGCTGAGGATGATTACAGATTTCTGGAACACACTTAAGAGGCTGTGAAAGGGAAATACAGCTGTGGCTCACTGGTTAAGTACTCCAAGAAAGACCTTTGGCTGTGTTTCAGGTGATGCTATATGATTACAACCACATCAGTAAAAGGAGGTCAGATCTACCTTTCTGCCATGCTTTATTATGATGGAAAGACTTTGGAATATTATTCATGTGCATTCAGCACCCAGTTATTGGTAATTGATTATGCATCATTCTATAGTAAATCACAGCCTGATTCCTCACATCATGTTCTCTGCTAACAGTGGAATTTATAACTGTTAGTGTTTCTTTTATTCTCAGAATGTTAAAGAGAAGAAGAAAGTATATTCTCTCATTTCTAAATACATACATCAAGCACGTTGTCTGTTTTTACCCCTAAAGATACATGAGGTACATGTGTGATCATTAGTTTGTATTTGAGGTTTACTGTAACTGACATCTCATGGTTTTCAAAAGTATCTAGTGCTTTTAGAGGATGCAGCTTGGCAAAACTTCTAAGTGGCTTATCTCATCAAGACCAAGTTTCCTAAAAAGCTTTATTTTTCAAGGCATCTCATTTCTTTCCAAATGCAGCCAAAATACATAAAAAACGTGGGTGTTCTCTGTATTTTTCAGGTGAAAGTATTGTTAGTGTAGTTACAACATTGCACTTTTATTGAAGTATAAACTTACATAAACTTTCTAGAAAATTCAGTGCTAAGAACTCCAAATGGTAGCAGTATTTTATTTCTTATGTGGGCTGTTTTATCATATTATTCTGGAAGTAGTTCCATGGGTGGTGGGGTAGGAGGATGTTTGGAAAGAAAAAGAGCTGAGAGTTTTCACTAATCTATTTATAGTATTCATTAATTGATTTTATTCTTGTGGTTACCCTCCCATTAAAACCCATTTGAAGCTAGAGTGCTCTTGTCTATTAAGGTACTCACTAAGGGTTTTAAATTACTTTGATAGTTTGAGAAAAATTACGCTTATTTCTTAGTGTCTTATTGTTATGAAATTTAGCACTTTTTCCTCAATCTGTAATGTTCTTTCTAGAATTGCTGAGATTCTGAACTAATTCTGAAAAGGACGAGGTTAAAATCAAAATTAGTTCTTGCTACCAATCTCAAGTAGTTTTTGGCACTCTACAGAAACCACCCATGCTTATTTTGTGTCCTTCTCAGAGTACAAGTTCATTATTGTTATATAAAGATGATTGAAAAAAGATATTCAGGTGGAGATGAACAAGTAGCATAAATTGTACAAAAGCAATGGATGCAGAGCATAAATATGCCTGTGCTCTCTTCATTCAAGCAGATGGGAACAGAGAAGTGGCAGGTTTTAGTGCCTTGCCCTGTTCTCTCAAGCTACTGTGACCCTGCTGCTTCACTGCACGACTCAGCAGCTCTGTTTGATTGGGGATGGCCAAGCACCAAAGAGGGAGCTCATCCCTCATAGTGGTGATTCCAGTTAACAGCACGTTATCCTAATGTTGCACCCAATTTAGCTTCAGTTCAGCTTCTTGCAACTGCTCACAACAAAATTCTTATTCTACTTTGCAGTTGAATTTGAGTTGGAAAAGTATCTTCCATGTCCTTTAATGAAGTATCTTTTACTGAAGAAATCAGGGGAAAGATGTAGTTACGACTGTATAAATTCACACATTATTCGTGCTTTGTTGAACCTTATCTGCAAGATCAGCATAAAGCCATCTAGAAGAATGTGTACCTTGAGCATACTGAAAATATTCGACAACTGGGTAATAACGTCTGTGACATTTGCAAAGCCTGACAGACTTGGGCCTCTTTGCATTGACATTAGTGGAAATAAGACATCTCTTTCTTAAGATGTAGTGGTTTAATGCCCTCTTTCTGATTTCTCAGACTTCTGTTATTTTTGCCTGCTCCTTTTGACCATTATAAGGAAGCAGCAAGATATTTGTGGGTTTTTTTTCCTACTCTTTTCTCCTCTCTAAAATCATCTTCCCCTTTTAAATGACTGCCAGAAAGTGCTTCTTCATAGGCTTTGTCATGGTTTGCTAAATGTTTTGAGCTATGGAAGTTTGTTTCTGATTAGGGCTGGCCAAAGAAGTATCAGTGGCATCTGGAAGCAGTGGGGTTGTGATAATTATTTATTTCCTGTCTTGCAAAATGGAGTATATGACATAGCATTGCTCATGGAAGTCAGTGGAATTGGCCTTAGACTTCACTGCAAACTCTTCCCTTAATCAGGTACTCCTATCCACTGCAAAAGGCTATTTATATTTCATTTCTCTCTATAAAGGAAGGTAGAAGATTGACAGCAGTGCACTACGATTTTGTAGTAATTGATCTTTTTCAAAGCACTGTAGCTTTCTCTGAAGAGCTGTCATGTGGTTCTGTACCTTGTTATTGCTATAGGTACATTTTACTGTTGTCTTCAGAAAGTGGGCATAAAGATATCATATTTTTTAACCACAGAATTACCTTCATTCTGCATTTATTCTGATACCAGATGTAATATTAATGGAAGTAGCCTTCTGGCAGGGTAAGCCACGTTATCAGTAAATGTGTAATTGACTTCTGTATGGAGTCTGAGGGAACAAAGGAAGCTTGGAGATCAAGAGCCCTGTGCCTGCCTGCCAGAGCAGTGTGATTGTTCTCGGCCTCAGCCTGTGATCCTTGCTTACGCAGTGTAGTACTGTGTGTAGTTATCACTTGAGGGCTAGTACTGGTGCCTGTAGTTTGATCAGGGTAAGTGGTAAATGACAGTGCAATTGTATTTCATGCTGTTCCTCAGCCTACCCCTCTATCTACTGAAAAAAGAGCAAGGAAAGGTACTCTAGTACTCGGTATTGTAGATGTACAAAAACATGAGCCTGAAGGATAGGGGTTGGGCAAAAAGTGGGGAATGTGCAAAGTTCAGTACATTGCAGTCGGTGTCAGACACTAGCACTGAGGAAGCACTGTGAAATCAAGGCTAAAATGCTTTAAGTTTTGTGTTTAGTCATTTTTATTTATTGAGGGGGAAATGTTTTGTTTCTTTCTAAATTGTATTTGTAAATCAGATCAAGAGAGTTTTGTATGAATATAGTGCATCTAAAAAGAATGTATTTGACACTCTAAATAGGAAGCTCTCAATTGTTCAGGTACCTCAAGGGTTTAAATTACTTGGACCTCATAACATTAAATCCATGTTATGGTCTCTCATATTATGAATCAAAAGACAGAAGGGAAAAATACAACTTTTACATAATACTATTCATCATGACAAATGTTCTGTATCAAAGAACATAACATCCTGGCAAAGCTTCAAGATTACCCAGAGGAGAGGCAATGGACAGACTGTCAAGCCAAAGTAATTTCAGAAACAATTCCACACCTTATTTATCCCCTGCGTGGAGCAGAAAAGCTATAAAACCTTCTAGCACAGTCACTTTGTGCACTTGTTTAACCTACTGACCTTAACTCTCACCCACCTGACAGTCTCATGTTTCTGAGCATGGAGGGGGGATTTCTATGGTTTAGAGTTTCTCTGCCAGGTATTACTTCTCTCTCAGCTCTTGAGCAGTGGTACTGCCTACCAGGGGCGTAAGCAGGTGAGTGCTGTAACACAGTCACTGTCTCCCCCAGCAAGTACAGGCAGCTGCTGGAGAGATCAAGTGTGAAGGAGGACACAGCTGTGTTAGAGCCCCAGCACTCTGCTGGTGGTCACTGGCACAACAAATCACTATGAATGATATACAAGGCTGAGCTGGTTCAGAACAGCTGACTGTCCCATTGCAAAACAGGAACCATCCCCTTCTCACCAGTGACATGATGACCTCCACACTGGCAGGCTCCAGCAGGCCTGCCTGGCTGATTAGCCAAACTTATTCCAGATGCCCTCACTGGATTGCCTTCTAGCTTCGGAAGGAAAGTATCTCACTTCATATTAAATGTACCTTTAAACAAGTTTGAGATTATACTGTATCTAAACTTCTGGCTGAAAATGGAGAAAATTAAAACTATTTGTTTTCGTGAACCTTAAATTTAATCCTCAGTAAGTGGGGGTTTTTTTGTTTATTTTGTCTTTTTAAAATTTGAACTCGTGCTTCCATATATTAAATCAATTTATTTGGTATTATTAGCACTAAATTATGCTACTGATCTGCTGTAATATTGAAAACTAGAAATCTTGTTTATGTAAGTCAGTGTAGTACAGATAGAATCATCTGTGTAATTTATCAGAATTATACATATTTTGCTTGTTGGTAACAGAATTTGGCATTGTGCTGAGGGCTGCAGAAGAAATCCTCATGTTCTTAAGTTGCTGCTTGTCCAGGAAACAATCACACTATCTAAATGAACTAGTGTTGTATTGATTACCAGGTGCCAAAAATGTGTCCCAAATACATTAAAATTAATTCTTTGCTAAAGCCTATAGTCAAGACATGTAAATCTGAGCAGAAAGGAGAGATTTGGTTTTTAAACAAAAACCCCACAACCAGCCCTAAGATCACCCCACATCTCTTAACCTTTATTTTGGACGCCTGAGAATGGGAGCTGTGTTTTGAGATGGCAATTGATGGTTTACTGTGTGAGAGGACAACACATTTTAGGTTTTCTTGCAACACTAAGTCCCTCCCAGCCGTTGTGTTAAAACAAGTCTGGAGTTAAACTGGGATGCGCTCTAAAAGGGCATCTAATGACAAAGGGAAGGTGTGTGTTCATATCCTCTGTTACACACTGCTAATGAATTTGCCTTAGTTTGTTCAAGTTTAATGTTTTCTGATCTAACAAAATCCAGCTTTAGAAATTGAAACTTTCAGTCACTTGAGAAATGCTTACTTGAAGAACAAAGTAGCCAGGGTCCTGGCTGTTCCAGAATCATTTCAGGGCTACAGTGGTGGTCTGAAATAATTCTTTTCTGCCTATCTCCCATTGTCCTCATGAAAGATCTCTAAGATTTTAGAGATCTTTAGCTATCAAATTGTCCTTGTGAGATTAAACTACATATATGTTAAATCCATCAGAAAATTGAATAGGTGTTTTAGTAAGAATCTACTGATGGAAGCCCAACCTGGTACAGAAAGCTGTCAGTGACTGGTTCATTCCTCTTGCACTTAGTGTTTAACAGCTTTAGGAATCCCCTGCTGCAACTGATTTGTTACTGGTCTTATTTGTAATATAAATAGAGAATATGTTAGAACTATACTACATGTGCTGCAGAGAGAGACTTCTCTCTTGCATTGCTTCACTAAATTAAATGATCTAGTACCTCCAGATTTTCCACAACACGAAGAATAGTGGCAGCAATTGGAGAATTCACCTCTGGATTGTCTTCAGTTGATTTAAGATCTAGTATCTGAAACTAGGTATCACTCAGATGAGGCCTCCTCAATCTCTTAATGTGTCCCATAGGTTAGACATGGACTACTACCCCTCTTCACAGTTTGTTGGCTCATGTTCAGTGAGATGTTGGTTTGATCCTTTTCCACAGTTGTTTTCAAGGACATGTTTTTGTAGGTGACTATTCCTCTCTCCTCAGAGCAGCACATGTCACTTACCTTTACTGAGTCACAGCTTTTTTTTCTTTCCTTTGTAGTTTTTTGTCTTCCAGTCCACTTGGGACTCCCACTACTGAATATAATTTGTAATTAATTAAACAAACATGCTAATAACTGTGCACCAGGTTTCCATCTCCTATTTGATTTTTAGCAATCTAGAATATTAGACATGGTTGGGGTTTTTTAAAGTAAAAAAACATGAGGAGTTTTATTTACTTGAGACCAAAGGTTGACTAATGACACTCCAATGACAAAAACTAGTTCTCTGCATAGGGTATGATTTTGAGCAGCCTTATTTTCTGTAAAGAAGGTATTTAGGGTATTATTTTTCTAGGTAAAATAGTTATATCATTTAGCTTATAGCAAATTTGAGATTATCCATAACTCTTGAAAATCCCATTCCCTGATGCTCAGATCTCAATCAATTAATTTTAATATAACAATAAGGCAAACATCTTTCAGGGACCCACTGTAATTTTTAGGTCATTCTCGAGATTTAAAATTTAGGGGATGACAGGCTTTGTATTTGCATTTCATATTGCATTCTGTCATGGGTGTTTTTAAAGTCCACCTTATGACTAGAACTGTAACTTACTTTCTTGTGATAGATAAAGCCTCTTGAGCTTATTTGTATTTTACTGCAAACTGCAGTTCACTCAGTTTGTGGGGCTCGAAAAGGGCCTGTGAGGCCTCATCTTGGTCCAGCTGGCACTGATTTAAGGCTGTGATGTGATGATAATAATAATATTTCAATTAAGTGTGGCTTTGAGATATTGGGCTTGCTCTAACATGAAGCTCTTAAGGTGCAAGCCCCGTGTGATTAAAGTCCAGGAAATGGTTCACCTAACCATTCTTATAATGGAGTTTCTGAAACTATGCAGTTCGTGTAAAAGTTCAGAAAATAACAGCAGTCTATTATACTGGGGGAAATAGTGAGGCTATTCTACTTGCAGAATGTTTTAATGAGAGATGAATCTATCAAGGAAACATCAAGCTGAGAGGAAAATCTGAGATAGTTGGGACAGGGAAGGTTCTGGTTCACCTCTGGGGGCTGCACAGCTGCCTTCCTAGTTGGAATGTGTTTGACAATCATGAGCCCATGAAATATGCCATTCAAAACAGGCAAGGAGATACCAAAACTTATTTATTTTGCCCAAGTCAGTGCAGAAAGTTTATTTAAACCCAGATTATACAAGATGTGCCTTGAGAACAGAAATGTCTTTTCTCTACTTCCCAGCTGCTGTTATAAATGGTGTTCTCTGGGAAAATAATGTATTGTAATATCAACACACAATCAGTGTAAGAGAAACGTGGTAAACAAAAACAAAAAGCAGTGCTGGCAGCAGTCAAGCAAGGAGGCAGGAGGAAAGCCTCTGTCTGATTGTTGTGGTACACAGTGATAATGGTTTTGTACACTGGATAATGATTTGCTTAGTGTCTCTAGAACATGACAGATAGATTGTGTAGGTCTGTGACTTTTTTTTTTTTACTGAAAGAATGGCTATCACTAATAGCCAGTGAAATAGTTGAGTGAGTCTTTGTGCTGAAGACAGGAAAAACAAGTTAGGAATATTGAAATAATACAGTTTCATCACAAAGTGAACAATAATTACTAATGTTGAATGTCTGACCTTCAGAATACAAAACTTGCAGAGAATTCTATTTTATCTGTCTTTGGTTTTGCAATTACCAACAATGTAAAACAGTGGTATCATTTAGTTACTTGAGTTTAATTCACCTAACACAGAGCACACCATTCTGAAATAATTTCTTAATAAAATTGTAGGGTTTGAGTTGGAAAGAAGCAGGAGTAAGTCAATTGTATTCATCATGCAGTTGTGTACCTGAGTTCATTTAGTGAAGTAAGAAGCAAGCAGGCTGCTGAGTCTAATTCCCTGTGCTTGATCTTCTCTCCAGTGTGTTCTCTTTCACGTCCAGAGCATGTGCTTTGGTGCCGGTGCTGACTGTGGTAGTGGTGCTCAGTGTCTGCCTCATGAGGAAGGCACTGGTGTGATCTTCTGTGCCCTACTCTGCCTGCAGGGGTGGGGTGGTAGTTTGGTACGTTGCTCTGCCTGTGTTTTCTCCCTGCAGGTTCACTTCAAGTAGAAACACAAAACAAGTTTGGTCAGAAGGGGTGTTTCAGATTTGGGCTATCTGAGAGATGAGCTGATGTGGCAGTGGAAGAAAGACCTCCTGCCACTGCCATGGTTTGATTTGCCTTTTACCTGTAGCAGACTGTGGACAGCATCCTCCCCAGTCTGCTGCACTGGCTGGAGGGTGAGGGAAAGGGAAGATGCCTGGCTTCAGCAATTTAATACCATGTCCATTTATTTCTCTCTAGCATCTTTCAGAGCCCTGCAGCTGTCACATTTGCCACTCTTCTCATCCTGCTAAAGGCAATCCCCTCAGTCTTTTGAAACAGCAGCAAATTAAAGCCCTTTTTGAAGGCTGCAGACAAGCTAATATATATTTTATATGTTCTGTATATATAGATGCACTAGCATATCCTTCAAAGTTGAAAGGACCCCATTTGAATTAAAGAGAAATGAATATCTTTGCAGATCAAAAGAAAAAAATTAAACTTTTGTTTCTGGTTTTAAGGGGGAATTTTAAAAGTAATATCAAAACCTCTAGGGCCTTTTAAGTATTTTCAAAATTGCTGGCAGCTTATCTCTGAAGTCCAGCTCTACGAATTGGATATAAAATTCACTTACTACTCATTATCATTTCATCTGTTTGAAGATGCTGCAATTGTAACGAAACAATGGTTACGAATACCTTATCTACAATGTGCTATCAACATGTTTTCCCTTTTCAGATTTGCTTGTGGATCACATAATCATTTAAATCTGTAAGAGCCAATAAATGTGTTTCTCAAACTACTGCAATGTGCATTGTATGGCTGTGGGTATGAGATTTCTTTATCAGCCATACCTCCACGAGCCATACTGTGGGGTGATAAGAGTTATGCCACAGTGGAGCCATCTCATGCTGATGAAGGTATGCACCCTGAAAATGATGTGCATGATACTTAGTTCTCAGTGTGAAGACACTAGACAGGGATTTTCAAAGAAATTCCCCTTATTAGTAGCCATCTGTCACTGTTGGTTGAGCAGATTTTAATTGACACTTCCACTGGGCAACTGTTTCTTCTGCTGAGTTGCTTGGTAAAATTTGCTATTTTTATCGAGTTTATTAATAATAGCAGTATCTGCAAGCAACTCAAGAAATTCTGTTCCAGCATTTCCATTCAAAGGACTGACCAGAATAACAGTACTGGCTCAAAAAAGAGAGGTTCTCTAAATCTTGAGAGAAAATATATACGATGAAGGAAGTTATGGAAAAATAACTCCATTAAAGAATGAAAATGAAAATTAGCACTAGTCTTGAATAAAATTGTTGTGGGGGATAATCTACTTTTCCTTTAAGATGCTGACTTGATGGAGAATATGCTGATAAATAGGCTTATCCATTCTCAGGAGTGATCACTGGATAAGTGAGCTCAGAATCACTCTTTTTACATCTCCAGCTTAAAGCTCATTTCTGAACAAAGCACTCTCAGGAAGTCTTGTTTACTTAACTTCCAGTGATCGCACTTCTGGTTGCTGAAGGGTGCTGAGGAAGAAACATGTTCTGTCCCTTCTCCAGACTGTGCTGGTGGCAGACACCTGAGCACTACACTTGGCTTCCAGCCTCTCCTCACTCTCTAGGTGGAGTCATTGTGTAGCTGTTAATGTAAGGATATTATTTTAATAGCAATCAGGTCCTGTGTGTGTATGGCAAGGGCAGGAAGTTGGCTTTTCTCTGCTTTAGGGCACTTCAGGCACTTAACTTTGTTGTGATCCAGAAAACAGATGTGAGAAGTTTAAGTTCACCATATAGCCTTTAAGTTCATCCCAATGGCTTTGGGAGAATGAAGAGGTGAAATGACCTGTTGTGATTCAGGACAGTTCAAGGGGGACCCACTCAGGTTGTGCATGAAACTTCTCACAGTTCTGATGGAGAGTGTACATCCTTTCAAAGGAGTGCATGCTATTTGAAATGAAAATGAACTTTCTCATGAATTTGCTACATTTAGGTTTCAAGTATATTGAGAAACAAATTGAACATGTTGGAATGATGAAAAATAGGAAGGGAATGTAAGCATCTCCAAACTGCTAGTGGTAAAGTCTGAGTCTGACGCTAAAGCTCAGTCTTTGCTGTTGGATTATTACCTATGGAACGTGCAAGGCGATACGGAAGACTTCCCTCTGCTAAAATAGGAACCTAGGCAGAAGAATCAGATTCCTCTCCCCTCTTTTTTAACAGCAGAAAAGAAACAGTGCTGTAAAGGGGAAATCCATAACAGAGCCATAAAATAAAACATATTGCGAGGAGATAGTGTAAGCTTTCAAGGATCCAGAAGAAAAGAAAAAGGCATTTGTAGCCATCTCAGAATGAGAGAATGAATGAAAAGACTGGATTCTTTGCAGTCAGCCTGGAATAAAGCTGAGAAACTTAACACTCTGGATTTTATAGAGAAAATGTTGTGGGGTTTTTAAGATAATATAAAAACCTTATATTCCAGTGGTTGGAAATGGTCTTCTACTTGTAAGAGATTTCCTTGCTACTACTTAAAACAAAAACAAAGAAATAAGCCATAAGACTTGTATCTTTGCTAAGCTTGAGTAGTATTTTTTCTTCTTAATTATGTGGCATGTTAATAGTATCTGAAATTTTAATTAAAGCTTGCAATTAACATCAAAAAGATCAATAGTCTACAGTAGAAAATGTGTCCTTTTCATACTCTCTCAGTATGGCATCATGTACTATGGAAGAGTTTGATCTCTATCTCGGTGTTTTCAATTTTCTTTTTTGTATCTTATGCTAAAAGATGTTAATCAGTAGGATTTTGCATGTGTTTGGATCAAAGAATATTCCTCAACCTTTTAAAATCCAGTTTATGTGCTCTATGCTGTACTTCTAGGTTCAATGGGAAGGGTTTCAGCGCCATTTATATGCAAACAAAACCACATTATCCAGTGTAAATTGGTAGTTGAGCATCTGTGAGCTCCAAATCGATGCTAGTACCAGAGATACTAAGGATCACTTTGGTGACTTCTGGGGGCTTTGTGCTGTTGGGAGTCCAGCAGGAGGAAGCATTGAGCTGGCTTGTTTTCACATGACTGAGATGAAACTGGTGCTAATGAGCAAAGACTTACTGTGGCTTCTGTGGAATAGTACCTAATGATTCGTGTGTCTGCACTGCAGATATTGCTGTGGTGTCTCAGATACCTCTACACTGCCCTTATGGTCGTGGGCTTAGTGAGAGGCTTGTTTGCCAAGTGCCTGGACTGTCCTGCTTCAGCCCACTTGCACTGCTGTAACTAGGCTGCTAAATGTCTGCAGAGGCCAGAGTGCTGAGTGCAGAAATGGGAAGGCAGAATAGGTATAGCCAGGACTTCGGATGCCCAGAGAACACATGGCCAAACCTGTCAGAGTTCAAGAAGCGTTTGCATGATACTCTCAGGTACATGATATGACTCTTGGGAATGGTCCTGTGAAGGGCCAGGGGTTGGACTTGATCCTTAAGGGTCCCTTCCAGCTCAGCATATTTTGTGATTCTGTCATGACATGAGAAAGCAGTCCAAATTCCAGGTGCTGGGTTGGTTCATTTCCAGCACCCTCTGAGCTCAATGTCTCAGCATAGTAAGAGAGGCAAGAGGCAGGTTAAGTAGAGAACACTACAGTTGCACAAATGATGGAAGTATTCTTTACTCATCTTTCCTGCATCAAGGGGGTGTACTAGACATAGGAGTACTGAGATCCCTTTTGAGTACTCAACATTCATTAAAAAAAAAAAAAAAAAAAAAAAAAAAAAAAAAAAAAAAAAAACCAAAGATCAAATGCGGANATGAAGAAAGCCACAGCTGAACTCAGAGTTAAGTATGATGTGGTGCAAGATCCATGTGAAATTACATTCTCCCCTTCTGAAGCTGACAAATACCTGTGTGCTCTCACTAGAATGTTTTTGTTGGTCAATGCACTGAGCAAGAAACACTGTTAAAATAATACCCATGTTGAAAGTTTCTTCCAGAAGTCAAAAGACATTTCTAATAAAGATTGAGATAAATTTGTACACAGTCCTGTACCTCCAAAGTATAGTTATTCTGTATTATCACACTGAATTTTACATCTCTTTTTGCTTCTGTACAATAATGTAAACATATATGAAAAATATACTGAGAATGCACCCACCACTGCCACATATGCCCCAGAACCTTGCAACCAAGCAGGCTGCTTAGTGTGCTTTTGAAGTAGATGCAGTATCAGTAGATGGTTTAATTTAAAAAAAAAAAAGTAAAACCAGTGTTGAGATAATGCTCACTTGGAATGAAGAACAAACACCGTTGAAAGTACTAAAACTGAAAACAAGCTCTAACAAAAAGGCATTTTGTGACTCACAGTGGTACTCAAAGTGATCGACACATCCTCTGCTGACTGACTGAGATTCTGATTAAGTCTTGATACAAAACATTGACAAGTTTCAGAAACAGTCTGTGAAGAAATGGGGAGAGCAGAAACAGTCCTTTGAACTCAGGGGAGGCTTGAATGAAGTTAAAATCCTCAATATTATCCCAGCTAGTTAATAACAGCAAAAGGTTAGACCAATATAGTAATTACTCAAACTTACAGCTGCTTTTCCCATGGGAAAATAACACCAGCTTTAAGTCATGAATAAACCATGTTGGCCCAATATGTTACCTGAAGCATCTCTGGTAGGGTTCTAAGAACTGGGGGCTTAATGTATATTTATTTACTTGCTGAAAACATACTCATCACTGATAAATCTTCACTGCCTAATTAGGATGACTAATATATATCAATGCTTGATATATTTCCTCTTGCATGTATTTTAATGGGTCAAACCTTGAATTCAGTTAAACAAATATAAATGCCCAACAAAATGCCTAATTTTAACTGCTCATTCTAATTTATGGCAATGTAGGAATAGAAACAATACAGCCAGAAACTACTATTTTTGTTAACTGAGCAAAATAATATTGACAAATGTCTCTAGAAAGCTTTCTGAAAGTTTTTAATTATAGGTACTCTTCTGCCAATAATCTTGAAATCAAACTTCCGTTCTAATATAATAGTAAATTGAATTTAGCCTTTGTATTGATTATACAGGTATCCGTTTAGATTTTTGAATACTGAATTTTCTACCTAATGTCTGTTCAGTAGTTTTAGCAAATTAACATGATCTGAATTCCACTTTCAGCAATTAAAAAAAATCTGCTTGCTACACATTCATTCTTGATTTTGTAAGTGAAATGTCATTACTTGCCCTGCATTCAAATGAATACATTTATACACTCAGATACCTGTGTTTTCACAGACTATGTAAAATGAAGATGGCTATAGGTTGAATCAATAGAAATATTAGAACAAAGGTTATGATTTTATTGAATATTACATGTGAATTAACGTGATGGATCTGTTCCTAACTTGTATTTAGTAAACAAAATTTTGAGTGTCTGCTTTCTGTGAGTCTTCACTTTTGAGAGATTAATGAATGGTTCATTCTTCCACTGCATATCTTACTGAAAAATAGGGAAATCAAATACTTGATGATGTAGAAGATGCTAAACTGTTGTCAGAACTGGCTTTAAAATCTTTTTTCTCTTCTCACTTGTCCCAGTTTTTTCTTTTCTTCTCATATTATCCAAGGGATTTCTTTTGGTGCTGCTAATGTTATTTTGTGACAAAGAACCCCTCTGCTAATGCGTGAGGTGTCAGTAACTAAAGTGCTTCCAGCCTAGCCAGCCAGAATGATCACCCTGTGGGATCTCACCACATGGTACCACTGACAGAGGTCAGAGATGGGCCCTAAATTCCTGCCTGAAGAAATGTACACAATGTATACAAGAACTGCAGTGTTCCCAACAAATACAAGTATCTCTATGTAGAAAAAGAGAATTGTGTATATGCCTTACTGCTGTAGTTTCACATCTGTAACTGGTACATTCAAATTAATGCACTTTGTTCATTACAATTCACCCATACTAATATTAGGATAACACGTTAATGGGCAGTTGCAAGTATGTTGTACAGAACTTTAAGACAAAGTGCTAATCTTGATGGGATTAAGAAAAAGCATTAAAATTAATGAAATGATTGCATCTCAATCTGCATATGCAAATTAGGATAAATCATATGCCCTACAATAGTATAAGCGAAAGATTATGATAATAAATTGCTTTATCTGAATTAATGACTGGGTAGCCCCACTTGATAAGGTCATAGTAAGTCCCAGTGCACTTATTACTAAAATTTATCATTCAAGCATGTGTATGCATTTAATTACTACAGACTATTTTAACAAGCATACAAACTTGAGAGCAGTGGAAAGTTTTTCTGCCTGTTAAAGATTTCTTTGTTCAGAACATGTCAAATCCTGAGAATGGAGGATATGTAGTAAGGTACAAAGATGTCTGTCCTTATAATTTACTTAAGGATTAGTAAATAATTCAGTTAACCCTTGCTTCTCACTACTTTTTGGCATAAAGATTTATGGCTAATATGGAGCACATGACAGTCAGAGCTAGAATAGCCACGATGAGAGGAGTCACTAAGTTTACATTATCCTTATATCTGTAATTGTTGATTTCCCAGCAGTCCAGCCTACAGACACATTTATTCCAGGCAAAAAATTATTTTCTACCTGTGTGCTAGTACAGTGCCTAGTATAATAAATAATAAAGTTTAGTATGGTTCTTTGAGTAAATTGCATTATAACTGATATTAATATTTAGTAATTTTTATCTAGAGATCTCAGAAGGTATAAGGAGACATTGTTATTCTGAGGCTGCTTTCTGCAATGAGTATCATAATCTTCTTTCAGGTGGACAGTAAGAGAGTTCTCTTTCCCCTGGTGAAATGCAATTTTAAGCTCTCTCTTGTTTGTCTGTAGGCATTCACACAGCTGGCAGGCAGCTAATTTCTCATATGTAGACACTTCAGCAGTATTTACTGAACGTGCATTTGTTATGAGTACAAATATGTATATGAGACCATGTGCCTAAAATTCTGTAAATGGGCTCACTAACAGGTGAGAGAGACTGTCAGAGCTGATTAGTGTCTACAAAAACTAGAACCGAAGGAGCTCAAACACTTCTGTGAAAAAATCACTGGTGGACTGTCTTAGCTGTCTGGGCTTGTGAAGCAGTTGTGGAGCATGTTCCTTTCAGTAGCTACTGGCTAGATGGAGACCAGTTCCAGTGTTCCCCTGAGCCTTTCAGGTAGAAGTGAATATAGAGGAAAGCTCATCTACTGCTTGAGGAGATGTAAAAAGGACCTAGAGAAAACTTGGCACACTGTTTTAGAAATGCTGTGTGTTCCTGTCACTTGACATTCACAGAACTGCTGTGAATCAACAGCCACTGTCCTTACTCAGAACTCTGGGGAGTGATGGCTGTGCTGGCCTCAAGCTGAATTAACAAGATCCTCATTACATCTGAAGGATCAGATAACTCAGGCAACTTTAGCAAGGCAGAAATATTTTGAGGCTTTAGCACATAAATTCTGCAGAAGCACAATAGCCACTCAGCAGTGTGATGCCTTGATTCAGAACTATCAAATTAACTTCAGTAAAAACACTGTCTAATGAATTAATCATAGGAATACACATTTTACTCCTGGAACAAAACAGAGATGATCCAATTAACCAATTTCTACTAAGGCCTACGATTACTTTATTAGGACTTTAAAAAATGGTTTCTGCAAAGCAGTGTTTATTCCCAGATTGCTGCAGTTATCAGACAGTACTAAGACCTGCTGTTGAGGCCTCTGTTGTCCCTTATCTCATTAAGTGTGACATAAACACCTTTGATGAAATGAAATGGTAAAGTGCAGCAAATGGAGTAAACTCTTTCCCTACACAGCAGTGCCCTGCTACATGCTTGCAATCTGATTTCCTGGCCTCTATTGACAGATGATAACATGTTTTGTATGCGTGCCAGCTGAAGATAGCCATTTAGAGCTTCTAAATAATTAAGTATTGATTAATCAGCCTAGGAGTATATAGAACATTTTTTTCCAAGCTTTTGTCCATTCTTAAAGGTCTTATTATTTCTGCCAGAGGAAGCAAGGAAAGCTTCTGTAACACCTTCTGTAGTTGTCAGGGGCTTAAAAAATTACAAGTTTGTGTTGCTATGAGAAAACTAGAACAGCTGACAGACTGATGTAGAACAAGCATACAGGACTCTTTGCTTTGCCACACTTGTTGTCCGCAGGCTCAGTTAAGAGAAGAACCCAAATTTTATAAGTCATGAGGCAATTAGTAAGGATCTGAAACTCAGTTTTAAAGGTTGACCAACTTGACTCTAAGGTTGGAAGCATGTGGTGGCTTATCTGGCTCTTGGCACAAGTGGATTGAAAAAGTCTTTGTGGGTTTGGAGGCTAAGTTTTTCAGAAAAAGTCATTCTGCCTAAAGGCTATTTGTGTTTTGTTTTCTTTTTCCTGATGTGGCAAGTGTGTTGGACATGCATGTGAAAAATAAAGCCTACAGGGTATAATAGAGGCTCCAGTGAAGATGGTGATGATTGTTAAAGTATTATTGGCATGTAATCTCAGTGAGCTATTTGATTCTCGCCATCTGGGGAGGATTTCAATAATACTGAGCTAGTTCATTCCTCTTACCCTGAAAACTGCAATTACTGTTTAGATGATAAATAATTTAAATATATTGGTTGATGAGATTTCTCATGTATCACCAATTACCAAAACTACATTTAGAGCAGGTGGGTGGATCTTAACAATATTATTATTATGATGGTGAATGCAGGCAGGAGTTTTTGTAAGGCATCTGCAAAAATTTAGAAACCCTAATACAGTTTGAATCAAAATTGTAATAAAAGCATTGGAAGATTCCTCCTTATTTCCACACATTGTAAATCTGCCTGGTAGTCATGGAAAGGGTATTTGGAGCATGTGTCCTGTCTGTACCATAGTCCATGTGCTTTCTGCCTTAAGGAATACTCAAAAACATGCCTCTCTTCGGGCATTATCTGTTTACTGGTGTTAAAACAAATACAACTTCTTGCCCCTGTGGCATTGCAACTTGCTCTCGAGGACTCAGCATTTTATGGTGGCTGGTTTATGATTGTCAGGTGCCTGTGTAACTTGTACTTGATGTGAAAGAAAAGCCCCAGCCCTTACATTTATGTTTGTATTAAAATGCAGTTGAACTTGGAAGCTCATACACTGAATGTAAATGGCTTGTGTGTTGTAGCAGTTCCAAGTGCCATGTGGCATGGCAGACCTTCTTCCCCCCGCCAGCAAAAACAAGTAAGATTACAGTTCTGCTGGTATGTGGCAAGCCCCTCAGCAAAGCGAAACTCAAGCATGTCTGTGCTGCTAGCAATAACCAGGCATTTTTTCTTGACAGGGTTTGTAGCTAACACTTTGAGGCAAAAGCAAAACAATTTTTCTGTGATACTGTGTACAGAGACAGCCTTTTGTTAGCCACAAATGCCAACTGAAAGTGTCTTTCTCTTAAAACCACAGGACATCCTGTCTTGAGTTTAAGAGAATAATGAAGAATGTGCCAGGGTATAAAGCAGCCTGATAGCAAAAGGGCACAATATGCCTAAACTGTCTGTCATTTGTGCACAAGAAATTGTTGCAGTATAAGGCTAAATCAAGACTTTGAATTTCCCTAAAGATTTTGGTAGTCAAGGAGTAGCAGCCTCAAATATATACAGGATTTTCTGTTACGCTATGCATTGTCTGTTCTAGTTTAATCTATTTAATACCAATATTATTTAAAATGTTGTTCAAGTTTGTCTGAATACAAAACCAGTAGCAGATTTCACCATATCAGAGTAAGTCTTGATAAATCAGGCTTTTGGAAAGCTTCTGCTTAGACATAAGAGGAAAACTTACAATGAGAACATTCAGACATTGGAATAACCTCCTCAGGAAAGTGGTGGATTCCACAGCATTGGACACCTTCAAGATGCTGCTAGGCAGGGTGATGAGCCATCTTGTCCAGACTGTGCTTTGGCCGAGAAAGGTTGGACCAGATGATCCTTGAGGTCCTTTCCAACCTGGTATCCTGTGAAATTTAATGATAAATATGAACTGTGTGGCAATCTAAGTTCAACCTTCTTGTGTGTTGGCTGCTCAGTCAACTCATATGTACTCAAAAGTCAGAGTAACTACCAAATTCTTTTTTGAAAAGTGATCTTTAATTCCAGGAGAATGCCACATGAAGTACTTCACTCATGTGAAGAGTGAGGAAGCAATTGAATGGCAAAGTTATTCGAATAAGCTAAGATGCTAATGACCAGTAACAGCTGACAAGGAGAAATTGTTAGTATGTTAGAAATAAATAGAGATTTGCTCTTGTGTGTGAAATAGCAAATATATCAAAGGCTGATTTCTTTTTTCCCAGTTTTGTCATTCTTAAAGAACAGTATTGATGCATTTTGCTCAGAGGGTCATGTGTTTCCAAATAATGGTTATGTACAAAGTTAGGAAGGCTTGTGTCCAAAAGTTGTGGCGGTTTTTTTCCCCACTTAGATTGTAATATTTTATATGACCTTTATTTTACAGATATTTCTCACTTAGACCATCACAGTAACAAGGAAAAAAACCCCTATACCTTAAAAAATAAAAAAATCATAGTCTTTATAGGAGGAATGACTGAATGGCCTGAAACCTGTAACTCAAGAGGTCTGTCTTGTGTCCAATCCCTTTATTGTCCATTGTGCCTGTAAATTATGATTGTAAATCAAGTTCTCCCCATAAATCTGAACTCTTTTGTAGCATCTGTAGCACAAATGCTTTACTACTCTGAACTGTTTTCATTGGTTTGTTTGTCTTTACTGCTGACAGCCCTAGTTTTCTTTTATAGTGACTCTATATCTGCTTTACTTTTTCTGCTCATAGTTAATTTTATATATGTTCCTAATCACTCTCACTTCCCCATCAACAGCTGGAGTTGTTTGGTGATATTCAAGTTGAAGTTTCCTTGGAAAATAAGGTGGTAGGGAAATTATAGGCCTATAGCATTGTATGAAGAGTTTGACACTAGTTAAAGCTGTATTGAAGCAAAACTGTCTCCTATTTCATTGTATGATAAAGATCACACAATTTCCTGTGGCTGTCATACTTTCTGCACCCGTTACTCATCCTTTGAGTGTAGTGGAGAAAAGAGATGCTGAGTAAACTCTCTATCATCAAACTCAGTTTTCTGGTACCTTAAAGGGAACTTCTGGGACCTATGAGAACTAACAATTGCTGTCTCTGTATCTGAAAACTGACAATGGTGCCTGATAAACAGGTAGAATTGAAAAGCCACATTCCTTTCTTTATAACGTGAGGAGAAAGTAACACTCTAAAACCTCAAACTAATTTGAATATTTACCAGTGTAAGGACAGTTGAATTGTCTACTTTGTCCTGAGTTGTCTTTTAGTTTTTATCTCTTATGAGACTTGTATAATTTTTGTTGTTCCTTGATGCTAAGAGATTTTATGGGAGAAGGGTTTTTGAAGAAGACTGAGGGAAAAGAATTATCAAGCTTTAGATGAAGACTGAAATGCTTGAAATTACCTTTGTCATGAATTTTTTCTTCATTCTAAGTTTGGGTGAAAAGTCTTTTAGTCTGAGCACTATTCATTGCAACTTGCATTCTAAATTTGCAGTCACTGAAACTTGGAATGGACCAGTCAAATACCTGTGCCAGATGAGAAACCCTTCAAAATCAAGAAAATCAACAATGTAAATTTGATATATTTGATATATTCACAAGGAATTTTGATATATTCACAAGGCATTCACTAAATAATAGTTATAAGAAGAGGCCAGTTCCTGAAGAGTAATTGCTGACAAACTCTTTCTTTCTTTATTCGGTCATGGAAAAAAAAAAAAACCAACCAAGCAAACAAACCAAACAAACAAACAAACCAAACAAACAAACAAAAAAACAAAACAAACAAAAAAAACCACAAAACTGGCTTGTATGATGAGAAGATGTATATGAAGCTGCATAACCTCTTTTCCTAACAGTATTCTAAGGTAGTTGACTGGAAGGTTGCTGTCTTGAATACACTGCTAGGCTGGAATTTACAAGGACAGTCTGTGCTACTGATGTTGAGCTCAGTGAAAGGGTTTTTGTCAATAGAAATGCAGATACCATGAGCATGGCCACTGCGGGATAAATGTTGAGGTATTAATATTTTTTGTAGTGATCACAGGTATTTGGTAGAACAGAAAATGTACTGCCTTAAATAGGAAAAGAATGGGAATACCTGCATCTCTGCCTGACAGCTCTTTATACCATTCTTTGCCACAGCATGACTTATTTGTGCTAAACTAAGGAATATGCAATTTTATTTGGTTGTAAAAATGAAGTATGCAGCTTTGATCTGCTACCTTGATATAGATTTCCTTATAATATATTAAAATACTTGGTATTCTTTCTCTTTTAAAGTATTTCAGATACAAAACCCAATAATGGTATTATAACTATTGCGAAAAGAAAATTAATTCAAGATTAATAGAGAAATCCAAAGAAAAACTGAATAACAAAGACATATTAAAAAATAATTGTGTATTGATCTTTTTTCAACCTCTGATTTAAATACACCATCTTGCCACCATAAAGCTTCAGCAGAACTATGTGTTTGTTTAATTTGTTTATTTATAAGAAATACTTTTACAGCAAATGTTTGGTATATAGATCTTTTAGGAAGTGAATTTTAAAAAAATCACCTCTGGCTTTTAGGCTTAGATTTTTATGAATTTAACATAACAAAGGATGTAGGGGAGAAACGTATAACAAAATTATTCTACCACTATTTTAAAATTTTGGAGAGAAAGATGAACATCCTCAGATTGTTCTTAGTGGCACTTCCATCTTACTTGAAATAAGGTTGTGTTGAAATTCTTGCTGTGCCTGGCTTTTCATGTACCTTCCACAATGGCTTCAGCAGTTAAAACTTGGTAACTAAGGCCCTTAGAGATGACACACACAGAATACAAAGAGCCTTGCTCTCATCTCAGCATTGGTTCAACCTAGCTAAAAAAGAAAAAAAAAAAATGTTGAAAGTTGGCAGTTGTGCATATTGTAAAGAGGATTTGCAAGTAAGAAATTGCAGCTTCAAAAAGAAAAGTACCTGGGGAGTTCGGTGTGTCTCACAGAATCACACACAGTCTGAAGCTTTCCTACCCTGCTTTTTTGGGGATTTCTTTTTTAGGTATTTTCTTTGTTTTTGTTGTTGTTGTGCTTTGGCATTTTTTGACATGGATGCAAACTATACAATTGCAAACAAAATGTATTTCTGTTACAGTTTTGAAAGGTGATAACGTACTTGTAAAGAATTATACTTTTGGAAGTTTTTTGCTCTTCCAAACTGGCTTGAGTTAGAGATGACTTGAATCAATACTGAGGGCCAAGTCTCTGCTCTCTGATGTTAATTTTGTATCAGTGTGAGAATATTGATTTCTGAAAAAGTTGGAAGGCTATGACACTGTAGCTGTTGGAGAACTATATGTAATCTTTTAACTTTGGTTCTGAATTTTATTTTTTTTCAAATGTAGAATGCAAAAGTTGGTCTTGAACAGATATTCTTTTGCCCACTCCCTCTGACACTTTCTGTACATATAAAACAGTGAAGAAAGCATCATCTCTGAAAGATCAAGTGGATCAGTTCCCCAAAGTGGTCAGAAAATGTATCATTGTTTTCCGTGAGCATAAATCAATCAAGTAGTACTTTCTCATTGAAAAGATCTTTTGGTGTGCCTTTGTGTTCCCCTGTGTGATGAGGCCATGGTTGCTTCCCTTATAGGCTGAAGTACAATTAAATATCCATAAGTCCATGGAGTAGATCTATAGAGGTAGATGATCAACTGTGTTTTTTAAATTTATTTTTTAAGTCAACTGAAGCAAACTTGTAACTAAGGAATGCTAATACAGTTGGGGGGTTTTCTGTGTGTTACGGTGAAGGGGAAGATTCTGGTAATACTTCTAACTGGTTCCACTGAATCAGCTTAGTTTTATTCAGCTTCATTTTCTATCTGTTTGGTCTTCACTTCCCTTGACATCCTAGCAGGCATTTCATATTTACAGTCCACCCAAACAGCTGAATTTATTCAAATCTTTCTACATAGCAGACATAAAATGAAATTATTTTCATCCTTCAGCAGTTCCAGTCTTTCAATAGTGTCATAGCAATAGGAATGGGGCACTTGCACTTTACCATTCAGTAAAGGCTAACTAAGTGTGTTTGAAGTACTCTAAGGCTGAATGACCTTCAATGACTTGTGTGTATAGATTATCAAACATAGCTGAACTAACAGACCATGAACAGTGTCCGATTCCTTTCAGGCTAAATAGTGCAGATAATCATAATTATTCTGGGTGGTAGGGTCAAGAGAACTGCTCCTCGCTTTTCTGGCTTACTGGAGAATCTTTTAAAGTACTAAAAGATACATCATGCCTGTCAGTGTGTTATAAAGGAATTAAGTGAAGCAAGTTCTAGAAGAGACTTTTGACAGCATATATCTGATATGTCTCTGTCCTTTCATTCGTATCTCCTCCACATTTTAAAATGCAGATTACCAGACTGTCACTCAGATGCTTTATTTTGTAGTGAGTTAGTTTCCATCTCTAGTGGAATTTTCTCCATTAATCTAAATGGACAGCTTAAGAAGCAGTTAATTAATGCATGAGGTCTGTTCACTGTAGGTGAACAACACTGCATCACTTCTCAGTTTATGGAATAAAATGAGTACATCATTTCTTACATCAGATTCTAGTTTCCAGAAGTATTATGAAGTACATTATGTCAGGAGAGTTCCTTACCTACAGCCTGCTTTGCATGCTATTTCAAACTAGCTTACAGTAGCAAAAATAAATTGCTATGTGATAACAAATGATGCAGATATTTTCTGAAGGATTAGAATTAGTTGGAGTACACTAGGAGAATAATACCTTCTAAGCTCTTATTTATTGTATCTCAAGTCTCATTATCATGTTACCAAGATGATTCAAAAGAATGTATAAATAGTTTTATATACATATGCATATGTAACTACATATACACATAAGACTCAGACCCCATGTAAGTATATGAAGGAATTAATATTTTTAAGAGCCTCCTAAGGTTAATACAGAAAGTTTAGAATTGACTCCTTACCAGCAACAGTTTGGAAGAAGGATGGTTATAAAACAAAAGGACACTTGTGCCAAATGAACATTGGAAAGCACGGGTGATATCACAAACTGACTGACCAATTCTTTTCATGTGCATATTTTCTGCCTCCTCAGTTGTGGCATGAGTACAATGGAATCAAGGTAGGCAAAAGTGGCAAACCTAAAATAAACATTTGAATCAACTTTTAGGTGAATGTATAGATACTTCAATTTGTAGAACTAAGACCATTGAATTTGTAAGGAACAAAAGTACAAAAGGAATAATCACAAGTCTAAAGGTGAAGGTAGAGCAGAGGAAAACAGCTCTGTGCACAGAAGGGAATCTAAGTATTTTGCTTGCACATCTGGATAACACGTGCTACAATCCTTGACAAACTGACTGTGAAAGATTATTGTTCTTGTGAATGAATGCAAACATGTTATGCTTATAGTTCTATTTTTAAGAAAACAACCAGCCACCAATATGGTTGGTGCAGTGTTCAAATGCTCTGATGGCATGAAGTGTACCCTGTATAAACTGTGAACTCTATTTGAAAATAAAGTTTATAATTAAAACTGGCACTTGTGGGCCTCCAGCTGGTGAATGCTGTTTTGCTGACGTGTGGCTCCTGACACCCACAGTATGGTAGCTCATTGTCAGACATTCTGCCAGGTCCTTGCTATTCTAAAGCCTCAGATGTTGCCATCTCCACAAAATGGTGCCCGGCAGCAGGAGGCTTGCAAAGGTTTTATTTCCCTGTTTATGCAGAAAAGGTTTTCCTTGCTCTGAGATGAAGCTTTTTATTTTATTAGGCAATGATCTTGACTTTCAGTTCTGTGCAGACATTAACCAGGCTCCTGCAGCAACAGTAGTAGCTGCTTTCCTAGAAGGACCCGTGTGTCACCGCAGGGGAAGTGATTAGGCACTGTAGCATAATGATGCTGCATTAAAGTTGTCCATAGGCAACACAATATTAATGACAGTGTGTTGAGTTCTCTTGTATGATCTGGCTTGCTGATGTCTCCACGTTGTCATAAAGGGACCGGATTATTTTGGCCAGATGAGTGTTGGATGCACACAAGGAAATGCTGTAAACAGGAGAGAATTTGGTTCTGCATATGTGTTTGGCTTCTAGTGGGCACATGAAGAGTTTATTGCAATGAGAGCCTAAAAATGAGACAAAGCTTCCCAAGCAATATGAAATTCCACCTTTGCTTTTTTTTTTTTTCCATTTTTTTTTAAATGCTGTGTGTGTTTTTGTAGTTTAAGGTGACTTTATGTTCTGCTTTCAGCTTTGCTTAAGCAAAATTTCAGAATAAACATGGTTCTATTTCAAACACTATTAATAACAGCATTAGGCTTATTTGTTCCATGTGTGACAGTGGTACAGCTCCTCCTACTCCCAAGTAAACTAACAAGAAGTAAGACAGTTTGTGCATCATAGTTCTCACACTGTAAGCTCTTATTGATCGGCTGTGAACATAAAGGGTCATCTTGATCATTACAAACTATCTTTACATTAATCTTTTCTAGCTTATATTGACAAACATTAAGTAAAAATATGAAACTTTGAATAATTATAATGTTGCTGTTTAAGTAGTGTGTCTGCACCATTAGTGAACTCTCCTGAATATGGAGTTTTACACCTTCATAAAGCTGTCCTTGAAGCACATAACAACAAAATTACCCTCTCACACACACTGTAATATTAAGTGACAATATTAAAAAAGCATCATGGAAAAGACCACTTATGGCATATTATTTTATTGCCTTCAGTGGTACCCTGATACAAATATAGAGAATGAGATAATTACACTAGCTTTAAGACTTCCTGTGTAAATTAATCTGTGTAATGATTAGCTGTGTTCTCAGAGTTAGAAAGAACTATGACAAGAGCTATTTTATAAGCGAATATTTTAAAACTAACTTCTTTACATAAAACAAGCATGCACCAGAGATCAATTCTGCCACATTATCCATTTCAAAATATTGTGTTATGGTGGTGGGGAGGGGAAAGGAATTAATTTGAGGAATCAAAATTTTTCAGTGAAAAGCTATTGAAACATCTCTAGCAGCTGCAGGCTGAGCACAGTCAGACCACTGGGTACCCAGGCTAGTTTCATGCAGCTTGCCATCCTATTCAGTTTGTCACTTAACTCTGACAGCTTGCAAACACACAAGGAGCTTAAGAATATTTAATACCATCATTGTTGAAGCATTTAGAAGAAGTAAGATGTCAAAAGAGTAATGCTATGCAAACTTTTTCTTAATGTCGCATTACTCAAGTCAGATTAGGAATTGTTATGTGGATATAAGAAAGAAAGTGGAGAATTTAAGAGTATAAGCAAGTGTCCTAGGCACATTCCCGTTCAAGTGAAGCCCCAAGGGAAAAAAAATTAAAATAATAATAATTTAAAAAAATCTCAGTTCCCTGAGTTTTACCCCTACCTATACAAATGACTACACTGATCCATGCTTTATACTGCAGAGTTAAATCATGGGACTAAATTATAGTAGAAATTAACAAAACCCGCAACAGTGCAGAAAGGAGAGATGCAAAGGCCTGAAGATAAGTGTTTTTTGGAACACTTCATGAGTTTATCATTTGTTGCTGCCAGTCATGGCTCCTGATGCTTTAAGGATTTTGAGGAGATTCCTCAGGTCCTCTGGACAATCCTGCAGCCTGGTTATAGTAGGAAAGATTTACTACTTCAGTAAGCATTAGGAGCAATTGGGCTTCACTGGCTAGATATATGGGTTAACATACTTAGGCAAATTGAATCAGATCAGTGTGATGTCTTCCTTGCTCTTTGCCTCTGTTAGACAGCACCTTCTTCATCAAAATAAATAGTGTTTTTGGAAGAAAATTATTTTTTATAAAACAACCTTGCTGAAGTTCAGAAATGTGTTGCTGAAGTCCTTTGTTGGAAAAAAGCATATTTCTTCAAAGCAAACCTTTAAATTTTTCCCTGTTCTTCTCCCTTCCCACTCTCAAATCAAGCTGTATTACAGTCTGAATACATTAGAAAAAATGAAGCCTTTTCAAGAACAAGGAAAAGCAAATCAACATGCAGTTATCTTTAATTAAAAAAAAATTAAATAAAAATTCTTGTTCTGCTACTTCTCTGGGACATTGTCTTAATAATATTGATATAAGCCTTTTTATATTTGAAATGGAAATTAGTGATGCCATTAGAAACAAAACTGGTATATTCATTAGAAGTTGCATGTGTCAAATAAAAAACTAAGCTTTCTCTCTGGGCTGTTGTTTTCCCTAACTGTAAACAAAGGCATAAGCCCCTCTGTCTTTTATTGAGGGTTGCTTGTTGGTTTTTTGGGTTTTTTTACAAACTTGCCCTGGTGATTATAATGATTAATTTGACTCCTATAAAAGGTACTTAAATTATTTTTAAAAGTAAGTTGCACTTTGTTGACTTCAATTAAGCTTACATAAGCTTGTACACATGGGGACTTTCAAAAGAAAAGTGAATTTGTTAACCTGGCAATTTTTCTTCAAATTCACATTGCACTAATCTAAATGACATTGATTTGCTCAGATTAGTAGCTGACACCTGCAACTTCCTTACCTGAGTGACTTGACTCAAACTAGCAATTGGCTTTTCACAGCCAGGGATCTGCATCACAAGAACAATTCCTTTCCAAACCAGGCAATCTTTGGTAGTTACCAATCTGGCCAGCAACAGTTATGTTTATTTTCCAGAACCCAGTTCAGAATAGATCAATCCCTGCTGGAATTTTCACAGCAGTCCCATGTCTTGAATTTGTCTTGCATTCTTTTTATTTCAGCTTCTTGCTCCATATTCCAAGTACCATAGCATGCTTGAAATCGGTACAGTGAAATGGAGCTGGATTTCATTCTTGCCTGAAGTACTGAAAAGCAGGGAACAGAAATCTGAAATGTGAAATTTCTCCTTGCAGAAAAGAAAACTATGGGAAAGAGTTTCCAACCTAAAGACTGCTATTTCCTTTTCATGCCATGCCAAAAGGCTGATTATGAAACTGTAGGTAGATGATTTTTTGCTACTACAATAATGACTTGTAGTTATGCACAGCAGAGACTTGTTGTAACAGAGCTGAACTAGAAGAAATGGCAGTGTGAAGCCTGCTAAGAAAACCTTCCTGTTCTCTTGCTAGCCATGTCAGAAAATCTTCTGTAAATGCATCTCAGAAACACCTCTTTTATAGCCCAGGACACAGAAATATTCCCTTTGGTTAGTGCACAGTAATCTGGGAAGAAGTCATCTCAGAAAGGCACAGAGTGAATTTTCTGGTATTGCTTGGTTTGCATAAAGAAAGATGGCTTGGTAGAAGTACAAAGCATAAATAATGCAGGTAAGAAACTGGCTTCACTTGAGCTCATTGAGAGTTCAGAGAGCTGGTAAAGTATTCTTGAAACTTATGAGCTTTCTATAAGCCCACAACCTTTCAAAACAGTTGAACCTTTTGAATAACCTTTCAGAAAACTCTTTCTCTTGCACAAAAGACCAAAGGTGCTACAAACTGATTCTTGTTTCAGCCAAAAGAGCTTCATCTTGTTCAGTTGCTGGCATGGCACAACATTAGAAGCAATCTTCTCTTGGCATCTAATCAGCATATCATTTCAGTTGTCTGTCTGCTGCTCTTCCGCTCAGCTCTGCGTGACAGTGTTTTATGTTGGGGAGTTTGGGTTACCAGGGCAGAGTAGGGAGCTTCTGAAGGACAAATCCATGCCAACTGCAGAAGCTTATATTGGGTAGGTTCAAAGTTTTCAATGTAACATGTTTATTTAGACACAAAACTTTCAGGAAACACAGGGCTAATGCCCCACAGGTGCCTTTCCAATCAAAGCTGATGAAATTAAAATTGGCTATGAAATCCTTCTAGTAAACTTGCATCATTCTTTGCTAATTTCCTTCTAGTGGCCCCTTGAGAGATGCAGATAGTCTCAATGCTGCATATTAAACTTTAATTACCAATTTCTATTGTGAGAGATAGCACTCGGACAGAGATAGCTGCATCATAGCTTGCAAGCTCTCGTGCTGAAAAACACCCATAAAATAAATGAAAAATGAGTCAGCAACCTATCACCAATCTCTGTCAGTGCATGCTGCACCTTCAGCTCCATTGGAGGATGCCAGCTGGTCTTCTATTAACTGTAAATTGTGGATTTTTATTTATTTATAAGTGTCATTAATCTGGGAGGTTGAATGCAGTTCACTTTCCAAAAAAGATCATCCAGGGCTTAGCATTATCCAGGCAGACATAATGGGTAGTTATGAAAAACATTACAGTGTATAATCCACAACAGCAGTGTTGTTAGAAGAGGTTTGAAGCATTTTGCTTTATATATTACATAAAGAATTCCAAAATCAATATTGCTTGACTGGGTGGCTTCTTTTAAGGAAAAGTCCTATGGTTTCAGGTAAATTGCTTAAACCCCTGCATGCCACCTTTTGGAGCCACCTTTTTTTAGGATTGTTGATAACTTTGCTGAATTAGGTGAGACTGGAGATTTATCTTGAAATGACCATATATCTGCCAGACTGGGGCAGGTATAGGTGGATTTACAGAAATGAGAAAGTATGATGGAGATTAACACTGGGGAGAAATGGCAACATTTATACCAGTGCTTGAAGAAATTTCTACTGAAATTCTGTGAGTGTTCTAACAGGGTGCAGACAAGAGATTGGACTTTTATAGAACAAGGGCAGTACAATATTTTCTTTCTATGATACCCTCCTTTTGCTGTTTGTGTTATACATGCTCTCTGCATTTGTCTAACTGTGCTACTGCCAACTCTGTTGTTCTCCTGACTTACTCCCAGACCTGCCTGAACTGTCATCATGTTGTGTTTGAATATTGCACAGTATCTTTTGGCACTTGAAAAATGCTTTGAGATAATGAAGTCTTACAGTTCTCAGCATGGAGATTTTTTTCCTCATACCCAATTAGCATAATTTTTCTTCTTTTTGTGTTACTATGTCACTTTTGCTGCTTATCTTAATAAATGGGATTTCAGAGGAAAAGCCTGTTCTTACAGGGGAACTCTTGACAGTCTGGCACTTACTTTGTGTTGCAGATAAATTGAAGGGATATAACTTCAGATTTCTAGGCTGTTTTGGGCTGGTAAAGGGTCTGCTGGGTTGCAGAAACCATCAGATATGTTGAGAATGGGTATTTTACAGTGTGCTTGGCTGCCATGGAAAAACAGAAAGGAAGCTACAGGATCAGTCTGGTGCCAATATTCTATTTTAAGGCCCTTACTCTTTTTGTTAGTTAGGGCCTGTGTGTTTGCAGGAGTGTTAAAGCAAACATATTGTTTTAAGAGTCAGGGTGAGAAGTCAATCATCTGTTTGATTAGACAATTTCAAAGTCAACATGTGAGACTGACATAGTTCACTAGATCACAGTGCACTGTATGTGATAAGTAGTAACAAGAAATAAAAATCTCCTATCTCCTACAAGCAGCTGCAAATAGATGAAAGTGTGATCTTTGGATTTAGTTATTATATTCAAAAGCTATAGTAGCCACTTCATTTTCATGACCCAATCAATGACTAGTCAGCATTTGGCTTGCCCCCTTACTTTGAAGTTTCTTTGTTCTAACTTTCTATGTTACTTTCTCTTTAATGGGATTTTAGATTGTGGGTAGAGTGGAGTCTTTTTCGGGACAGGGCTTGAGTTTTATTTCTAAATTGCTATTTATTTAGGCTATTTAATAAATTGTTTCATATTTTAATATCTACATTTTTGGTGCTATGGGTACTGATTAAACTTAGAAAAAAACAGGTTTAGAACTTTAATTAAAAGTAGATGTGAGTGCATAGTTTTAAAAATGACAAAATACTGCTAAAACAAATGTGTGTTTTATACATGCAGCTAGTAGGTTTTCAATTTGCTAAATATGCTATATGTTTGCTTTTAATTGTATAACCCCAAATATCACACTTGTCTTCATTAAAATTTATTAGTTCACTCATGCAAAGAAATTATTCTAAGTGTCTCCAGTAAATATTCACTCTTATGGACTATGAAACTAATTATCTCCTTAAAGCTAATGCTGTCATCATTCATTATGTACTAAGCAGGCCAAGTGAATTTCACTATATTTCCTGGTCTGCCTTTTTTAACTTTTGAGCCAATTCAAGTTTACCCAATTAAAATATACCAGAAAAGTCACCAAAATGTACAGAGTGATGTATAATGGGCTGGGGTTTATTTATGTACTGGGGTGGACGAAAGAACCAAAATACTTGCAGAGTTGAACAGCAGACTGCTTCTAACCAAATCATAACACGCTGTAGAAGTGGGAGCTTGGATTGTTGCCCTGTTTAGGGACACTGACAATGCATGCAAACATCAATTGGAGCCGTGGGCAGTGAGTGTGAGGCTGTTCCAGCCAGTGCTGCTGCCCAGCAGCTGCCTGGCTCTCTCTCGTTCTTCCTGCTGCTGGGGGAAGAAAACATTGAAGCAAAGACCCTCACTCAGGTCTTAAGTTCAGGAGCAGATTGAAACTAATGACCAGTCTGATGTTTGTGTGTCCTACTGCAAGGCAGGTTCCAGTTTAATGCAAAAAACTCTGCCAATGTGCGATTTCCTCCAGTTCTGCTGATTGACTGATTTTTACTAAAGTAAATAGCCTTCAGATCAGATTGTTTTGGTATTTTTCTCTGAGTCTAGACCTATTTCAAATCAGCACTAGAGTTTTTCTTGCTCTACTCAACAATGAAGAATGTACTCATACTTAAAAAACACTATCAATAGTACATATTGCTTTCAAAACACACAATTTTTTCAGACATTTTAATGGGGTTTTAATACCTAGTTGTCAGTTACTATGCTTATGTTAAATTAAAAAGATGAAGATACAATAATATTGTGTTAAGTATATTTCGTAAATAGATCAATATTACATTTGTTTCATATATTATAAAACTAGATTATTTTAATTAAATTACTTCAATTTTCAAATTCTAGAAACTTAAGCAATTTATTATTTCTGTATATATCTGTGGTCAAGAGTGACTTCACTGTTTCTTGATAGATTTAAATAGACTTACTTTGGAAGGTTACTTTATGTGAGTCAGAATCCATGAAAGTCTTGATTGTCTATTTTGACATTTTCTTTTTTTTTTTTCTCCTAATAAGATACAGGGGCACATTCTACAATAGTTTGGTGAAAAATATGGCACTTTATTCAACAGTATTGGTCTTCAAAAATTTGTCACATCTTCATAAAATGGGCATCTTAAATGAAACTTCAGGTGTTCCTGCTGACAACAATGGTATTTCACTTTGGAGGGAAGCATGCTGTGACTTAAAGGAGTTCAGTGAGATGCATTTGTCTTTTATTAGTACTGTTTACATTTTGCAACCAAACTTGGTACTCTGTTTATTGAAAGTAGGGTTTACTTTATCCATATCTCGTCACAGCCAAAAGTGGGAAAACTCATTTTAACTCTAGTTTTCCATCATGGATTCAAGAAGGGATTAAAAAGTAGAAAGGTTTCCTCACAGGGCAATAGCGAGAGTTTATATTACTACTAGCAGTAGTAGTTAGATATAAAGGATCTGTTAGTTTCTCGTCTGTTTTGTGCAGATGTCTTCATTGGACAAATTCATTTGAGGAATGTGTAAGAAACACTTTGTGATTGAAACAGTTCTGCTGGGGTTTTTTCCCATTTAAAATTTGTGAAGTAATCCTGGACTAACATAATGTAACCCTGATATTATGATGCCATGTGATGTTACAACAACAATGATAATCTTATGGATGGATTTAAAGATATTAAAGTAAAACCAGCTCTTAGTCAGCATCACATTTGATATTCACTGAATATTCACATTTAATAGACAGTCTTGCCACATTTATACACCATAAGATGCTACGCATAATGCTAATACACATTTGCCCATTCCAGTAACACTGAAGAAGTAAAGCTCAACTTTTCTTCTGTAGGATCTCTTATGTGAAAGAAAAGTCTTCATGAGACAGGACAAGCCCAACCAACATTTGCTCAATGAGTCTTGCACTATGCCCTGAAGTTGATGAGACTATTAACATTAATTATTCATGTGCTGACAAAGGCTGCTGCCAGAGACACAGAATGAAGACTAATAAGCTGAAATAGAGAAAACTGGATGCACAGGAGAGCCTGGAGAATGGAATATCTTTCAATATTTTACCTCATTAGTTTGGCTTATTTCCCACAGGGACAGCAACACAAATCTTTGACACCAGAGTTTTCCTTAACTCTGTCTGTAAATTCAGAGCTGCATTCGCCCCATGAGCAGTACTCTGCCCATGAGCCTTGACCCTCTTGTCAGCTCAAATATGGTTGCTGTTTGCAGGTGTCTTTGAGTCTGACAAATGAACCTCATCTGCCTAGGGCTTGGTATAGGACAGGGAAGAATTTAATTTTAAATTTTGTGCTTGGAAAAAAGGAAAAAAAAAAAGGGTAGTATAAACACCAGTGGAAGTCAGTGGCTTCCCACTGTGCTTCTGATTCCCAACTTCCCACAAAGACACTACAACAAATGGGAACTTAAAAAGGGGGCCCCTTTGTAAATAGAAATACTATTCCATTTGAATCTTAGTGAATGTTGGGGCAGGGGCAGGTAAAACAACAGATGGGATGCTCAGAGGCAATGTTTTTTATGAGCTTTCTCTCCCCAGGGACTATATAAAATGCTGATATTTGTATTTCTAAGTTCTTAAATATGTGAAACCAAAGTAGGCTTTTATCTGTAAATGTGCCTCATGTTTATATCTATTGGCTATCAAAAGGGGTATCTCCTTTTAATAAAGTATTTGTATTTGCATTTTTATTTTTAGGTATGCTGTTCTGCAGAGGATGTATTGAGACTCTGATCATGTAGTGCTAGTAAGAGTGAACTCTTGCATTGCTCCACCTTACTTGACAGTTCTCTTCCCAAAGGAGAGACACACTACATCAAGGTTTTTTAAACACAAAAAAGTGTCACATTTTTGGCAATTTTTGTCTTGCATAGTACTAAAAAGACTCAGAAACCAAAACCCTCATTCAGGAAGCTACTTGGTACCTGCATTTATAAAAATTACAGGAAGGGAACTAAAATGCTGTTAGTGGTGTCAGAAAGCTGCCACTTGGTTCTTCAGTATGAAAAAAGTTCACAGTCTTAATAATCCTTGTGTGTGTTTGGGTAGTCACCTTATTTAACCAGTCATCTACGAGGAAAGAACCCTTTGTTTCATTATTAGAAAAACTTCCTATGGCATAGAGTCACCCAAGGCTTGTCTGTGAATACACATACATCAGTTTTGCATATTTGTGTCATGGAATGGTTATTTTAAAAACAGTATTTCTTGAGCAAATGTGTATTAAAGGGCTGCTTGATGGTACTCAAGTGCAAGTTGCAGGTACACAAGTACGGTTTTTCCTCTTCATGAGCTTGTTCTGTAGAATTTTGGTTTTTTAAAAAAGAAACAACAACTTTGTTGTTTTGCTTACTACTATCTGATGAGGAAAAAATCCTGCCTAAAATACACGGCTGTAGCCAGAGTAGAAGAAAAAAATATAATTTTAAAAAGGATTGCTTTAATCAGCTTATTGTAGATGGTGTTCTCCTTCACTTCATACTCTTCTGCCACTGAATTTGAATTCAATCTTTTTTCTTTTTTCCTCATTAAATGTTATGATATGGTCTACAGTTGTCTACGTATACTCTAAACTAAATATAGGAAAGGGGAAGATGGAGGCAGGGGAGACAGACACCAAAACATCACTATGTAAAGAAATTAGTTTGTGGAAACATTTATTATGAACAGAAATCGGTATTGCTCTGAACTCAGTCCTGTAGTAAGGGGATATTACTTTGGGAAATAAATAAGCTTAAATTTGGGATTGTTTTGCTGGTTGATGGAACTGCATTTCTCAGAGTTTGCTGCAGCAATTTGAAAACATTAGTGGCATGAAACAAGAATGATTTCTTACTAATGAGCTGGGGATAGTAAAGCCTCTAGACAATTTTTATGGTGAAGTAACATGTCACCTTCCAAAATTTAAAGGTCACATCATTCTGACCTCTGGTTATAACGCCAGAATGTCTTTCCCCAAAGCACACTGGGGTGCAAAGGAAGTTTGATAATGGTGATGTGGAGTGTGTGCCCTGAGAGCTTGACATTACTCTAAGCTCTAGGCATGTAGATGTCAAACTGGACTGCAAGACTTGGCTCAGCTCTTGGCCCACATCTTATTGCATGCACAAGTTGTTTTCTTTCTGCCGATTATTTTCTTTCTCTACATGGAAGCAGTGATATTTGACTTCTTTAAAACTTGTTTAAATCAGCTTATGGTCTCTGCTCTCACGGCACTGAGAGCCATAGGTTCAAAGTATTAATAATTTACAGCGCTCTAAAGTTCAGGGGGAAGTGCATTTAGTTTTTTTTATAATGGAGAATTGGCAAAACGGATATTTCTCTCCAACTAACGGAGGAATAAACGGAGTATCTTCTTTTCCCTGCTCCCTCCTTTGCCGCGGCTGTTGTGCGTGCCGGTGCCCGTTCCCATTCCAGCACCACGAACAGCGCCTGGAGCCGGCTGCGACCCCAGCCCTGCCAGCCGAGGCCAAAGCTGTCCCCTTCCTTCACAGTCTGTAACCTGACAGAGTGGATACGGAGGCATTTTTGCACTCTTAAATGGGTGGGTGGTATGCATGCTCAACAGTCACGCAAGGAGAGAAACAGATTTTTGCTGCTTCAACCAAAAACTTGATGAAATAATTACTGCATAGGGATAAGACTTTATTTTTGTATTAGGCGTATTAGAACCTTGTATAGTTACTTTTGCTCAAAATAAATGAGGAACTTAGATGACCTATGTTCCCAAACTCTGTTAGTTAATAATTAAAATGTGTGTTGAAACATGAACTATTGAGTTGGTCCTAAAGAAATACAATTTTCTTGTGCTGTATGGCTAAGCAATATTGTTGAAGCCAGACATTCAAAATGCTGAGACTTGATTAAAAATTCTGATTGTAAGAAAACTCCCTTGTGACACATTTTCATAATTGCTCTTCGAGGTTTTAAAGTATTTTTTTCAAAGTTTTCTCTGAAACTAAATTTCTTAAAAAAAAAAAAAAAAATAGTTACCTGAGGCATATATAGGTATAGGAACCAGTAGGACAGAAACTCAGACATGATGGCACTCAGAATTTTAATAAATGGTAGCAAAATGATTAGAAGAAGGTCAGTGGTTGGAAATGTCATATGTGCAGAAGTCTAAGTACCAGGTTATTTACTGCTGGCTGCCATAGATAACAGGGTAAATCTCACTTGGCTGTCTTTAGTTAATATAGTAAAACTGTTGTTAGTATCCTACTTTCTGTCCATTTGGCCAAAGAGAATTTCAGTGTCATTAGTTTGGCTGACAGTTGAGCTAAAGCGCACAACTTCATTGGCTGAGTTCTCCTAAGAAAGAACTCCTTTCCTTCCCCTGTCACAGTGGAATAATGTTTGGAAGAAGAGGCAAGGCACTCAAAAGCTATTCTGTTGGAGGAGAGGAGGGAAGGGTAGTGTGGTAAGATTACTGAGTACCTGAGCTCCAAATTACTTAAAAGTGGGAAACATTGCCTATTGCATGACAAAGGAATTCTTATAGGTTTTGATTGACTAGCTGTTATTTGTTTCAGCCTGAATCTCATAAAACATTAAGCTTTATAGCTTTAACCTTTCAAAAATTACTTATTTCCGTTTGAGCAAAGATTCCAGTCTCTCCCATGGAAGCGTTTGGTCAGGCAGGAATTTGAAATGAGTAGGCATAAGTTTGAATTTTATCACAGCAATATTCTGTCTTATAATTGTGGATATCCTCAACTTTCATGTCTCTAGCTGGAGGTAGAACCAGAGCAGCAAAATCTTAAAAGTTGGTCTGCTAAAAAGATGATATGCCAAGGATGAAGTACTATGAGAATCTTTGTAAATTATTACTTAGATATTCAAAGAGAGAAATTATTTCAAATTCATAGAATCTCACAGTAAAGTAGAAAGCTGCCTACTTTGTGACAGAAGGACATTGCTTTAGTGAAAACTGTCTATTGCCTTGGAAAGTGTGAGGCTTAGTTACAACTTCTCAGCATAATAAATGAGATTTCCGTATCTCCAGGGCAACATATTTGTATGAAATAGTAGTAATGTGTCATGCTAAGAATATGACACTTAAATACCTGGGGGCTACTTTAAACTTCTTTTCAGTTTTTTTTCCTTTTTAAAATGTTCATTTCAAGTCCTGTCAGACATAACATTTAGCTCTTTTCTTTTTATTGTGCAAAGATGCTTTTGTGACTCTCTCTTAGCTAGTTTGAGAAATAGATGTGGATTTGTTAGACCTGAAAGATTTCAATTAATAAAGACAATGCCAGAGTTCACAGATAAAGTTTCCTGATTTGCTCTTACTCATCAGCCTAGGTATGTTCTAACAAAGATTTTTCAGGAAAGATTGCAAATAGAAGATTAGAGGAGAGAGAGAGGGAGATGGAATTATGAACACAAAATGAGTGTATGGATTAAAAAGATTAAAATGGAGAAAAAGACAAAGAGCAGGGGTAGGAAAACAATTTTGACTTTTTTTTTTTCTCTCATTCTTTAACTTTGAGAGATACTGAATCCATTCTGCCTTTACCTAGGGAATGCGATGTCACAGTAAAATTCAGTAGCACATGTTCTCACATCAGTGTGGATATATGTATGTTTTACTTGTGGAGACCTTCTAATCTTAAGTTTCTTCTATTTTGCAAACAAAACTATGATTTAGAGGTAAAAATATTGGTAGTTTTAGTCTCAAACTTTTAAGTCAAACACATCATACCTGTACAAAGTGTTCTGGCACAAACGTAGGCTATCAAAAACTGTATTATTGTACATAACTGATTCTTTTCTGATCATCTCACCTCCATTAAATTGCTTTAAAAGGGGTTCATCCTTGAGACACAACACTGACAGAATCATCGCTGGAGGTGACCATGGCTTCCATTCAGCATTGTTCTATAGATACTTAAGTTAATATATGCAAAAACAGAGTGGCACAACTGTGAGCCAAAACTATTTTCAGAAATTTTTGAGCCTGCCTTATGGGTTTACATAGTCCACTGTGGCTAATTACATTAGGGGAAGTCCTTTGCTATTTGCCTGGGATTCAGGATGCAAAAAACTAGTTACTTCAGGCTTGCAGTATGCAATTTCTGCAGAGAAGGTGTTCATTTAGAAAACCAAGTGAAAATGTAGATTCTATGGTTTCCACTAGATCTTATGAGTATGAGAAAAATACAGTCGACTTTTCTAGTCTAGGATGCACAGAGCATGAAAAATAAGCAATAGTTTCTAAACTACAGATGAAAACTGCAAAATCAACTAAAAAGCTTTCCCTGTAATTGTTGATATTCCTGCCCAAGTAGTGTATTACACCCAGTGGTGCCAGGATGGGCACCAAGTGTGCAGCACAATACATGCCTTTCTACACCCACAGTACTCCCTCATCCCACTCGGCCAATTAACAGTAATTAGTTAATTGCAGTTCATAAAAGTCTTTGAAAGATGAAGATCTTGCTGCATGAGACTCATTAGCCCTTTTTAACATATTTATTATGCTTTTTATTTCTGACCGCAAAGGGGAAAAACTTAAAAATATTCTGTTATTTGCCATATACTGCTCATGAAGCAAAGCCTGCAAAAGCAGCCTTTCTCCCAGATGTCCAATACTAGCTCTGTTTTGACTGAAAATGACAGATAATGACAGAGAAAAGAAGCTTCCATAAAACACCTTGCATTTGATCACGAAATTTTTACTAGCGTTCTAAAGAAAATGTCATGTTATTTTTATTTCACTGGTAAAAATCTAGCCACTTGTTCTCTGTAATAAAAAATGGAAGGCTTTAATTATGTATGCAGCACAGAACACACAAGAATGAATGGTTAGAGTAGATTTTTCATGCAAGGCAACCAGAGCTCAAATGATTTGTGGAACTGACCATTTTTGTTGTAGTTTGAGTCTTGAGACTTTTTTGGTTGGTTGGCTGGGTTTGGGATTTTTATTTTAATTTGAAATTCTTTTTCTGTCTAAGAATTTTCCTTCAGCTGTGTTCCTGAAAGAGGCTCACTTTTTCCTCCTGTTTCTTTTTACTGAATGACATAATTTTCACACCTCCAAACATTAGACAACTAGACAAGGAAGTTAATGTCTTTACATCCTGATAATGATAAGAGAAAGAATCCTCCAGAAGGTGAAGTAAAATAGTTTCCCTTTCATGGGACAATAAGTTACATAGAATTCCCTGTACTGTGGATGAGAGTGTTAAAGGACAGTGCAACTTTGAGCACACTCTTTGACCTTATAATGTCCTTTAGGGTCAGGAGCCTGTTATGAATAATGCTGTGGCCACTGTTTTCCCAGTGTAATAAAGAGCTCATTTATATGGAAGGAAATACTTGTTGACTGTTTGAAGCAGCCTTCTTATCCCAGCCCTTGAATTTCAGAGGTACACTAAGAGGTCACTTGGGACCTAGGATTTGAGCCCTGCTTTTGATATTTGTACTAAATCTCCTTTCCTGTGTCTACACCTTTATCACAGTCAGTGGGGTAGAACTAAACCACATGGGGATTAAGTGATTTTCTGTTGCGTATTCCCACATTGCAGGCTGAGTCAATTGTTTGTCTTTTGATACAATGGGATTTACAAACCACTCTAGCAGTTTTCTGTAGAGCAGAGATATAACAAATGAACACAAAACAATGCTATATTAAGTGGTACAAAAAAAAAAAAAAAAAAAGAAATTAATAACTAAGTATCTCCTTGCTTAATGCAGAGCTCTTATTTACTAATTTTCCAGCAGTAGCAGAAGGACAGTTGCATTACGGTTATGCAATCCTTAAGTCATGGGTGGCAGTTGTCACATTTTTTGATAAGTGTACTTTGATAATGGCTGGCATTATTTAATGAGAATGTTGTCAATACAGCTACAGCCCCAGCTGTCATTGCTGCCGGGCAGGAGCTGGGGAGGTGTAAGGATCTAATGATAGGCTGGTGCTAAGAGGGAGATTAGATTAACAAAAATCAATGGACTAGTTCTGTTTTGCAATTTTGATTATTATGTTCTTCACTGCCTGCACTGAAAGGTTGATTTTGAATGATTTGTTAGACTATTGCATGATCTAAAATAGGTCACTCTACAGTATGTGACAGCAAACTAAATGTTTGAGGGGGATTTGCTCATGTGATTTTTGCATTCATGAAGTGCTGTCACCTAAGAAGTGAATCCTGTGATTTTTATTTTTTTAATTTTCTTCCCCCTAACTAACAGCAACTATAAATCCTGTAATTCTTTGCGGGTCCCTTTCAACTCAGGATTTTCTATGACTCTATGACAATTCCTTGTTTAAGGGGGGAAAATGTTTATATTTCAAGTCTGATAAATGATGCTGAGATAAATTCAACTTAGTTGAGAGGATGAAGACAACACAGAATTCTTTTGGTTTGGCAGACAAGTGCTTAGAAGTGACACTGTGCTGCAAAGGCAGCAAGAGTAATGATGGAGGGAAAGTAAAAATACTACCCAAAAGGAACTTCCCAAAGTGGATTGTCATGCTACTGTAGTGCATGTTTATTTACCTGACCATATGTGCAGATGGAGAAGACAAAAACAGATTCATGGTCACTTTGAAGAGCTCAATCAGGATGGGAACATCTGTGTTTGCCAAAATGCAAATAATTGGTGGTGGTGGTGGCAGTATTTGGGGACTAGTTGGTTTTAATTAAGTAGACAGCTCTTTTCTCCAAATTTCAAACTTTCTCAAGCAAATATACTGTAATGGCATGAAGTATAATGTACTTTGGTCATCTTTCTCTAGAAAGTGTTGGTAACCTTAGGCCTTCTCTCCCTTTGGAAAGAGAGGGAATGTGGTGGAGAGAGACTCCAGTCTGTCAAAATTTCCTAATTTCTGGCTGCTGGAAAGGCCAAGTGCTCTTGCTGTTCAGCTCCTCACCTGTGTCTTCTCCCAGTGGTGAGTTTTCACATCACTAACAAACATGACTGTTTTTGTGGGAGTAGTGATCTCATGTCCCCACCTACTTAAAAGAAAGGCAAGAAAGGTTTTCCTTGTATGGAGTCAAAGGAAGCAGAGTTGTTCCAACCCCCTAAGAAATTTTCTTAAACCTTTTTCTTCTGAAGTGCCTCAGTTAATCACCAGAAGCTTTTAAGCCGCCTTCCCAAATTGCAAGCTACTTGCTTGAAAGCCATTCATAGAATCTTAACGAAGAGGACTTAATTAAAGCCTTGTTACACACAGAGCAAAAAGACCTCAATGCTTTAGGGTCTCACTAAGCACATGCTGCAGATTTCTTCCTCCCTTACTCAAGCTCACCTGAGATGGGAAGGCTGCTTCATCTCTCTTTCTTAACCCTCTTCTTTAACCCTGCTTTAGTCCCAGCTCTTTACAAATCCAGATCTGCAAGCACAACTGCTCCATGGTTTCTTTCCCCAGTCCTCTGAAAACTAATGAGGGAGGTTTTAAGACCTATGTTTGTCTTTGTTGCCTGGCACAGAACCACTGTGTTGTGAGGCACAACCAGTATGATGGTATTTCAAAGTTTTGCTGGGAGCTTTACATCAATTGTTTAAAAACACGTGTCTTGTAACTCCCACTCCTCCAAAATAGGAGCAAGGGAATTCACTGACTTGTGAATGTTCAGGCATGCTATAATCCCCCGTTTGTCAACAGTGCAAACAGGAACAGCTTGCACAGCTATGATTCTGCTTGTAGTCCCACATGGTTTCATGTGGTTGTGGAACTAAACTGGGAATTATTTCTGATTCTCTTGGCTCAGTTTCAGGTAGGTGCTTGCAGAGTTCTGGAGATAACAATGTGATCAGACAGGGCCTTTTAATAAAACAGTCCCGTTTCAAGCTGACGTAATAAATGTAGTCATTGCTAAGATGGTCGGACAGCTCAAATAACTTCTAGTCCGGTTGATGTTCATAAAGTGGTTATCCCTTGCTTGTCAAACAAGTACAGAAGCATATTAAAACAGAATCATCTTCCTGATGTTTCATGCAGGTAGTGTCTTGTATTAAGATCTGCCTGGCTGTTTTTAATGAGAGGTAGATGCAAATATATTTATGTATCATTCCAAATTCATCTGTTTCAAAGTGCAAAGCAATAAAAAAATCTGTGCAGGTCTTTGACTTTGAGACTTAACTCAATTTTGCAGTTCCATGGTTTAAGAAATCCCCTTATTTCTATGAATAGTAACTTGCTCCATTTTGAGATCTGTCCAGTAGTCAGTGAAATCCATTTAAAATGTGTTCTACTGATACAGGCTAATCTTTTAATCAGAATGTCATGGTATGCTCAGTCAAGTGACTTAGAAAAGTCTATATTACATCTACATAGTGAAATTCATCAAATGAATACAATCTCTAAAAAAGAATCAATCATGGTTATGTTCAAGCAGTGGTAGTTTGTGTTTAAATTAAGATACTTACACTGTAGGTGAACTTTTTGATGAGTTGGTTTTATTAATGTAGCTTTCAGGGGGGAAAAAATAAACAGAAAACATGTGGCCTTATTTCTTTCAAACAGTTTGGGAAATTGCTGGAATGTTTCATTTTCACTTTTATAAAAAATGTTAGTCTCAACAAAATGTCTTTGGCTTATCAGGAAGAAGGATATAATAAGATCAAAACAATGTTTTTGGAAGAGATAATATCATAAAAATTCACATTTCTATGCTTCATTTGGCTTCAAGACTAAATAACTGAAATGGAACTGGATTCTAAATTACATCCATGAAACTGTCTAGCTCTTTTCTGTGCTAAAGACTATTTATATGACCCTTGTGCTCTGAAAGATAAAACAGTCTCCTTTACATGTGAGATGATAATTAAAAGGAAGGAAGCCAATATCTAGACCTCTTGGCTCTGTGTTCAGCAGCCAGCTCAGCATTCCCAGCAGAGGTGTACAAAGCATTACTTTTGACAAACCAAGCAAAAGCAGCTCCTGAAGATTATCTATCTGATGGTAAAAATAGATTCAGATGCTCTGTAGCACAGCATAAGGATGGCAGGTACAAGAGAAAACACAGTCAACTCATTAGGAGGTTGTTGCAAATCATAAATATGTAGTAATATGACACCTTTGTTTCAGCTCTGTTTATTTTTCATATAGAATATGGACATAATCTAGTTGAAGCAGGAAGCTTGCAATAGGTTTAATTTTTCCTCCAGGTTTTATTGTGCAGTACCTCAAGTAGCAGCATATGTTCCCTGAATGGCATCATCTTGAGGATGTCATTTGCTCTGAGTTCATAGACTCATAGAGAGGTATTGGTTGGAAAGGACATTAAAAATCACCTAGTTCCAAACCTCCTGCCATGTGCAGGGACAAATTCCATTAGACCAGGCTGCTCGGAGCTCCATCCAACCTGGCCTTGAATACTTCTGGGAATGGGACACCCACAGTTCCCCTGGATGCAGAGGACATTTTCTTTCTTGTTGCTGTACTATAAGGAACTGTTTTATTCTTTAATCTGTGTTCAGTTGGCTTCAGAGCCAGTATTCCTCTAGCTTTTCTTGCAACAGCTCACAACCACCATAACATCAGCCACGGTGAGCTAAAAGCTATTGTGTCCTGTCAGTTCATCTGAAATATATAACAAGTTCACACTACAGGATATTCTGAAGTCCTAATTCCCAGGCCTCTGCCTTGAGTACTGTGACTGCATCTGGTTCTGTTGTTGTCACTTGCCCAAAACGTGGATTGTCAGTTTGCAGGCAACATGTGCAGTTAACATTTAGCTGAATATTTGTGAACAGACTCTTAGGATAGGATTGCTCAACTTGATTAACAGCAGTTTGGTTAACTGAGGTAGGGAAAAGTGAAAGTATGCAACCAGGATGTACATTTGGTTCAGCACCAGTACCCCTACATAGGATAACAGCTCAGTATCTGTTACTGCTCAAAGAAGGAGGAAGCTGTGGCTTAGCCATGTACTATGAATGTGGTTTAAGGGGGAGGGTGAAGCAGTTTGGGGGCTGCTGGTGGATTTCACCCATTGGAATTAGTTAATCAGGGCATGTGGCTGAGCTCCTGCCCTGATGCTCACCTAGGGATTTAGGTTAAAGTTAGAACTCTCAGAATGATAAATCCAAGATGCCTAGTGGTAACAGGACACAGCAAACTTGCCAAAGCGCAGGATGGCCAGCTGTGAGATTCTCCCCGTGTGCGCGCCTTAGCCATGGATATCAGTGTGTCCCAAGGCATACGTTGCAGCCTGGGGTAAGGGTTAGGTGGGGCTGGCTCTGGAGCTGGTGGCAGTGGGGCCTGTCCCTGCCAGAATGCTGAGCTCCCAGCAGAACCAGTCTCATTTCCCTGCAGTGTAATGCAGCAGAGAGCAGACCTGCCGGCACCAAGCCTGGCTCTGCACAGCAGGGGCAGGAAGGATGAATGAGAATGATATGTAAATAAGCACCATAAGTACACTGTCATCTTTAATGCTAGGGGAAGGCTCCAGACACTTAAAAAGCATTAAAGTAGCCAGTGATCCTAACAAGTCCCCCCTACACCCTACAGGTTTCAGACCTTTCAGTGCAGACTAAGGACATAAAGGAAAGAGGGAAAAGTGTGTATGGAGAGAACAGGTATACCATTTAAAATGGAACTGATTTTTGTTAAGAACTATAAAGATATGAATTTGTGATAACTGAGGTCAGAGGTGTTGGGTGTTTTACAGTTTTCCCAAAGCAAAATAATAAATACAGTGACATTGTACTATCACAACAGAATTTTGGTTTCTGACTATCAATCTGTGTTCTTAAAAAGCAGTAATTCCTGCTTGCTATAATTCCTAGTGTCTGTAATTAGCACCAGATACCTTGTGTAAATTGTAAATTAGATTTAATGTTAGCAATGAAAATTGTGTGTGTTGCAAGTATATTGAAATATTTCCCTGCATTGATCAGAATGACATAGCACTGTGTACCTATAAAAACCCTCCAAGTAAATTATGGCATTGTGTTGTAGTTACATCTAAGATGGCTGTGAATGCATTTGAGGTATTTTTGCCGTGTGAAGGCTATGTATTCTGGGCTTAGAAGACTCTCAGGCCTTTGTTGACATACGCACATATGCTTATCACTATGCTATCAGTCCAGTCTTGATCAGTTCAAAGGCAGTTAGCACAGAGAAGCTTATAACAGCAGAAGCTGTAAGTGACAGTATTTGGGAAGAAGAAAAAATCTGGACTCTCTACCATCAAATACAAGTTTTTTAATGAAGTTCAATCGAGATCTTAAAACTCATGGTCCTTTTACTGTTACATGATATTGTGCTAGGTAGAAAACCTTGTATCTCCACCTTTCTGTAACTGCCTTTGTACTCTACCTCTCTTAAATTGTAAACCACTTATTTCCATAATGATTATGCAGAGAACTACATAAAACTTTAGAGTTACAGAGAAGTAGAAAGACTTGCATTATAGAAGAGAAATAGGAGTCTTTATTAATAGAAGACAATGGACTCTTATGTTTTCTTTTCTATAAAGTTTCAAACCTTCTTTGAAGCAAATGTAGAGCCTGATCATATAGGATCAATATCCTTTATTTGATATCAGTCATGTAAAAAATGCTCATACTTTTGGGATTGTGTTTTGATGCAGTCAGAGGAACCGTTCACTCAAAGAAGCTCTAGAAATGGACATATAATGAATGGTGAGAAGAATTCATTGAATTATTCACAGTCAAGAGCAGCAGTATATGCAGCTACATAACTTCTAACCTCTAGTTTCTGTCTAATTTCTCTTGCTCAAGTAAAGAAACAGTATCACTTATAGAGTAACAAATCACTTGGACATGAATGTTTCCTGTTTATGGAAGGTTCATATAAAAGGAAAGCACTCTATACTGCACTTCTTTGCACAGCCTTCATCCCTTTTACTGGATCATGAATAAAAGACTTTACAGAAAAATCTTACACTTCAGAAATTGTTATAAAGTAAATGCTTAAAACCTGTGATTGAGACTATGGAAAAAAGAGAGAGCTGTTTTTTCAGATGTTTAAAGCTTCCAAAAAGTTAGATTTATCCTGAATAGAGCTGCATCTGCAGCTACAGTATAGCTTATGACATTATGTGCCCATTCATGAGAGCCTATAGCCTGTGCTGAGAGTATGGACTGTGGGGCAAAATCAGTCTTGGGGCTGTTTTAGAGAGACTATTCCTCTTGTTTCCGAAATCTCTTAGGGGTTTTGGGGGTTTTTAGTTGTTTACATCTGAAAATCTGTTTACTTCTTCATGTGGGGTATGAAACAAACAAAAAAAGATGGAATAGAAAAGGAGGAGTTGAGTGTAAATACAAACACAATAAGAAGCCACTACATTGTTTTTCTATTTACATCTAGTCAAGTATTTAGCAATTTACAGACTCATTGATGGGAAACTCGACTCAATTTGCATGGATTTCATCCCAAAAAGAAGCTGAGAATCTTGTTAAATGGGAAAGATATTGTAAGTTGGCAAATGTATCCCATCTGTGATGCCGAGTGAGATTTACCCATGAGCCTCACTATTAAAATTAGTAAAATTAAAATACTGTTTCCATTTGCAACCCTGTAGCATGAATATACATTTACTGAAACAGTCTGTGGGGGAAAAAGCTAAATAACCTCATATAAAGTTAAGTGAAACCATATCTGAAAATTCAGTTGCATGGCAGAGAGAATTGATTCATAGCTGTAATTTAATCAGATGGGAAGAGTATAGTAAGCACATATACTAAAAATGACATCCAAAGTTAAGCCAGTTAAGAAGGTATCAGAATAATCAATGTAGCCAAATCAGTGAGAAATAAATCAATTCACAGCCATGTGAATTAATCTCTACAACTTTGCAAATGCCAGTGTGTTTAGAATTGTTGATTCAGAGGTTTCATTCCAGGATAACACATCTCCTGCAATTACATAGATTCACGTGCATTTTTACTCTACAAGTGCTGAGTGATTGTCATTCTTAAGCCTCCAATTTATCTAAACAAAAACCACCAAATGTAGTGAGAAGAGGAACATGATCCTGTGAGTTACTGACCATTCTCATTCTCCTCTGACAAAGGATCAATAAAGTGTTTTGTTTCAGGCAAGGAAAGGATTCTGCTAAAATTGTTGTTACTTTAACTTATTGGAGCCTAGGTGGGAAGAAATTCAGTTACACCTTTGTTATGTAGAGTATCCCATCATTCCTGTCTGGAAAAGCATGCACAGTTTCAGTGGAATTACTCCTGGGTATGAAGCGACTTAGACTAAATACTGAGTAAATTGCTGAGATTTATCCAATATTTTCTAAACTACAGGCCTGTAATGAACACTTTCAAATTAGAAGACTATGCCCTCATAGCCTGTTAGTTGACTAGTTGCTTTCTGGAGTCTATAGTTATGCAAAAAATCTATACCAAGAAGCATCAGCAAGTAACTTCATTCCCATAGCTATATCAAACTGACTGCATTCCTCATCTGCTGCAAGAAGATCCTTAAAAGTACAGAATTTATCAACAGCAAAATAGTTCCATGTTGTTTATAGTGATGGGTGAAGACCCCTTAGCTCTTAGCCCTTAGCCCTAAGTGAAAAAACTTTGTAACTGACTGGTGAAAAATAGCTGGAAAGTCCATGTGTGTTGAGAGAGAGAAATTCATGTTGTGTAAAAGCAGACAGACATGGAAATAACAGCCTGGGAAAATCAGGCTTTGAGGCTGCCCTGGTTGCTCTATATGAATAATATGGTTATAGCTGTGTCCAAAGAATGATGAATGTGAAACTAAACAACCTGCATAACAAGCAAAGAAGTGGCTCTGGAATTTGCTAACTGAATTGTGCATAAATTCCTGACACACTTGAGTTAAAGAGAAGGTCTCAAATTGGACTTTCCAACAAATGAATGCCATTTATATTGCTAACTTGCCATTATGAGTGAGTTTTTGAAGGTGTGTTTGGTCCATGTCTTTCAGTGCTCTTAGCCTCATTTCCTGTATAAAACAAAAATGACTTCTAAAAGTGATTCTCATCTGGTACCTTTGGGTATTTTTACAAAACTTGGAAGGTAGACAAGAAACAGCAAATAATGTAAAAAGATTGCAACACTGTGATTTCCGAATGCTTTCTTATATCTCCCTGGCAAAGCTAGTCTGTTTGCTATTATTTTAACTATCTGAATCATCTGAGCTCATTTCTATTTTGGATACACTTGGATGCCCTAAAGAAGACATTTCCAAAGAGCAAACTGGGTTGTTTAATAACTCTGCTGGAATACAGGTGCAGTGTGTATTAGACAAATGATGACTGTCCAAGAAGTGACAGTCAAGTGATGCAGGACATTGCCACTGTATAACAGATGCACTGCATAGTAAATTGTCCAAAAATGTCAATAGTTTGATTCTTTAAAGTTAACCCCTTTATAATGTGCAAAAGCAATTCATAAGCTATAGCTACAGCAAATCGAAAATTGATGTTTTCATGAAGATGCAGGGGAAGGAACTGAACTAACAACTACATAAGACATTTATTACTGTAGGTCATCAATTATAGTGTTGTAGTTGAATTCTGTGTATCTCTGTTTCTGTGCTGAACAGTCATTCCTATCTCTTTCTTCTCCTTCATGCAGAATACTTACATTTCTAGTTTTTTCTGGCTTCATAAGACTGAGCAGCAGCCATTCAAGCTTTCAAATACCAGAAGTCAGAGCTTGTTTTTCAGCATACTGATGAACTTATTTCAGGGAATGAGGTTATTGGATGTAAGCAAATAAATGTCAGAAAAATCAATTACCTGTTGTTGGTCAACTATTAGCCATCATTTAGATGTGCTTGATCAACACAGAAGGAGAAACACTGTTAATGTTCATTTGGACAGGTCAGAGCATCTTTCTGTGCTTTTCACAATATTAATGAAACTAGAAAAGAGCTACATTATGTGCTGTGGCATCTCCACTTCAAACAAATGAATAAATCTCACTGTTATGTTTGTAATCAGGTAATGTAATCTAAGAATATTTAGATTGGTTTCTTTTAGAGTTGTGAACTCATTATTGCTTTAAGGGTAAACATGCTGTATAACAAACCATTATAAATAGCACACTATGTTTTCCATAGACACATAATCCCTCTTGTGTGAGCAGTGCAATGGACACAGCCAGCTGCGTGATTTTTGCCTTGGCTCACCGATCAGTCTGGGTCTGGCAGGTGCAACATAATACAAATATGGTTAAGTGGCTTTCGGATCCAACTGAGGCCCAGAAGCAGGCTGCTTGTTTTCCCAACCAAGCCTGGCAGTTCACAGAGCCTGCTCAGGTGGGTCTGGGCTGTGTTCCCAGAACCAGGAGTGAGGGGAGCATAGTGGGAAGACAGAGAGGCGGCCCTTCCACAAAGCATGCCCAGGTTCAACAAGGTTCATTGGCTTCAACTGAGTGCCAGCATTCCTGGATGTGCACCAGGATGTGCTCTTGTGCCTCTGCAAATACTCTCCCACAGCAGTGAGTGTAGGGTAAGGCTTTTGAGTTGGCTGCAGCCCAGCTCTGTAGTACATGAATTACCTGCCATTACTCAGTGTCCCAGTTCCTTATTCCCTTGGATAATACATCTGAATATACTTGAAAGTAAATAGAAGATCCACAAGACAGTAGCTCTGGTGTTCCTGCTATAAGAATATGAAACATTAATGACATATAGGAGATAAATCCAGGCCTGAGGCAGAGCTAAAGATTCCTAGTATTAAGAAGGTTTGGGATGACAATGAAGTTTTCCAGTGCATCGTCTCTGTGTGCTGTGAAGCCTTCATAAGGGGACTCTAGGTTACAACAGAATTGTTTCTTAATTTTTCTTTATTGAGGCAGCACTGGCAATACTGGAAGACTGCTGGTTGGTAATAGTATTATAAACGAAGCCTGAGCAACCTCCTCTAACTGGACATGATTGGACCAAGAGATTAAAGTAGATGGTTTCTTAAGGTTCCCTTAAACACAGAGACTGTTAACAATGACTCTATTTGTATATGACATGTATTCTATGGATTCCATATGCAGCATATTCTACAGATTACTTGCACCAGCTGTTCTTTGCTTCAGAATACGTGGCTACTAGTTAGTGTAGCAGATGTTACCAGAACTCTGTTTTTATCAAATTCTTTTACTCAGGTGCATCAAGTTGATGTTTAGCTCACGTGAAATATATGTAATCAACATACATAACCCTTCTCATTTCTACCCCTTGGCAAACCCTGTTCTGTAATTCCAATCCAGGCTCATAGATGGAATGCGAAAACCCAGGTAACTAATGTGGTGACTTAGTTTGGCAAGAGACAAAGTTTTTCTCTTGGGAAGTGATTGGAGGATATTGTAAGTTGTCCCTAGCAGAAAAAGCAAAATACTGATTGGTCACAAGTTCTCTGTGACAGCTGACAGGCAAAAGTAGTGTGCCAGGGTAGAAGTGATGTATTTTGAACAGTGATGACATGTTGAGTTAGAACATAAGGCAAATAGAATAACAACAGATTGATTGAGAGGGTGAGTTGAAATGTGAAATTTGTGAGAGAGGATGAGTGTTGTAAAGTGGCCTTGATCATATGCCCGATATGTTTGATTGCCATCTCTGCAGGCCTGGTGCCATTATCTCCAGGTAGAAAAAAATCTGCATAAAAATTATTCAGCTCTTGCTTGTAGCACTCATGTAATATTGCAGTAGCAACATGAACAAGTAAAGAACCAAGTGTTTGAAAATGTGAAACCTTCCATAAGTGTAGTGGGGCAGAGGAGGGAAGGATTCTTCAATCAGAGATTCAAAAAGAAATTAATCCAAAGTCAAGGATTTGCTATTTGCTTGTAAGCAATCCCATCTGGGTCAAAGCAAGGCAACACATTAGTCTTTTTTATTGCTATGAGGCACAGCTTCCCACTGGCGTAGATTTTTCCTCTGTATCTAACAGTTTGCATAAAATACGTTGTTTGAGTTGGGCTGCAGTTCAAGTGAATAATTATCATTGTGATGTAATGATGGGGCAGAAAGCTCTGGAAGGCCTCCCAGGACTAGGGTGACACTGCTAACCTAGGGTGAATATTATCAGAATGTCAGGCATTTCCTGAGAACCTACCTGTTTTTTAGGTAATGAACTTACTGATCTATTCATTGCCAGGTTTGACTTACTCTTTAAGATATCTTTATGTGACAGGTCAGGTCAAAACCTTGATGGACCATGGAAATCTGGCATTGATGACACTTTCAATTTAAATGAAAGGGTTTAAGTATGATCTCCTTGGATGCAAAATCTTGCAGACTGCATAGCTCACAATGTCACAGCTATTTACACTATACATATGGGTCAAAATTAACAGCAGTAGTTTATTGGAGAGATAAATTTGAGAACTTACTATACTGTTAAATTAGACATTTATATAGAAACATCTTCTGCTGCTTGGTCTTCCTGCATCTGTTATATGGGGCTCTAAACAAAGCAATAGTTCTCCCTTAGTATGATCTTCCACTGATATTTTTTAGGTTTTTTCCCTAATGGTTTTCAGTCTATTGGCAATTTCTTTTTCACAGACCCTGTCATAAACTGAGATTGCAGAATACTGTTCTCAACAGCATGCAATTAACAGCAGGTTTTTCAAATACTGGATGAGGTCAGGTTTACCTGTCAAAAAAGTGTCTTTTTTAAAAAGCCAGCTGGGAGACAAGAATGGCCAGTGGCTCTGCAGCCCATCTGCCTCCTATCAAGAGCCATGTGCCTGAGCATCACTGCAGAGGTGGCTCCACCTTGCATCATGTTGGGGTTCCAGGTCTTGCATCCATATATGAAGTCTTTATAAAGCAGAAAACAGCCTAAGCCACAAATGTTGGAATTGAGTTCAAATCATAGAAATGGTCGAGATACCAGAAGAAATTATCATGGATCTGGTTTACATGTTGAAAGCCAAGCCACAGACAACTGCCCTTTCAATCAACAGGAAAGTCATAGTATAGAATCCAGAGATCAGTGTCTTATATTTTCAGGGAGGACCAGTGTTAAGATCTCATGCCTGTATGTATCTGTGTCTAGATACACATGCATATTTATCTGTATATCTGTAGACAAGGATTTTGTGCTATGTCCTTTAGTTTTCATGGGAAGGAATCCCTGTTGAAATGACCTGGCTCTGGGTCAGGTTCCAAACGAGCCAGCAGAGAGACAGTGGTGTGGACTACGGAAAGCATTTCATACTTCACAGGTGCTTAGCACAGAGCTTCATATTAATCATGTTGCAGCAAAATCTGCAGTGTGCTGTATTGTACAGGATAGATCTCATGAAAAATTAATCTGCAAACATACTTGGACTCTGAAGAAAAAAATAGCCCAAATCCATGTTTCTTGTGAGAAAACTATCTAGTTTGAGAATTTTTAAAAAAATTGCCCACTGCTGTTACATAATTCCATAGTGACTGTGAAACAAAGGAAGACTAGCTATGAAGTAGTGTGTATCTAAAATTCAATTTTCCTTGGAAATTCAGGTACTCTGCAGAGCAACTGGGGCAAAGGTACCTGCCATGTTGCCCTACAAATACTGTTTCCCATATGTTTAAGATGCAAATATGCATTATGCTGGGTGCCACGAGCTTCAGAGTAATTTCTTATTTATCACATTTTGCATAATAACTTTAATTATGTGATACTGAAAGCATCAATTTACTGTAAACTGAAGTATAATTCTTATTGCTTTTCTGCTGTTTTCATAAGACCATGATATAAATACAGTGAAATGTTTGTTAGGAGATATTGAATACTACAAGAATGTCTTGGTTTTGCTTTTGAAAACTCTCAATTAACAAGCGTTCTAATTAAGAAAAAAGGAAAACAAAAAATGCAATTAAAACGGAAGCTCTCCATAAATTGTCTTTTTTCCTTTTCAAATAATATGCAGAGTTCTGTAATATAGCAGAACAATTTAAATGAAGCTTTAAAAATACAGCATGCCAAAAACAGATTCTAAAACCTATCTAGAAAATTACAAACATGTAATTAAAACAAGAAACTGAGAAAATAACAATTTGCAGGCTTAGTCATAGAATAGCTCTATGCAATTAAATAAAAAGAATCTGGGGTATTTTCTCTGTTTCATGGAATTTAAGTTTTTACGAATTCAGTTCACCAAGCTTTCTGGTGCCCACTATAACTTGGTATCAAATTCAGCCAAGAGAGACTAGACACATATTGATCAAACCAATAACAGAATTTGGTATATTTTGCGTTTTACAAGACAGAACCCTTTTTAAGAGAGAAGATTTTTAAGCCTTTATGGGATCTTTGAGCAGTACAAAGTGACCTAGATCAAATTAGTGGTGCTGGTAGTTTACCAGACAAAGAGGTGTCCCCAAATTTCTGTCTTCTTTTCTTTTTTGTTTTTTTTTTTAATTAGTTTTTAAATTGGAAGATACAAAAGACCAAAATTGTTACTAGGAGCTCTCCAGCCAAGATTTCTAGCAAGAGATGTAGATGAAGGCGGCCATCTCTACAACAGGAGACTTGTATGCTTTCTGAATCAGATAAGAAGTCTGAAACTCAGTGCACCTCCTTAATGTGCTATTCATTACTTTGTGCTTATTTTAGGATCCATTTCCCTCAGGAGTTTTCCTTGAAGGTGCCCTATTTTCAGTAAACAACATTAGGTAGGAAGGCTTTATGGGTGCAACTCCCTCAGTTAATAAGGTGCCCTATGTAACAACTGCCTGTAGCTCAGGCCTGTTGTCATTCAGATATTAACAGGACAGCAAAAATCAACTTCTGCTGCAAAGGGGTGATTCCCCCACAGTACGTAAAATGAGTAATTACACTAGAAAGAGCTTTCTAACTGCCCCTTCATTAAAGAGTAAAACCAACTCTTCCATGTCAAAGAAAAAAGCTTTGAAGAAGCTTGGGGTGTCCCAATACAGATCAGAATAGAATATTTTCTTTATAAACTTAAATTTTTATAGCTCAAGAGAGCCATTTCTGAACAGGTCTAGTCTGAATCAGTATTTTCTCCAGCTGTTCACTCACTATGCTCCCTTCTCTCCATGCACAATATAACTTACAATGAGCTAAAGCAGTCTGTCCCTACACAGATAATAATGTGCCCCCTTTTTCAATGCATTGATACTTATGTCTGCTGTGGCTGTCCTCAGCTTAGTTATAGTTCTTTTATTTTTGTATATACGTATATATTGATGTCTGTGTAAGTTTTTCACCATTTACGAAGCTGTTATGTAGCCCAGTAGGAGGAACACAATTAAGATTGAAGTCTAAAGTTGTTTTGGGAGCAGGAATGTTGCCTCTGCATCTTCAGAAGGCATTTTAAAAACTCCACCTACATAAAAATAAAGCAATTGTATAGTCACAGAAGAAGGAAGTGAAAGAAGAGAGATGCACTAAGATTGACTATATTAAAAAAAAAAAAAAATACAAGAGAACATTATTATTATTTTGTAACAAACACAAATACAAAGACCCAGATCAGCTAAGAGCAAGGAAGAGGAGAGTGGTTGGTAAGAGCTTAAGACAGCTAGGAGCAAGGGAGCAGATTAAGAAGTCAGCAGGCAGGAAAATGAGACATGTCTGAACTGGAGGTGGAAGCAAAGAAGGGAAGAAATTGTAGGGGAAGTGTTGAAGCTGCAGTTAGAAGGCAACAAAACTGTGAGCAAGGATGAAAAGCAGTTGTGCAAGGGAGTTTGAAAGAGAATTATATATTGCAGGGGTGAGACAAAAAGGATTTTAACATATAATCAAGAGAAAGGAGTGAAAAGGGACTAAGAACAGTGCATCAAATGATTCCCCTTGCTCTTCCTTTTATAGGAATTTCGGAAACACTGTGCCCATCCAATTCTGGTGCTGCCTTGGTTCTTGAAGGGATGAGATTAGCTGGGTGCTTTGCCTATTACTCTTCCATCAAATGTCAGATGTAATTTGACTTGCAGTATATTTCTGTCTGGGTGTTTCAGGAAATATGTGGTTACAGATTAAAGGTAACCCCATGACTAAAGAGAGGTTCCTGAATTCACCCTATCAAAATAATTTGTCCACACCATGTGGACAAATGTTGTTGTACTATGGCTTGTGAGAGTCCACAGTCTATTAGTGCTGCAAAGGATGTAAACTGGAAGGGTTTGTTCTTGGGTGTATTATTATGTACCCTGTGAAACCGTCATTGCTTCCATAGTGAGGAAGGGAAAGTAGAAGAGATGAAGCAAAGGGTTATGGATATTAATGAATTCGGGATAGGCTCCCGAAGCACTGAGGAGTTATAGTAAGATCTGGAAATGTCAGGACTGAAAAGTAAAGGAAAGAATAAAGATCAAGAAATAGAATGATATTTCAGAAACATAATGGATACTGGTAAAACAGACTTGAAACCATGTGTAGTTGTTTTAGGGGAGGGAAATGAAAGTACCACAAGATGGTAATAAGCAATTACTGGGAATTTAATTCCATTCTGTGTTTCTTCTACACTTTAAAATGATAAAACACACAAGGCAAATCAGTGGAGGGGAAAGTCAATTACAGTAGCAAATCAATTAGGGTGAAGAGTCAAACCAATCAAAAATGCAAGGTAACTAATGAAGGACAATTAACAACAATAAATGGATCCAGAACTGCTCAGATTCAAAAAGGAAAGGGAGACACGCAAGTGACATCAGGCTTTAGAGGCCACAGAAAATGCTCTATTCAGGGGGGAAACATGCTGTAGTTCTGAATTCTTCATTTTCAGTGGCTTTTAATTGCCAGATTCAGGATATACCAGGGTGAGGAAAATTACTTTCTAAGCCTCTATTTTTCTACTGATATTTACTGTTAGCATAGTAGTGAGAGTCTAGTGCCCCATCCTGTTTGTCTGTTATGAATCTGATGGCTAATTCAAAACCTGCTCAGTACGCCTTGTTGGCATCTACAGGCTCTAGATATACCCCTAACCTCTTGGGCACAGCTATATTTAAACTAAGATTAGATGACCTCACTGATATTTAATTTGCTTCTGAAGGTGGAGAACATACAAGATGAATAACATATTAACAAGGCTGCCATGTGCCTAAAGTTATGAATTGCAAGCACTCTCCAGAAAGGAGTGTCCATGTGCCATTGTCAGTCTTAAGTCATCTAATTGTTGCTTGACTAATGTAAGGAAAGCACACCTTGTCTATGTTGATTCTTATTTAAATATTTTTATATTACAGTTCCTTCTTAATTTCTGTGAAGGACCAAGGAACTTTTTAGCAGAGACCAAAAAACCAGTAATGTTTGCTGTGGAAGAGCAAAAATTAGTAATCCAAACTGTGCTACTGTTGATGTTGGCATCTTTTATAGATGTCTCTTCAGTCTTGGCTAATACTTGACATTCTTCCTTATATCGAAGTACACTTCATTCTAAATTGTCCCCACAGAGAACAGAACTGCTTGATATATTCAGAATTAGATTGGCTAGATGATCTTAATTTAAGAAAGTACTGAATTTGTCTGTGGTTCATCTATAATGCACTAAAAGTAAAATTCCCCAGCTAGACAAATAAATTATTAACTCATAAGTCTATGTGTTGTAATTTGTGTATAGTAATAACTTATCTTTAAGTAGGGTTTCAAATGTGTATGGAGAACGTGAACAGAGTCAGATATGACTGGTTATTTTCAAATACAGGCAAATTGGGTTAAGGGTGAGAGGTCAGACTTTTGTCTACCTGAAGGGCACTTTGTCAATCATGGACTCACTGAGACTGTTACTAGTGGTGCAGCTGCTGATAGGAAGCAAACTTTGAGCTTACTGGTTAGAATAAGATAACTCCAGTTGCCTTTCTCCCAGCAGTACAGTTGAAAACAGAGATAAGGGGAGGAACATGGTAAAAAAAAAAAATTTTTCATATCTAGTTTAGTTTCCAACTGTACTCTTGCTTCACAACATTTTGAATTCTGGCATAAGGCTGTTTTCATTAATTGGTGTGTCTATATAGCTGGTGTGGAAATACTCATCAGCTTTTAAGTAGGAACTGGTTATTTTAACCCTTAAAACAATTTGCTTCTCAGAAACCCTTAACTTTTTTGACTGAAGCCCCAAAACAAAAGAGGTAATGCTGTAATCAATAATATTCCTCTATATTTTGGGTTATACATCTGTACACAAGGCACATTGCAAACATGTTAAAGTATTTACTGTGCTGTAAAAAGCTTGATAGTTCTGGTCTTTGCAGTTCTTTGTCATGTGTATTGTTTTGCCCTCTCAGAAATGCTTTGCTCTTGTGAAGTGGATGGTATTTATTTGAAGTGTTTTTCCTGTCTAAAACACCCAGCAAGTCCCTTTTTTAGTACAGAAGTCATGATGTGTTGGTGCTGAGGTTCTTTTCCCTCATGGTCCTGCTGAACTGTGTCTGCTGTGGTGGATCAGAACTGTTCTTGATTTTCCTGTCTGCTTACTTAGCTAATTAAAATAACAAAACTTCACAGCTGTCTGCTTTGGATTCATCCTTATCACTATAAACTAATTAAAATAATGCAACTGGTTGCAACTCATTAAATATCAACTATACTTTTCATATAATTACAAAGCTTCAAAAACCCCACAAAATAAAACAAAAATTTGGTTCTTCTGCTCTTTCTTTCTTACCTAATTGTAACTGTTTTCTTAAGATGCCTACATGTTAACTTACTTTGTCATCTGTTTTTTTTTTTTCTCTGATATGTTCTTGCAATTGCTTTTTCATAGCCTCCCACTCCATCTTTTCTCCCTTCACTCTTAAGTTTTCTCAAAATGGGAACATCAATATACTCAGGGTTTCTATTCAGTGTAGTTGGGCACCCTACAGAATGAATGCTTGTCCAGAGCTTTTAAGTCAGCTTAGTGGACTAAGGAAATTGTAATAGGAAATAGAATTCAAGAAGGCATTTAAGTGCTGGCTTAATTTTGTTTCCCTCTGGTACCTTTATGCATGCACTTTAATATGGTACTGATTCAATACTGTGGTTTGTATGTAAAATTACTTCTGAAATGAGAGAGTTGCAATTTTCTTACTGTAGAGAGAGAAGATATCTCCAAAATGGAAATAATGAACTATTTTATTGGATTTTTTTTTTATCCAAACTAACATACGTGTCACTTAAAAGCCATGGGGACTCTAATGTAACTGATTAGACAGGCATATCTGTGCTTTGATGTTCTGTTTATAAAACAGTAGACCTTCAGTGCTACATTCTAGTAAAACAAAATCTCCCACCAATTTTACCAGGGATTTTTCCTAGACTGTGACTTAGTATTCTTCTTAAGGAATAATGTTTCTACAAACTTTTGAAGCACGTTTAATCATTTATTTACTGCAAGACCTTGACTTTTAATTAGGTCTTTCCTGTCTTTCTTTTCTTTCTTTTTTCCCCCAAGAGAAATCTTCCTTACACTGTTCTGGGCTGAACTCTAATTCTGCTTTGGCAGACCTACTTTTAAAGAGCTTCCTTACCTCTACAACAGCTGACAGACATTTTTCCAGCAAAAACAATTAGTACCCTTCTGTTCTCTGTGTCCTATTTTTGCCCATTCACTGTTTCTTAGTTCTGAAACAGTGTTTGGCTAAAACAGACAACAAACTTAAAGAAAAATCCAGGTTCCAATTTGTTCATTCCTGGTGTCTGTCTTCAGAGCTGAAATTGCTTTAAAAACCTGAAGAAGACGACTTACCACACTCTCTGCCTGGCAAAAGCAGTGAGGAGACATCATTTTTCTTCCCTCCACAACATGCTTTGCTGCAGCTCAGCACGTAATAGTTGTATATGGGGTTATTCCATAGTGTTTTGAAATGCTTCCTCGAGGGAGATACTGTAACGTGTACCCCAATTGTCCCTTCAAACAAGGATCACTCTCTGAACTGGTTTCTGTGGCTTGTGGTTACAGATCTTGCTCTGGGCAGGTGGTTCCTAATGATGGGCAAAGTGGTGGGATGGGGAGCTGTGCTTGCCGAGGGCCAGTTGTGCAACTGCCTCCTGTCCTCGAGTGTAAACACCTTCTTGTGTCCTTCACGGGGGTTTGGCATGAGGCTTCCTCTTTACAGGTATAATTGCAGATTCCTGATTACAGAAACATCTTGCTATTTTGACTCCCTTTGTGTAATTAGAAACCACCTCTTTTAGCCAGACAGTTCAAAATAAGAGATAGAATTAGGTGTTTTGCCTTTCCCCTTCTAGTATTAAATGTGCAATGAAAGAGCTGAAGTGAGTCATAAAGGATAAGGAATATCTTCTGAAGGAGCAGGTCCCAAACTTTCCTGCTTTGTTCTGTATCCTTGAAACTAGTCTTTTATTTCGCTTTACTTTTATGCCTTTAGCAGACTTATGCTTCTGTGCTCTCTACTGAAATAAATGCCAGAGAAAGCCTAAACTGTTCAATTTATAACATCCTTATTAAACATTGCAGGTACAAGACAATATATCAAAGGGAAACTCAGTGAAGCAAGCATTATTATTAATATTTCTCATGTTGCTTAAATTATAAGAAACAATCAAAATGCTATAAATTACTTGCTCTCTTGCACTGTGCTGCTGAGCTACAACAATGATTTGCCTTTTCAAGTTATTTAATTTGTTTTGAGCTTCCTGCCCGTTCTTCAGTGCAGTATTGGTGAGCAGACATCAAAGTTCACCTTGCTCACTCTTGACAAAATTCAAATGAAGGGAAAAGCTATGATTTCAAGTAGCACCCGTGGAAATCAAAGCCTGGTAACAGCAGGAAGCGTGTGCTTGCTCCAGAGTTGCTTTTTGTCATTTGAGGCGTTGGTAAGCTTCAGTTAAAAGTCTGGTTTACTTATTTGCAGTGGTGAATAAGGCAAAGAAAGCCAGTCTTGCAGAGAAATGTGAAGCTTAAGGGTTCAGTCAGACACCAGACTAAATTCATTCCTTCACCACAAAAAGTTGCTAAGCTACGCTTTGTTGGATTTGAACTTGAGTTCATCATCACCTGACAGTTCTATCAAAAGCTTTTTTCCCTTTGTTGTGAAGCCAGGTGGCAAAATGTCTTCTGTGAAAATTAGACTCCTGATCCAGCTCTGATTTTTCACTGTCAGTACAGCATTCATTAAATTCAGTGCCCAAATATGTATGAGTATATATCTGATACATCACTATCAGTAGTTATGTAGGAATGAACTTTCAATTTTTTTTAAAGGGGAATTTAGTATTTGGCATATATTCCCTGTTTCCTTAGTGTCTTATAAATTACACTGTCTTTAACTGTCCTTGTTTTGTCACAAATATTAAAAGGTGTAGCTTTCAGTTTGGTTTTCTTATGCATGCACAGTTCATTGAGATGTGCAAGCAAGTTAATAGGCTAGTTTTCATGGCCACAAGTCATTCTCAAAGCAATCTGTACTTTCAAAACCAAAATCACCATGAAAAGCTTTACCTTGGAAAAAGATGAAGCAGAACTGTCAAGAGACAAGTCAACACCTTTCCACATGAAAACTATCTTACTTGTGCTTGGAGAAGATTGTGATCACTTCCCACTTCACTGAAGGAAACTGGAAACAAAAGACAGCCTGTCACTTGTGGTTTAATTACATTTTCCACCTTTTCACCCTGATCTAGAATGACTTTTGGATTGATGGGCAATTTGGGGCAGCTTGCAGTTTCAGAAGGATGCTATAGAGAAGAAGCAAACCCTTCACTACCCATTGAAGTCCCTGTGTTTCCCAAGTGTTGCTCATACTTTCTCCCAGGAGAACCCATCTTTGCCATTCATCAACTATTCCAGGAAGTAAATGAAGTTTGTCTTTCCCCTGCATTTGTTGTACATCTTTGAAAATCAGAAAGTCTCCAGCTGGAACACTACATGCACAAGTGGCAGAAAATGAGTGATGTTGGTATCTGTACCTCATTACCATGAGCAGTTACTGTGTTTCATATGTCCCATGTGGCTTCATTTGAGATATCTTTTGATATCTCCATCATGAATGACTAGAGGAACAATATGACAAATGAAATAAGGAACACCAACTGTGTCTCAAGAACTGACAACGTGATGTCCTTTTGGACAATTCTTCAAATTTGTGAGCTTTGGCAATTTTAGCATTATCAATCTTGTGTTACAGTTTTTTCAAATAGATTTTTAATAATGTGAACAAGAGTTTTTTTCTTTTGCGTTTTGTTTCAGTTTGATCACCAAAGCAATTTCTCTCAATTTGCTTTTTATTTATTTTTTTCAAGACTTTTACTCTGTATTAAAGTGCTCCTGAAGCTGGGACTGCTTCTTTAGATAACAGCCCATGACAAGTGATACCCCAAGGCACAAAGATGATTTGCTTTTTCACTGCTGCAAGTAAAGCCAGATGATAGACAGTTAGGAACATACATTCTTACAATCTTCTGCTGTCTCTTACTTGTACCAAGAAGCTAGAGACAGCACCAGATGTCTTCAGCTTTCTCATGAAGGCCATAATTCACCCAATCACCTTTTCCATCAACAACCTTTCGTGTTTTCTTTGTATTTTTATATTGAAAGTACCACCATCAGCATTGAGGCCATGCTGCTGAGAACGCAGCTGCGCTGGGCAGGGCACGTCTCCAGGATGGAGGATCACCGCCTCCCTAAGATTGTGCTCTATGGTGAGCTTGCCACCGGCTGCCGCAAGAGAGGAGNCACTATCAGCTGAAAATTACATATACAAATATGAAATAACTTTAATCCAGACCACATATAAATTAATTCAGTAATTCAAACACAAGACTTGAAGGTGAAAAAGGTATTTTAGATTGTGTGAATTCCCTACTTTGAGCTGAGAACTTAAGGAACTATGTACTTTGTACACCTTTTCTTTTAACGTGAGTGATCAACATTTCAGTGAAGACACAGAATGCTCAAGTTTCCTGGAATACCATAAGTGTAGTCTTATAATCAATTTTGGATGAAGGTTGCATTAAAATCAACTGGATTTTTGTGTGTTCTAGTATTGTGTCTGTATCACTCTTAAATATATTTTATTTTAATGCAAACACCTCTGACATAATTTTTCCTCTCGAAGATTTGTGCTGGGGGAAAATGTAAGAAAATGCTCACATCAGTAAAGATGTGGTTCTTTATNGTTTGTATTTGTGTACTGCAATAAATGGCCCCTTCTTTGGGAAGCTAGAGGACCTTCAGGCACTGAGACCTACAGGGCACACTGAGTTCAAAGGTTCTCTATTTGACAGTCCCAGAGCTCTTTCTAGGGCCATCCCTTGGATGTCCCATCTGTTATAGCAACTGTTATGATTGGCAATGCTTCAGATCAATGCATGATTTCACAAACACAAGGCTGTTTAAGATAAGAGCAGGACTAACCACAGCATTCTCTTTTGCCACCCAGGATTTCTGTATAGAAGTACTTTAAATGCTCAATAACTTATTTCCAAAGAGGGATTGATACTATATTTTTTCATAAATAGGTATATTTTGATAAATGTTCTTACAACAGCCAACAAGTTTATCTCTAAACTTGAATGCCCTGCTCAAAAGTAACTGCTCCTGGGAACTACATCAGTGGAATTGCACTCCCATGACATACAGGTATATGTTAGGAAAAGTTTGGGCATTTCTCAAACTTTATTTTTTCATAACTTTTCTTCAGTCCTTCTCACAAACAAGCACTGTCTGTGCAAGAGTTAAGGCATACATTCCTGTACAAAATCTCATTGTCAGGCTGTTCCCTGTCAGACTGTGCCACAGCAGAGGAAAGAAAAAGGATGAGATGAGATGGCTTTGAGGAAGAAGTTTTGGCAAGTCGGCATTATGTACCAAACCAGGGTGCCTGAGTAGCAGACTAATACCTCAGGTCACATACTGTCCATGCAGAGATAGAGTCACAGCTGAGGGGACATTCCACAATAACCAAGGCAGTTGCATAGCACGCCTTCCCCGAGCTGTGTTACTGTGTGAACGTGCCTTTGACACAAGGGAGATGACAGAAAGGGAGCGGTGAGGGATGTGTTGTGTCACATGGCCTGGGGTTTCTCTGAAAAAGAGGTTCAAGCACTGCCTGCTACTGATTCTGCTGAACGCTCATCCTGACAGATGCCAGGCCTAAAGTCTCCTCCGTATGTCCCCAAAGGGTGAATCAATAGGCTGCTGACACATAATTACTTACCTACTGTTCCTAAATTGTTAACAAATCAGGCAATTGTTCATTTTCACCAGATGCAAAAAAGATAATAGAAACCTTGTTGGCTGATCTGAGTAGCTCATATTATAATGTAATGCTGCGATTTGCAATTGCAGGAAATTTTGACACAAAACACTTTTTTCACAGCTCCAAAGCCTCAGTACACAATGATTTGTTTACAAACATGCAATATTCCTGCTTGCTAAGGTTATTATAATTTTTTTCTGCTTGATTTATATAAATATATATGTATCTGCTATTTCAAATGTATTCTTGGTTTTCTGTCACGATTCCAGTGATGTATTTGACATGTAGGAGCATTTTCAGTGCGAAAAACTTACAGACAGCTCTAATCCTACTCTCCTAATGCACAAAATTTCACAAGATGACAGTGGACATGCACATGATTTGAGCCAGTCAGATTCTATCCTTGCAGATGCTGGTACCATATTTTTCTTTAACTGGGGGATGATCACAAAACTAGTCTCACTATCTGTGAGAGGTATTAAGTCTTTATATTCATGTACAAGGAGGGAAAAAAAAAGTAAAAGTTTTGCAGCTGTGCAACAGAAACTTCCTGTTGCCAGAGCCCGGAGGTGAAATGATCCCACCTCCCTCTTCTTGCAGGGAGCAAACTAAAGGTTGTTAGATGCCTCCAATTAATAAAATGAACTTTTGGGAGGCCAAAAAAATATAAAAATTGAACAAGATAATTAAGTAGATAAATCCAGATATTTCACTCTGCAGATTAAATAAATCTTGATAGGGAACATGTTCTTTCCTCATTGTGTCAAGTCTATCAGATTCTTTCCTCTAGCTCTGCTTTCTAGCCAAACAACTGCCTAAGAATGTGAATCGCTTTGGTCAATTTTTACCATGAGCAATGTAGTAGTTAAAAACACAAGAGAAACATCTATTAGCTAATATAGCTAATGGGTAGTTAAAAGATGGGCATTAATTTGCTTGCCACCTTTGTTGCCATTCACTTGTCAGGCTAGAAATGGTCACACTGCGTGCCTCCCTGCAAGGGTCTGATCTTCAGGATCAATACATTGCCATCCTTTAACTGTCTTTTTTCTGTAGAACTTTATACTTTTTCACATCAATGTTTTCCTGTCTCAAACTGCACTCTATCCCTGTCTCAACAATTTTATCTCTGTCTCAAGTTTTACCATTTCCTGATATTTCATGCCTTTTGTCTACATACTTTCTAACAGCTGGCTCCTGGGCAGTTTGAGCCGAAGTTCTGCAAGATGTGGGTTGTATCGCATGCAGCTGAGCCCCTGGGGGAAGGTTACAGTTTCCTGGATGCTAAGAAAGTATCTCCCAATTGCTTCTCAGGAATGTTTTGGCATGTTTTTGTCTTCTGTCAGTGAAATCCCCTTTTGCAAGTCCCTTGGCTCATCTCTGCTTGTGTTTTCCCACTGCGTTCACATGCTGCTCTCAGGGGAAACATCTCTCCTCCCTCTAGATGACACTGCCTGACCTGGAGCTCTGAGGTAAACAGGCAACTCTTCTCCTTATTGCCCAGCCTGCCTGTCTGTATATGAAAGTGCTACATGCAGTATTTGCCATTAAATCTGAACAAATGAATCAAATAGTTCTGAAATCTGCCAGAGGTAGTATGATTTTTTACTGAGCTGTCTGCAGCTCGATCTTCAAGTTAGAGATATGCTTTGGCTCCTTGATGTTGCGCTGCCAGGCACCCCAGCAGCCATCCAGTAGGAGGTTGTATTGCAGTCACAGAGAAAACAACTTCATCATCGAGGGGTTTTCCTGGATGTTGAGATCTTTGAGCAAACCAGTAGGGAGCAGAGACCCTGTTGGCAATTCTGATTCACAGGCTGTATGGCAGTAGGTATAGGAATGTTGAAATCCCTGCTGGCAAAAATACGATATAGTAAGTTAAAAAAAGATATCTCAGTGACCCTGCATAGAAAATAATACATTCAACTTACTAGTGTCAATAACAGGTGTATTGGAAAACAAGGTTTTTGGTCTGAGTAGAAAATCATAGGCAGGGACACTCTGGCAAAGGAAACACTAAGCTTTCGCTGGCAAAATGTCGTGCTAAGAGTGTTGTCTATTGTAGCTGTAACAAGACACAGACAAAGATGTTGGAGTCAAGGTGGAGAGTTGTTAATAAGCAGGTTTGGGGCTCAACCAGAAACATCCTGCTGGGAATGCATTCCATAGATGGCCAAGCATCTGATGTGTTTCCAAATGACCATTTGAGGAATACAGCCAAGGTCATCAAAGCTCAGCAAAGGAATTTCTGGGCTTATGGCTTTAGTTTTGGCAAAATATGTTAAGCAACAATAAATACCACATTTACCCGGCCTTTAAGTCAGATTAATTTATAGGAGTTTAAAATAAAGGAATCTAAAATACATTAATTTAGAGGTTTGTCTTTTAGATGAGTTTTCCAAAAATTGATATCAAGAAAGGAGACTCCTGTAGACTTGCTATTTGTCTTATTCAATAGAAAGCAGTAAGATTGGACAAATGTTCTACACCTAGTGGGGAAAATATTAGTAATTTGGTTAACAGTTAAACCAGTTCATTTCATTCTAGCATCTTTAGTTTTTCTGGGGTGGGGAAAACAACTTTCAACTGGTTTTGCTTTCTAAAAGTGTACCTCCTGTGACACTGTTCGATAGGTTTCATTCATCTGTGTTGAAATGTTTTGGAGAGAAATCTAAGCATTCAAAAATGTGCTTTCCCTGCCTCCAGGGTTTTTTTGGTATCTGGCTTTGTCTTTTGTTGTAAAGGCTTTTGATAACAGAGCTGGCTGAATTGTTTTGTATAAAAATGCCATTTTGCTGAGCCCCAAATGTTTCATTCATAATGTCCCTGGGGTGAGTGCTTGCCAAGCCTGATGTAGGGTGCCAGGTGAAGAGTGCCTGGATTCCTGATAGTTTGTCCTAAGGCACATGGATGCAAGGAGCTGCCAGAGCTTCAGACTTTGGTCAGTCTTCTGCTGCCGGAGCCTGAGAGCCAGCATTTCCTGGTGCTCCTCAGTAAAATTGTCATTTTTGCTCTGGTCATGAAAGTTGACAGGAACATCAATATTACTAAGTGGTTGCAGGGCCTGGGGAATACAGCACATGTTGGGTTTTGGTCTGATTTGGACTGTAACTTAGAAGAGTAGAACAAAATCAGCCATGAATGGAAACCCTGCTTCCCAGCTAGCTATTTTTGAGCCTTCACTTGATGTTAATAAGGAAAAGAAAATTGGAGTCTCTTGTGCTGGAGGTATTTACACCTTCTTCAATTTGATATTTGATATCAGTTGGAGTTTCATCACTGTTAATGCATTGAAGACTTAATACATATACTTATTATTGCTTGTGACAGGTATTCCCCAAATGGGACACCACCCCCTTCACGCCCCCCCTCAAAAACAAAACAAAACCAAACAAAAAACAAACAAACAAACAAAAAACAAACAAAAAAAAACAAACAAAAACAAACAAAAAACCCCAAAAACCAAACCAAAAAGACCCAGGGGAAAAAAAAAACCACTCCCCCAAAAAAACCCACAGAAGAATGATGGCCAGAACTCAGTTATGTTAATGTACAGAGATCAGTATGGTGAAAATTACCTCTTTAATGTACTTTAGGTTTTCCACACATTCAGGTTTTAACTGCCTGAACTCCCCTGTCCTGCTCAGCAACAGGTTGTACAAACCAGGAGGTATCACAGTGGTTTTGGTTTTCTGCAGTTGATATGGCAAATATAAGAAATGCTGCCTTTTCCAAGCGGAGTGTGATAGGATTCTTTCCCCATGGACAAGGAAAAAAAAATGTATTCTTGTTTCAGTGCTGAGTAGCTTATGTTCCTCCTGTCCCAAACAGGCACGAGTTTTTTATCTTGCATTTATATTCTTAATTTGCCCATAATTGCTTTCAGGCATCACATCTGAGGCCAGCCTTCATTAATATGTTAATTGTGCAGTCCCTCCCAGTGGATTTTTCCAAAGCTAAGAGTAAACAGAAAGGTTTGTTCCCCCCATCTTCCCTCAAGCCCTCTAAACAGAAAAATATTATTAAGATCAGATACTTGACTAGGCTCAGATCACCATGATGATGGGGCACATTTATTTCCTGTTTCTAGATCTGCCCAAAATAGCTGATCAGAATCCCTCTGTTGGAACAGATCAGAGACTCATAAGGTCAGAACAAAATGGCATTTTTTATTGAGGTGCAGTTTAGAACCACTGTACACATTTCCTCCATTCTATTCCATGTGGATAAGCTAAATGGGTATAAAAAAAAAAAAAGCTGACATTATCAAAGTACTACAGGGAATTACCCACACACTTGCTGTTAATTAATGTGAGATGTGCAGAGAATTTGTCCACACTGCTTTGAAAATCTCAGCTAAAACATTTTAACAGTGAGTATTTTCCTGGAATGAAACATGGATGATATCCTGTAAACCAGGCTCCTTAACTGTTTATTACCTCTCGGTTCTTGACTTTGATTTATAGAAAAGTCATTTACAGAAAAACTGAGAGTTCATTGTTGTCCTGAAGACACCCTTCACACCTTCCCCATTATGAAACATGGAGGATAACATGAATTAATTTTTTTTTAAATAATTTTAATTATTTGTTGGAATTAGGATTCTTCTAGCAAGCTCTCTTTCTCTGTTAGGATTGATGATAAACTGTGTGAGAAAAGTCCAGCAGCAAAAAGGTGCAAAAATAGTTCACTGCCTATTCCTTTATTTGTCTTTTCCTTTTATCCTACCACAGGTGGGGGCAGCTTGTGAAATCCCTGTAGGTTGGCTGACTGAGTAGGGGTGTTAATTGTCAACTATAACTGACGTGCTAAAGGCTTTCTGAGAAAAGTTTGTGCTTCTAAATCCACTGATATCCTTCTTATCTTTTCTGTCAAATTTAACACTTTTGGTTCTCCTTTCTGCTGAATGTTTCCAAGTCCCTCAGTCCTCCCCAGTCTGTAAGTGCCCTCCTCACCTGCCCAGCACATCCTGCTGTGGCCAAAGGCTCAGGGAGCTCCTGACATGCCATGCATTTTTCATTGCCTAGGTTCAGAGAGCAGAAACTAGATCATGCCAAGAGGGATACTGGCTGTTTTAGGACCCATTTCAGTAAAGCCTGAGGTGCACACATGAGAAGGAAAAAATGTGTGCAGATACTTGTAACAGATAGAAAGGACTCATAACTGCCTTCTTGTCCTTTTGTTTAAATATTGCTTCAAATGTATCCTCATCCCAGCCCTTAGATTCATGTTTATATTGCGCATTCTCGCAGATTACATGGATGCAGGATGGTCACAACCATTTGGGCACCCAGATAACCCACAAAACTGATGTCTGTCTCTGCTTTTTCCCCAAGGTCTTGCAAACTCACTCCCTCCATCAGATTCGTTATTGAAGGTCATGATTCATTCCACAGCTGAAATTGTGACTCAAGAACCCCTTCTTTCCTTCTCTGAAATTTGCTGACTTGTGGTCTCTGTCAATCCAGCTTTTTGAATCCATATAGTTTTTACCCTGCTCCTTATCCATAATGGCATGTGCGTTCAGTGTGACTGAACTGCCTGTCTCTCTACTTTAGGCACTGTCAATGAGTTGCAAAGCCTTTATCTTTCATCTGAATATTTCTCCTCCTTCTGGTTACTTGGATCTTTCATGTATCTGTATTATCTCCTTTCCAGTCCATGTGCCCGTTCGCAGAGTATTGATAAAAATTGATTTTTGTCCTGTGAGTAAATTGTACTCAGATGAAAGGAGTTGCTCCTCCAGGACATGTGAATGATTTTTGTGGAAAGCACCAGAGGACCATTGAGAGGTATTTTTCACAGCTCTTAAGACTTTAATGTAGGTTTGCTGAAGTTGAGAAGGTACAGTGGACACTATTAATGGGGACTCCGGGACTTTACATCAGTGTGTTACTTCCCTAAGCTGGCATGGCCCTTACTTAGGGTGAGCTCAGTCTGCAGCTAAATCCTTGCTTGAAGTAGTGTTTAATTCTCAGTCTTCCCCCCATCCCTAGCCATCTTCTGTAAATCACCTCCAGGGACCCTGAGTGAGTCTTTCATCAAAGCTTTATGGAACAGATGTATTTTTGTTTCCGTCCATCCTCTGCATAGCGTAATAACTTTGCTTTTAGTAGTGGTGCAAGGAGTGTAACTGTTTCAATTTTGATGAATGTGTATATTGCTGAGCCTGTTTTTAGTAATTTTCCTGGTAAAGTGAGTTTCACTATGCTTTCCCTGTTTGTATTTCAAGCATAAGGAGTCTCATACTGTGCCCTTTGTAGCAAATAGGGAGTCAAGTTGCACAGGGGATTTCCAACAGTCTCTGTGAAGCCTGTCAGGTAAGGTCTTTTCCACCAGGATCCATTTAATTCTCAGCTTTCCCATACATAAGGATGTATGCCATGTAACTGGCCTAATTTAACAGTTTGTGTTCCTGGAATCAGTGAAAGTATCTCCTTGGGTGGTTTTCAGCATTGCCCATCTATGTCATCCTTAGAGGTTCACCTGCAAAACAGCTGTTAAAATAGAGAAATGACAAATAAGTGTCAGATTTGAGGACAAGAAGTCCTTTGGCCAGTGCTGCATTGCCCTACTTTGGGGATGAATCCCGTGGCTGAGGCACACATGCCCCTTGCCTCGCAGTGCACTGGTCATGGCAATAAGGGCTTCAAAGAAATCTAAATGTCTTAATTTCCATTCAGTGCATTAATCTTTTCCATTTTTAAAGAAAACAATTTAAAGCAATCTGGAAGGCATGTAAAAAGTATTTTAAATTGGTGATATTTATAGCTGCTTCATTTTTTTTTTTGAAGTCCCTATTCTTAACAGCCAGTAACAGCAATTCAGTAGCAATACAGTTCCTGCCAGTAACCTTCTCCTAGGAAAAAGGATTTCAGTAAGCTTTATCAGTCAGCATAGCCAACAGAAATATTTGATACTAAGAGCAGTGGAACCAGAAATCCACTTCAGATGTCCTTCAAACAGCTAGATGAGGAATTCAAGGAGATGTGGAATAGGAAACTCAGAAAATGGAGCTTGACTTTGATACTTACTTGGTGTGATAGAGTAATTTACTCTCCATATAGATCTTACTGTATAGGAAAAAAGAGGAAAGAGGAAGCAGTAATGTGTCACCTTATCTAAATAAGGTACCTGTCATTCTTGAAATTCTGTTTAAACTATGATGGATGCTCTTATTCAACAAGAGAGATTTTTCCCCACAGTGAAAGACGATCCTTTCAAACAGAAAAGGACTATGATGAGACTGAATTTCCTTCTTATGGATGACTGAAACAATGCAGAAATAGCTGCAGAGCAAGTGCCCCGGGATTCCTCTCTGACCACTTGCAATGTATGTGTATAGTCATGGAAAAGGCAGTGATCTGAATAGAAAAACAGCTGGGCTAATTGTCTTGCCATAACCATCTGTAATATTTGAAGGGATAGCCTGCTCTCTGGTTGTGATGTATTTATTTTCTAAGAAAATTTGTTCTTTTCAGTTAATTTTGATTGACTCATCTGTCATTCCAGAACTTAATCTTTTTGTTATTGGTTCTAATGTTAACATGGTTCTAATGTTAACATTTTTCCAAGTTAACTAAGTGCATTAGCTGGAAATAGATCTGTGGCATTTACTTTTTCCCCCCTTTTTTCCTTTTTTTTTTCTTTCTCCCAAAACAAATGCTTTTTTCTTTTTTTTTTTTTTTTTTTCTTTCTCCCAAAACAAATTCTTTTTTCTTTTTTTTTTTTTTTTTTTTTTTTCCCTGTAGCTTCTACTCAAACACTGTTTTTAAAACAGTTTATCTGGTTACTACATTGACCTATTCCTCAATAATTTAGAAGACAATTCTCCAAAATGTGTGGTGAACCTCTTCAGCATTACAATCATAGAGTAAATTCAGTGATCTCTTCCCTAGACTAATATAAATAGCTACAGCAACCAAAAAGTGTTTGTTCTGTAGTAGTGTCAATTGAAGGCTATTTCAGCACAACAAACAGTGTAAGTTGGGCCGCTTGATAAAGGTAGGAGCATCTGGGAAGGCTCTCTGGTACAGTGCATGCGTGGGTGTTGGGGGAAGTTTGGGGGGAACATAAATGAACACTGTCTGTATCACAAATTGCTGTTATTTTTTGTGGTGTTTGTAACCTTAGCTGGGACTGACCCAAAGCTGCAAAGTAACTTAAAATCCATAACTGATTAGATACAATAAGTCTCTGTAGCCAAGAACTATGCTCCCATGCACACTGCTAGCTAGTCAACCTGTCAAACCTGTCATCATTCTTGAAACTATAATCTTTCCAATAGCTGTGGGGTTCCCTTCTTTGATGTTTGGAAACATTTGTGCTGCAGATATCCTTCAGAGTGGTGATATTTGGGAATGGTGATTTAGAAGATGACTATACATCCATACACAAAAGAATATTTGATTATCTTTGCGTAGTTTTTTTGTCCAAACCACTTAAGTACTGTACCTACAGAGAGATGGTGTTACTTACAGGAAATAAAATGAGCAAGGGCTTAGACAACTCTTTCTTCCAGCCCACCCACTGGAACCACAGGCTTCATATTAAAATGAATGAGCTGCATTTATAGAAAGCTTATTGAAAGACTTTCCTAAACTGCTTTACTGTGCCTAATATATGCTGTTGCTCTCGGGAGCCAATTATGTTCCAGGGACACAGCAGGGTTTTGCAGGCCTGCCTAGAAGTCCTAAACCCTGCTCTGACTGAAAATCCTGCAGAAGCAAGTTCATTTACACCTCCTCGATGTGCTGTTTCATTGTTTACACAGTATTTTCATCAAAGAGAGTGCTGTTCATTAAGCACGGGAGAACCTGACAGACGGGACCTGGAACACTTCTCATCAAATTTAGCCCAAGTCTATCTGACATCTCAGCAGGGGAAGTGAAGAGCTGTGATTCTGAAAAAGGCGGTTTGCACTCTCTAATCTTGAGTACACAGCACTGAAAAGAGTTGTTTCTGCATAATATAATTCATACCATCAGGAACTGTGTGTTTTGAATCACAGATCTGTACTTTTTGAACCCCATTCTCTAAAGTAATTTTCTTTGCTCACTGACATTTTAAGTGTTCTGTGTTTGGTGCCACTAGATTATGACATTTTGATGTTCAGTTAGAAATCCAAAATAGCAATTAGGGAATTACAAATTGCAGGAATCTTGCCATTTAACTATTAATTATATTCCTTATTGTCTTAACTAGTAAATGATTATACAAAAACGTCTCTTAAGTATAACATGCAAAACCTGGTTATAATTAGGGTATTCCTGAGATGTCAGTCCCTACTCTCTGAAACTGACTTCTCTCTAGAGCCTGCTGAAGATGACAGTATTTCCACGTGAAGAACAGAGGAATAGAAGTATATGTGTGTGATTATAACCTGGAGACTTAGATACTGACTTGAGCTCTGGGAGATGTTGAAATTCTTGCCTGATCCAGGGCATGATGTGTCGTCCTGGATTGCTGCAAGTCAAGCAAGTCTTATTGGCGTTACCTTTTGTGAACAGATTTATCAAAGTGAAAATATTCTAGCTTTGATGGCATAGGATATTTCAGCATAAGCTTTCCAAATGTGTCATGGAATGGTGCCTTGGGAGTACTGCTTGCTTTGCCACCTCACTGCAGCAGAAATAGTGCTTTGCAACATCTATAGGCAAATGAAATCTCTCCTTTTAGTCCTGTCTGCTACGCTGATTTTGTTCTAGTTTTATCCTGTGCCAAAGCTATCCTGATGCTATTATTCTGTTCACCTACGCTGCAAAAGTGCAAAGACGTATCCAGCATTACTTGGGAGTTTTACTTGCAAAGGTGAAGTCCCTGGGGAAGCAGCTGCATGACGTGCATGTTCAGAAGGGAAGATGTTTGCATGAGGAAAAGCAATGGTATAGTAGAGAAGGCTTAGGAAATTGGTAGGAATCACAGCCTGCTTTGGAATTGCAACCAAGCACGGTGCTTGTACCAGGCTCCATAGATAACATTACTTTAGATTAGGTTACCTATTCCAGAATAAAAATTACTAAAATTCACGTTACACAGATATCAAGTCCTTATCATTTCATTCTGCAGGGCCTGTGCTATTCTACATTACTTGCTGACAAGTAGTTTGAAGCCTTGCCTGGTCTCTTTTACAATGTGTGGAGCACATTTTCTGGCTTAGGAGTCCTGCTTGTGCACTTCACAATGAAATCCTGCTTTGTTAATTTTGGCCACTTTAGAATGCTACAGTGCAATGTGCACCTACTATACAACAGTTATTAAAAATAAAATTAAGCATGCAGATACTTCTGTTGGTTACACACCCAGCTCTCATGGGTTTAAGTGCGATTCTGAATTTCATCAAGCTCTCCAAGTGCTGCATGATGGACACAGAAAGAACTGCACTGAAACAGGAAAAAAAAAATAATGTTTGCCTATAAAATAAGATCTCCTAAACACCTTTTCAGCAAGACTAGCTGGAAAATAGAAAAAGAGAGTTACATTTTCAGTCATCTTGAAATGCCCTTTTTCCCCTGTAATTTACTTCCAGACAGTGCACACATTTTAAATGAATACTTTGCTAAAAACTGAAAAGATGTTAAAAATTGAAATGAATACATCGTGTTCTGAAGAAGAATTGGAGACAGAGGTCATTCAGATTATTTCAAAAAGGTCTGTATCTCTCAGTGATGATGACAATACTGGCAATGAAATAATGGAAGCTGGGAAACAACAATTGGAAAGCTCTGAAATAAAGCTCTTACAGGGGCCATGCTTTTTCTAGGGGTCAGTTATCAAGGATACTAAGAATATTTTCTGTCTTATGCTGGTATATAGAACAGGTAGTTAAACTCGTAATAGGCTGTTGGGAGTAGGGATGTGGTGAAGCACGGGTGGGACTTCCTGAGTAATGAGGTTTCATAAGAGACCCACACCGTGCACAGCACCGGGTGATTTGAGCTGCTCCTGTTCCATTTCTTAACGCACACTTCCATGTCACATATTAAAAATGTTTTGAAACTTAAAGAGAGAAAGAAAATATTTGTATATTTGTATTTTGGGGCTCTCTGCCAATATATGAAAGAAATTACTCCTGAATTACCTTAAGAAAGTACTCCTATGTATTATTTTTTGGAGTCATTTCACTGAATCAAGGAGCTATAGTGATAATTTCAGATGTATGATTTGGTTATCATTCCTTAAAACACTTTAGTTACTTGCCTAGGAAAGTCGAAATGCTATTAAACATTTCAAAATGTTACATTAGGAGTTTTACAGAAAAGTAACACTGAATGAACGAATGAAGGAAACTATTCAGAAGACCAGGATTTACTGCTAAAGGCTCTCTGTCCAGTAATGCTATTGAGCAAATTAACATACTTTAGATAAGTTCAAGTCAAATCATTGGGATGTTTTTCTCTCATGTAAGTCCTCATTAAATGTTATCCTCATTATCAATACTTTTTAAAAAAAGCCACAAACAAACAAAAATAATAAAGTTGAAAAGGAAAGGGGGAAGAAGGAGCAGAAAGACCGAAGTTCAAAACAAAGAAGAACTGTTAGAAATACAGGAGAAAAGGTCCTAGCAAAGAAAGAAAAGGAACTGTCAATCTCGTAAAATTAGGAAGCAGTTAAAAAATAACAGGATTATTGTGTTATGTAGCCAAACAATGCTCACTTACTGAGAAATATTTAATAGAAACATGAAAATATGTTTTAAAATTTTTGAAAATCTCTTCTAAGTCCCAAACTATAGCTGCATTAACGAAGTAGAGTACAGGAAGCAAGCTTTATTGGTATACACACTGCGTATATAAACCCAAAATCTAAGGAATAAGGAAGAACCATTTTCAGCATGCTTATTGTCATTTATTTTAGGATAAACTTCTTCAGACACAGGTATTTTTGTAGAAAGTTGTGACCACAAGGACTGTCATTTAGCAGTGGATAGCCCCAGAAAAATCACAGAAGGATGCACATTCCATACCTACCTCATCCTTGATCACTTTTGCTACAGTTCAGTGAAAATCCCGGTATAGGACTGTTATCTCTCTTCTAGAGTGTTACTTATTATTAGCTATGGCAACACTCAAAATTCTACTTAAATCATAAAGCCAAGTACATAAATTTTGCCTACAAATTGACCAAGAATGTCAACCTGAAGTAAATTACTCATTTGTGGTCAAAAACAGAGGTCAGTCAGACAGGGAATCAAAAGGTTAACTACTAAAACAGGAGCAGTGACCAAGGCTGTTTGTGTTCAGATGTTTTATTTATATAAAAATATAAATATTTTTATTACCTCCTTGTATTCCAAGAAAGAGTCTCCTTCTATTCTGCCCTCAGGAAAATCTGATTTTATTAGCGCTGTCCTGCACAAAGTTATTTTTAATCCTCTGACTGTGTGTTGTAGTGCTTTCTCCATTCATCAAAGTGCAATGTAAATGTGAGTCTATTAGTGAGAGATCAGAGCCTTCAGCTCAGAGTCTTTCATATAACAAGTAGGAGAACAAACCCTTAAAGGAAAACAGTGTGAGAAAGGGGAGTTCTGTCTCCCTTTACAATAACACTATTCTGTAGCAACTGATTTGAACTAGACTGTGCAAGGGATCTTGCAGACTTCCTAAAAGGCCAGTAATTCTCTCTTCCTCATGGGGGGAAAAGAAAATCAACCCCCTGACAATACACACATGTATCAAAAGCTGTCAGTCTTTTCAAGTTAGTCCTGCATTGTTCTGTTCCCTTGGTATTGTCCAATGTACTTGTTTTTCAGCCGTCTGTTTGGTTCTGGATCTTGGAAGTTCAGAATCTATAGTGGAAAAAAAGGTGTATCCTAACTTTACACAGGCATGTCTTTGATTAATAATCATCTCAATGAAACAGCTGTGGTAATGTTTCACCCAACTCTTTTTCTGCAGCTACTTGTATATCAATTCTCACATGGATGCAACACTGGTGTATAAAGATGTGTGTTTTGATTTTCGTAAGTCATTTATAAAAATTGCAAGACTGCTGTGCTTGCCTTGGTGGCTTTATAGTTGAATAAAACACCCAATTACTGAGTTAAAAATTCTAAACTTGCTATTAACAACTTTTCACATCTGACAATTCTGTTCTGAAGGTGATGCTTTCATTTATAATCATGTCACATAGAGATCTGTCATTGATCATCCACGTTTTTAGGAGCATTTTTCAGCAATTTTTGACCATTATTTTCCATAGGCCAAAGCACTGTGGATGCCCTGAACTTAAGATAACCTTTAAAAATCATGCTCCCTTACTAATATTTAACATTCTTAACATTGAAATTATGATGTTGTCTGTCTTTATTTTAATGGGTAAGTTAAATCTTGCAAAAAGAGATTTTTATATTTGAAATTAAATATTCAGCAACCTTATTCTCTAAGAAAGTTGTAATAATAGATACTGGGACTGGCAATTTGGAACCAAAATTCACCTTTATATTCAAAATGCACTTGCATATACTAGAAATAGCATGTAAAAGCAGATCTGCATTATTTTGGGCATCTTCAAGCTGAAGTTTCTTCAATTGTGTTTTAAAGCACAGTATCAGACTCTAGTCGTAATTCTCATTCTCAGTTCTGATTTTGTATGTGTGTCAGAAAATAATATAATTATTTTTACAAGATATATTAAATCTTTGGGAATATGGTTCTTCCCCTTTTCCTTATTTTTGTGGATAGTGCACATGTTCTATTTGTTCACTATCTGCTGTGTGCTACAGTCTGTTATATTTCTTAAAATATGTAACTGCACAGCAACGAAGGAAGCCAACTGTTTGCCTAGTTCTGGCTGTTGCACTGGGTCATGCAGACCTTCTGGAGGGAAAGCTCCATTGCTTTCAGCAAAGGAAAAGCTCAGTCAGGAGAGGCTTTTCCAGACTAGGTTAGAGTAGAAGAGAAAGGAACGCATCTGCAGCATAACCAAAGGTTTGGAAACTGTTAAGAACAGGGAGCAGAAATATCACAGCATGCTTCAGAGCTGATGTGGAAAAAAGTTCCTTTCCATGGTGCCAAGCAAGCATATATCCCTTTCTTTTTCAGAAGTTCTCCTTCTCCTGTAGGTTTCTGCAAAACTGTTTTGCAGCTTGCAGTTACAGCCAGTGTCCAAAGGCAGGACACTGCTTTGCTCTTCATTTCCCTCTATTGGTGTTGCCTCAAATTTGGTCTTGTTTCATTTTCATTATGCATATTTCTCCATAGTATTTTTGGGTTTTGCCTCCCGCTCCATCAGCCTAACCCAGACTAATGCTACATTCTGTTGTTTAGTTTTCATAAATGTCAATCTGGTCCATTTAATTCTGTCTTTTCCACATTTTTAATAGCTTTCTATAAGTTTAGGCTGTCTAGGGATCTTTTTCAGTTATGAGTCTGTGATCCGCTTTACCATCTGGCCTTGGAGGAGCCATTCCACAAATGGTTTAAAACATGTTTGTTCAGCATAATCAAATCTATTAAGTCTCCTAGTTCTTGGTTTTTCATATGAAGGAGATAACTTCCAGAAGATGTATTATTTTTAGGAGTGCAACATTCTACAAATTTCTCTAACTGATAACTCAGTCTTCATCTGATAACTGAATTGGTGTTCCTCACTTAGCTTTTAAAATAGCGATCACTCAAACTGAAGGCAGTGCCACTAACTTACAAGATTAAAATAAACCAGGTTTTTTTCCCTTCATCTTTCATTTCAGCAGCTCAGTTTTCCTTTATGTACAATTCTTGCTTGAACTTCTTTCAGTGACTTGCTGTGTTTATGTATATTTCCTGGAGTTCTTTGTTCACCTTTACTTCTAATTTGCTGTTTCTCTCCTGCTTCTCATACCAACTGCAGTTCAAGATCTCTATTAATGACAACCATGAGTCTGAGTTGATAATTTGGATGACTCTGTAGTGTAACTGATAAAGAACCAGTAGAGAAAAGTTCTTGCAAGAGGAAAAGTTTCATATCTCCTCTGGTTTGCTAAGAGTAAAAAGTAAATATAAGTAATAAGTAAATGTGTGATTTGAACATAGGCTCACGTTGCCTTTCAAAAGTGTTTGTCGTGTTTCGATTGAATTCGATGCCAAAGCTCCCGTTGATGTCCCTGTTGTCAGAGATGAGGTAATCCACCTCTGCTCAGCAGTTCTATTTCTTCTCTAACAATGCACCAGTCAGCACAATGAAGTTACGCACTTGTGGCCATGTTTTCACTTAAACACCAAACCAGATTCCCCTCCCAAAACTATTTCCTGAACAGAATTTCAGTCTTTGCCATGATTTACCTCCAGTTTTTAAAAAGGTACTGGATGACATAATCCCAGCAGTGTTACAGCTCTTTTTGTTGGGCTAGGTTATCTCACTCAAACTAATCTTGAATGCTATTGTTTGGAATACCCAGGTTTTGGGATTAAGTTCAATAATATTTTGTTACAATGAGGCTGTAAGCATGTAGAATCAAAATCTTTTGTGACCTGAACTGAGGGTGGATTATACACAAGTAAAGCAAAAGGGAAGGGAAAAAAAAAACCCAAAAAAAAAAAAGCACACTGGCTCAGAAAGCTTTCAGAGTACCTGAGAACTTTATTGCAAAGAAGAGTGAGTATAATACTGGCAAAGTATTGGCTTTTCACCTAGTCTTTCTAAACACACCTTGGTATGGGTTGTCGGATTGTCGTGATTCAGTTTAACTCTTCAACCATTTGGAACTTTTTTAAACCTCCTTTAGTTTTGATATTTGTTTAAATTTGTGTCATCTGCAGATCTCGAACTCTTTTCTTTGAAAATCCAACACTATAGACTTTGAGTTTTTCTCTGTTTGACTGCTCTTTCTGAGGGATCACAGCTATCTACTTGGTAAGCAAATGACTGGCACGAGATTCAAAAAGTTCCTAAATTGCAGCCTCATAAATTCAGTCTGCCATGAATTATGACAGCACATCCAGCTCAGTGATGTTGTGTGTTGTAGTGTTGCAGTTGGGCATTAAGCCTCCCTGATGAAAATGCAAAAATCTTGTCAGAAATCAAGCACAATTCATATACATAAATATTTAGGTGGGAAAAAAAAGGTTTTATTCTATCATTACAAAATAGAGCTGAAACATTTTCTGCCAATTCTAACATAAGCATGAGGCCAAACTCTCCAGGGAGGGAATTCTAGTCTAGCTTTTTTGTTCAAACTTGAGCCATTTACCAAACATGTAAGTGCTTCTTGGAGTACCACAGCATCAAGTCGAGTGTGCAGTTGGCAGTTAACATTTCTTGGTTTCCAATTACCATTTATGTGATCACACAGGAGAACAGGAGGCAACAAAATCTGTTGCCCTACTGGGTCCATCTGGGAATTGAAATGTCTTTAGATTTCTAGGCAATGACAGGCATAGGTTTGATATAGAATAGGTGCTGGAAGGAAGGAGAATTAAATTGCACTGGTATGTGAGGACGAGCATGTACATATGGGAATTGCAGCAGTGATCTTCAATTCAGGAACTGTTCATTGAAAAATTTATTTTGTGAGCTGAAGGTTTCCAGCTCAACATAGGGGATAAGGTTTAAAGAAAGATAAATAAATTTTTATTTCCTGAAATTTCAGACACAATAATTCTTGGCCAAGTTTATTCATTCTCAGATACAAAGGGTTCTTTCAAATTATATTCAATTGAATTTGATAAATCAGCTTTTCAGGTAACCAAATTAAAAATAAAAAAAAAAGCCACCACCACACAAAATATTATTATTCCTTCAAAGAATCAACAAATTTAAGTAAAGCCAAGATTGGTGCATAGTTCCATGAGTTAGCCCCCAAATCTTTGTCTCACTCTGGGAATATTCCACCAGGCCTGGAGGTGTTGGGGCAAGGTCATATGCACACAAAACCCTTGAACATGCAGTTATTTATGTACAGCACAGAGCTGTGGCCTGAATCAGACCAGTTGTCCTGTTGGGCATTAATATGGACATAATTTTGGTGCCATCATCTGGTGAATCCCTACTGGCCACAGTTTTCAACCCAATGGGAAGGGCCAGTGGAACATGTGTCCTCTTGGAAGAGGCTAATTCTTCTCCTGCAGCTTTTATCTTCTCCCTCTCTCTTCTTCTCTTAGGGTTTTGGTGTCTTGCAATATCAGTGCTCATTTTGTGAAAATCTTTATTTCTTTTTTTAATTTTGAACTTTTTGTATCAAAGCAGTAACATCACCTATGTGTTCTTGTTTCATTGTTTCCTGGCTTACTAGCTATATGCATGTTTGTTCTTGCAGACTAAAGTGAGAATTGAAAACTGCTGTTTACCATTAATTTCTCTCAGCAAAACCTGGCCCTGGAGTTACATGTGAAGCAGCATAATTTATTGTAGCTCCAGGGTTGGCAGCCACAGAGATGTCCTTTCTCCTCCAGCACTGGAAGCACAGGGTATGCTCCATATGGTGCAGCCAAGTGTCTGGGATGGCTCTTTTAAATTATCCCTATGGATTGCTTTAGAAACAGCATTTCTTTCAGCAAAATAATCTATGGCAGGTAGAAAAGTGAGTTTCTAGAGTTGAGTTATAAGCGCATATATACTTTAAAAGTTTATTTTCAAATGGTTCTGGAGACTGCTAAAACAGAAAGAGCTTCAAAATTAAGGAAGGTGGCAACAGGTTGAGCAAAAAGTACAAAGTTTCACATACCAAACTTGCTTCTTCCTGGCACAGTATGTTTTTGCTGGCTGCTTCTCTCCTGTTCTCTTTCTGGATGATCACTAATGCTCTTATTTCCCTCTGCCTGTCATCTCATTGTCTTAATAATGCCTCTTCAATCCTTAATCCTTTAGGAGTCTTTTTTGGTTTCTTTTATTATTTTTTCCCCTTCATTTCTCACACAGACTTATGGTACACCTTTCACATCTGTCTTTCTCTGCTTTCTTGACTCTCTCCATATCACTGAACTCTCTGCACATCACTTTTTTTTTTTTTCCTTTATCTCTCATCTCTCAGCAATGTGCAACAGCCCGAGGTTTTGGTTTTCTCTTTCATTCCCCTGATCATTTCCCTGTGGAGTTTAGGTTTTCCTCATCTCCACCCCTTTCTGTTCTACTGGATTTTTTCCATCAGACTCCTCTTATGTTTCTATGTGTCCCATGAGACTGTGTCGCTGTGTTGGAAGATTTCAATCAGTTCAGTATTGTTTCCTTTGACCTATGTGAGATGACGGCCTCTACACTGCAGTTTTCTTTTCCTTTTTCCCTCTCTTTTAAGCATCCCTAGACACCCCCAACAGTATTGCTCAATGTTACAGAAGGAGCTATTTCTCCTGAGTAACCTGTTGTTATTTCCTACATCTCTTTTAATGACATGGAAATGCACAGAACAATGGGGATTTGTCCACTAATGGTGGTTCCTGCTTAGATAGTGCACACTCAAGCAAGCAATCAAAGCAGGGCTGTAACCATAACCGTTTTTGAAGTTCAAAGTGAGTAAGGGATGTCTGACTGCAGTGGCTTAAAATGAGCACTAGAAGTTCTCCAATAGCTAATATTACTCAAGCCATACCCACTTGTGGAGAAAAAAACAAAGGATATTAACACTTTACTTTTTCAGTTGCATATATTCTCTGTACCAAAAGTTGTCTTTTTGTGTAGCTCAAGATAAAACAATAAACTTTGAGTGTCTTGATGTGGTGCTTATTCCTGGCACATTTGGAAATGCTCACTGTGAAGTTATGAAAAAATGTCTTGAAGCTTTGTCGATCTCAGCATCTTTCTAAATGGTTGGTGGAATTTAGTGCACCACAGATATATTTTTTGATGCAGACTGTTCCCAGATCTTCAGGCAATATACAGATTGTTTCATCCACTGTAACATATCATTTAATCCATAACTTTAGCAGATGCAGAAATTAGCACTTTCATATTTTAATACCTAATGCATCTTTGTCATTCTGGCTTGAGTTGCTCTACATATTTCAAATTATTTAGTAGGAGAATCCCCAAAAGAATCCAAGTCTTGAAAGGCGAACTTCAAATGTACTCATGTGGGATCAAGGTCAAAGCTAAAGTTTGGTGACACAAGCTTCATGTCTTCCCTTTGTAGCCCCAGCTGTCTACTCTGAGACCTTGGGACTATGCAGGTACTGCTGTGAATTTTGTTAATTGCTTCCTGCTATCCCATAAATGTACTATTAAAGAATGGGTGTTTGCTCACCGCTGCTGTCCTCTCCCCAGTTAATGACTGCATATACAGGGAGCTAACATAGCTGGAAGGACTATTGACTGTGCAAGTAATTAGCTGCCTTAAAAGCAGAAGAGAAGGCAGCTAACAGGTTTTTAGAGAGTTTTCCTTAGTAAAACATTCTTTCTTATTGTCTTTTGTGAGAAGGACAGGCATCTTACTGGTTCAGGCTGAAGCTCTTCAGAGACTGCCAGTCAGTGGTGTGTGTATGTAATGATTTAACAGCTGGTGAAGTGGCAATGGCAGATGTATTCAGGTAAAAGTTAAAAACCAAAGGGCTGTCTGAAGGCTTGGGAATTTTTTTCGGGTGTACTTTTTGGGTTTTTTTGGGTTTTGGGGTTTTGTGTGTGTGTGTGGTTGAGAGGCTTTTTGTTTGGTTGGTTTGGGGTTTTTTGTGGTTGGTTCGGTGGTTTTGGTGGTAGTGATTTTTTAACATGGGTCATTTCACACCTGCTGTTTGTGGTGAAGCCCACAAATAGTCAAATTATCACAGATTATCTCAGGTGTTTCATACAGACAAAAATGAGCAGCTTGGTGTGACAAGAGACAAGAACCTTTTAAACCCTGCTTATTCAACTGGCAAAGTGAAGCTGTGTCCCAACTTCAGGAAGAGTTGAAAACAGCAGTGCATTTTGACCTCACAAGGTTAGGAAAGCCAGGATAAGGCTCTCAACTGTGGCAATGCCCTCCCACTGGCATTTTTTTAACTGTAATTTTAAAAGCCAGGTAGTGTGACTGAAATACTTTTGGTCCCAATTTATGATCCTTGTCAGTCCTTTTTATGTGGGAGCTGTAGTTAATGGCTGTTTGAGCACAGTTCTGATATGGCGCTGCTCGTGGGTCTCGTCTCTGTGCAATGAAGCCCTTCTATAAGCCCTTATGCAAAAATGAACCTAAACCTGAGCTCATTTTAATATATCAGCATTCACACATATTCAGAGATGCAGATCTGGAGTATTAGCTGTGAGGGTCTTTCAAATTAGTGCTCATGCAGTGGAGTATAGTATTTTCTAAATTCTCTGTTACAGATAATTTTAGCCATACACCAATCTATAAAAAGTATAACTCATTCAGCTTATCTATTTTAAAGGTTTTTACACTACAGCCAGCCACCCTAGTTGGTTAAATAGGTGCTTGTCACACCAGTTTAATGAATTAAAGGTGAAAGCCATTTCTTCTTACTTTTGGCTGTGACAGGGCTGGCTCAGATTCTGTTCCGCTGAAGGAATGAAATGGTAGGATCCATGTCATATAATTTTATAACTGTAATACTCATCAGTATATCAGCTAATATGAAAAGCAAAAAAAAAAAAAGATAGTAAGGAGTAAGACTACAAGCCAAATATCTAATCATTCTAATTTTGCATGGAAAGATATTTTATTTAATTGAAAGATATGACAGTAAAAGTGAGAAATATTACACAATTTCATGATAAGGTGCTGTAATTCATGTGTTCTATCCTTCATACTCTGTACTTTGCCTGAATAGAGCAGCATGGATTGACTACTGACCTAATTTTCTAGAGAATTTTGGTGTTTAATATCCTTTGTAACCTCTGAGAGATGTTGTATCCTTGCTAAGGTAAGTAGGAAGCATTGTCTTGGCTTTTAGGTAAAAACCTGTACCATTATAGAATATACTGAAACAAAGGGAAACAACCTTTTCCCTCCCTTGTCTCTCTTAAGGACTCTAAAACAGTTTTATTCTGAGCCCAGCAAAAAAACACCCAATCCCCTCTGTAGCAGATGGTAGGATGGAAAAGGATCTGGTGCAGATTCTGGGGAGAGGGAAAAGGAAGGGGCATTCAGGAACAAGCTGCAAAAAGAAGGGCACCTTGTCCCCTAGGAAGGACGAGCTAGCTGCTGTAGCTGCAAGAGCTCCCACCTGCACTCTGCTCCTCCACAGCAGCAGAACCTGTGAACCTGCTTATCCCTTGCATGGGATCCACATCTCTTGTAGTGTGTTACTGTAATTTGCTGCCTCACTATAGGCAGCTCTGGTGTAGATCCAGGGAGACAAGCTGGGATATCCCTCCAAGGAGTTGGGTGTGCATTACACCCCAGATGAAGGACAGCTCTGCCCTTCAGAGTTCTGTTACTTTTGTCATGTTAGGAAGGTCTGTACCACTGCAATTTTGTGTGTTGCCTCACAGTGCCCAGTCCCTCACATCAGTGCCCAGCCTACTGATAAAGGGAATGGTTATTTGTCCCCGTGGATTGGGGTGTTAGTCTGGTTGCAATTCTAGGCAAGTTTAATTCCCTTAAATTACAAAAGAGAAATCTTCACAGCTGGACTTTTAGTGAATGTTAATATTTGAGAGAGAGTATACTACTGACTAACAAGTTATCTCTGTCAGGTTCTCTATGCATGACAAGCCCTGTTTTGTTTTACCACTGATAATTAGGCTGTGCCATGGCAGAGGCACATATACAGAAGCACTTTCCAATGCACCTCTAAATCAGTAAGATACTCCCAGTTATCTAATTAACAAAATGCAACTTTTTGTGTAGTCGCTGTAGCACTCTTCTTACTAAAACTCACATTTGCTTTTATGTGATCTCATACACAATTTAATTTCCCATACCAAAAAGAAAAATAATAAATGCCAGGATATTGCATACAGTTCCCAGTGTTAATAATTAAAAGAAAATTGCATTGAGATTAAAAAAATATGTTCTATGAACTAAATCTCCTTACAAAGAAAAGTCTATCAGAAAATGTTTTAAAGTGTTTGCTGCATAATCAAAATAATTAATATCAAGGCATGAGAGTGCTACCTTCAGTCTCAAAAGTGTGTATAAGTACAATTAAAAAATCTTGGTAACCTTTGAAATCTGAAGTTTTTTAGCCAAAGCTTGTACTCTAAATGACTTGTATAAAGTGATTATTGTAAAGATGATTCTATCAGCTAATCAGGGACCAAGACTTATGAAGTATTCTTTAAAACTAATTTCATATTTTGTCACTCCAAACACACGCTGGGAGTTTTATGCAATGAAGGTTGCGCATCTGATTTCTAGAATCAGATATTTGTTGTCAGAACTCTCCTTTTGGACAATCTCCAGGACTGGCTGGAGAATAGATGTGGTCTAATAGTTTCTAACAAGATATTTCCCCTATTCCTCCAAGTCCCTTCCGCTACCACTGTGAAGTAGAATTTTTGCCAATAAATTGGTTCTTGTTATTCTTAGCCAGTGAATAAAGACCCTGGGATCAAAAAAGCCTATACCATATCATTGAATTCATTATTTAGTATTTTCTTTTGTGGTCTAGAGAGTGGAACACTGCTAGTCTTATATGTTTGTCTGAAAATTGCTTAGGACCATTTATCCCTGTGAGGACATCTATTTTATTGGAGCTTTTTGCTGCCTGCAGTTATTTAGGAACATGAAGGAACTGCTATCACCAATTTGATGGCTACAAGGCTAAGCATGTGGCTTTACTCCTAGGTGAAGGAATTAAAGCAAAGATTGTTAAGTACTTGTTGTCCTCTGCCAGATTTTCCATGTATAGAAATATTTGACAATAGTCAGCCAAATACCAAGTGTCGCAAAGTAACAACTTCTAGGTGTTGGGTGTGTAGGTCCTTAGGAAGTTAATAAAAGATTAAATAGCTGAAGTTATGAGTAATGGTGAGCTACAGGCACAGCTTAGTCAAGGCAGGATAGTTCAGTAAAAATGGGATATACAAAATGAAAAACCCAATTTACTCTATCAAAAATAAGTTTTAACTGAATTTTTTTCTCAGAAAAAAGAGAAATATATGTGTAAAAATTTAATCTCATCAGGTCAGAGGTCATCTCTGCTTTTGTCTGAAAACCTAAGAGTAGATGTATTGGAAATCCCTCAGGACCAAGGCCATGTCTGTGTCACCTGCTCTTTTTCAAGATTTGGTGTCCTAAGATGCATTGAAGTCATGATAGTCAATGTTAAAACAGAGGGAGTTACAGTGACCTGCAGTGAAAGTGGAATTGCAAATACCTATAGATTGTTATAAATCACAGTAAGTGATCATATGACTGAAGAGAAGAATGACCTGAAATCAAGAGTCAAAACAAAACCTGACAATTCCAAATCAGTATTTTCTTGAAAACGTTTGGCCCCAGCACTCCAAATATGTGAATCCTCCTTTTAGCATGGGACTATCCAAGTATTTCCACAATTTCTGAGCTTAAAATTTAGATACACTGTCTTCATCGCACACAGTGCAAAATGTTCCTATTAGGTTTCTAGTGTGCAGTGATTATAATTGTAGGTTATTAATGAGGATTGCTTTATTCTCCTTCTGGTTCCAGCACTGACTTACAGAATCATTTCATGCAAATGACTCACTCTTCATCTCAGCCTAGAGATTATAAAGCAAGTCCAAAAACACCTAGTAAGTAGAAGTTGTGCACTGTTGTATTAGTAAAAGGTGTGTTGTCCAGTGAATTGTTTAGTGCCTGTGTGCAGTACTTCAGAGTAAAGGTGTCTTTTGCAGAGTGTCAAAAAGAACTAAAACAGGGTCAGCCAATAGTACTTCTTAGTACATCCCTTCTCATCTTGGTTTTAACACACTGAACCAAATCAGCTGCAAAACATGAGTTGTAGAGCAATACCATCGAAAAATGACCCAGTACAGGTGCACAAGCATGTAAGAGTGCAGATCATAATCAGTCAAAAGGCAGACAGATCTGACATTTGCTGAGAGCATCCCTATATTTTATTGAGTTGTCATGCCTTGTTGCATACTTAATGAGAACGAGCCCCTTACATGCCGATTTCACATTATAAATGTTGTTTTGCTGGGACTGTCAGCTGCAAATAGCTTGTGGCAATACATCTTCCATGCAGCAAATAAACATACACAGCGTTATAGCATACCCATGTTATTGCCACAACTGTAAACAACTAATAAAAGGAATGTATTTACTGTGCCTTAGAGTCGTTCACTCCAGTAATATTTTTTCCATTTTCAAGCCTATTGACTTTATGGAACATTTGGCATCATTTCGTTGTACCATCGTTATCTTACTGTGTCATAATTTAAACAAAAAGCATGCTGTATACCTGCATATATAGTCAGCCCCACAGAACAGGATATTTCTATGACCATGTGTATAGTCTTAAAGACTGTGGAAGTATTTTATGTGCTAGGAATAATTATCAGCCTCAAGAAAACTGATGAAATTCAGATAGGACACTGATGCCATCAAGTTGCTTCTGGTAACATCTGGTCATGGGAGAACCCAGAGTTTTGCTCTGCAGAACCAAACAACATAGCTGGGTCTGCATGGAAATCTGTTTCTCTGTGGACAGAGGTGATGGGCCACAAAGCTTAATCACCCAAAGGTGGTTTTGATGTGATTTTACTGGTATTTTGAGGATAGAAAAACACATAGTTATAGAAAAGTTTTACCTTGTGAATGTTACTGAACTGTTAGCAGCAGAGAAAAATCAAATCATGCTTTCAAGACATTTCTCAGGAATTTAACTGAGCTGTATCTCTGCCTTCAAAAAATGAGTTGCAAGAACTAGATCTAGAAGGATCTCCTGTATAAATGAACCCCAGCCTCTTTAACTTTGACATATTCTCTTTCAAAACCATACTTTGTTGGTGGTCCTTAATCACGGTCTTCTAACTGAAGATTCTTTGTGGTCTGTTTTAACAATTTGTTCTCCAACTACTGTTGCCTTTCTAGATTCAGTAACTCCTCTTGCTTACTCGGTTTTACCCCCTCCATTTATTGAGAGTAGAGTAACTGTAGCATTCTCAACTTTCTACCTAGCTAAACAGGGCAACCTCTTTTAGTCTGTTATTGTTAAAATAACCTCTTCATTCTCTTTTTGCCATGGAAACTATTCTGTTTTTTTTCCCAGTTTGGATTGATCTACTCTAGGTTGACAAGAACTGCACCAGCATTCCATACAATATTTGAATCCACTGTAGTAGCATGAATATTCCTTTATGTCTGTCAGAAACCTCTTGACAGAGTAATTTCAGGAGTAAATTTGCATGAGATTTGAGGATCATTGTTTGTGTATAATTCGGTAAACAGAATTCCATATCTTTCTTCTTTGACTTCTTATTGATGGGCCTGCACCTTACAGAAGAAATCTGCTTTCTGAGTTTTCAAATGCTGAGCTTCATTTCCCCTTCTTATTCTGCAGTACTGCAAACTTGTTCACCCACTGGAATATCTCTTCCTCTGCCTTAGCCTATTTTTGCTCCAGATTCTCAAATTACATCTTTGAACCTCTCCTCTTCATTCCCAGGAATTTTATTTGATGCTGTGCAGATAAATAGCATCTGCCATATGCGCTGAGGGTAGTGAGCATACCTCCACTTCTGAATCTCCATGCTGTTGACTCAACTGTTCTCTTAGTAGCCATCTGCACCTTCTCCCTCTGGATTACTGTCAAAAAAAAAAAAAAAANAGGACCAGTGCACCATAAATTCGTCTTTTTACTGGTTCCCACTGCACCCCTTGGCAGAGGTTAAATGTGCTGACAATGAACTGTCCCGGCCTTTTCGGTTTGTTGTCCAAGTTTCAGGTAAATTGCATTTGTCTTTCTGCTGCCTTTCATGAGCGATATAAACTGCAAGTTGGGTAAACGCTGATGAAGCTAAGTTTGCATCATGTTTTTTCTTCACACATCACTTGCAACGCTATTTTGTAATGCAGAAGTATTACCTGCTGCTGAGAAATTTTAACTGCATCTCCTAACTAAGCTAGTGGCAAATTGAAAACTAATAAGTTGTATTTCGCATATCAAATACTGCTCTGGGGACAAGCTAACCCAGACACCTACTAGATTGCAACTTCCTGCTCAGTAAAAAAGAAGTAATAAAGAAAATCATGACAGCTCATTACATGAAAGAAGAAAATCATCACCCAAAGCAGGATAAATGCTATGTTATTACACAGTAATTGTGAAGGGATCTGAACATTTTTGTTCATGAAAATATTAAATGTTTTTCAATGCTATCTGTAATAAATGCTTTTCTAAAGGCAACAAAATGATGTAATATTTTTTAGCATTCAATACCCACAAAACTGAAGCTATCACTGTAGTCACTTGAGCCATATTACTGTGCAGAGCAGAAACCAGGCAGTCTCTTTCACTGTTAAGCAAGAAATTAATGTTCACAGATTTCTGTTGGGTTTATCCTGAGTGTGTCTTTGAAATGGTATCTCTTTGCCCTCTGTTTCTGTGTTAAAACAATATTGACAATGTTATTGAACATGGTGACGAGCAGTGTCTGTCCTTCAGAACAGATATGCTTCAGAGCATCAGAAGCAGAGCATCTTCCCATTTCCATGTTTCAGAAATTTTGGGTTTAATCTCCATTAATATTGCATGTCAACCCTGTCATTGGTGAAATATGGGCAAGTTGTACTTCAACCCAGGAAAGTAAGGCAAATTGAGAGACTTACAGGGATAAACTTCAGTATTTGAAATTATTAGGTTATATTTTACATATAATTATCTTGAAAATGAAGTAATTTCATTGTAATTTAAGTAGCATTTATATAAATTAGGCACATGTGACATTTCTAATTGGGTATACTTTAATGGTTAAATCAAGAGTTTTTAAAATGATAATTGGGCTAGTTGTAAAATTTCAAGGTCTATGATTTTAAAATTGAATTGCTCTTTGACTTATGTAAAAGAATAGATTGTTAAGTGAGTGCCTCACAGGAGAGAAGCAGTCTAGGATATTATGATTTGAATTAGTTTTTCAAAGGAATTTAGAGTAGGCAATCTGTCCTATGATCTTTCTTTGCACCCTAAAAGTATGAGTCAATTATGCTAAGATAGTTTAAACAGAGAATACAGTTATTTAATTAACAGCTGGAATTGTGGAATTCCACATGTGAGGAAAGTGATGCATTAATAACACTCTGTACAGATGCTCCAAGGTATTCTCCACTGGAAGTTATTTTTTAAATACAGAGCTGCTTGTTGCAGATGTGGTATGGCCTTTATGAGTTCAGAACAGGGAATTTGGAACATCAGGGAAATCACAACATCACCTGGAATATTTGTAGTCAAAATATTTGTTCACAAAGCCCCATATATTGATTCATGTCCCTGGGAAGGGCAGTAGGCAAACACAGGACACGTGTACCTTCCAGGAGCCCTTTTGAGTGAACAGCTCTGAGTCCAGTGCAGTGCCTTCCCCCTCCACGGCTGACCCAGCAGCAGGTCCAGGTGCAGTTTCACTGTCTGAGCCTCCTGTGGACAGAGACAAAAGCAAGAGCAGGGCGTTCCTTGATCCACTGCCAGTATGACCCTGTTTGACCACACACCTTTGTGAGGCCATGAGTCAAACATCTGCTAACGGGCTGAGGCTGATGCTCCACTGACTGAAGATCCTTGTGCAGAAACATCCAGCTCTGTGGAATACAGGAAGGTATTCTGCAATGCATTAGTAAATACCTTTGTCACAGCTTGGTAATAGAGTAAACAAGGACACTCTGCAAATCATTCCTCCCAGTGCAAATTATTTGTTTGTAGTTTTGAGAGTTACATGGGAGTTAGTCCCTTTGTGATTTCACTAGGGTAAAATGGCCCAGGTATTAGGACTGTATGCTTTGAGTTGTGTAAAAGAATAAGTTGTTAAGTGAGTGCCTAATAGGAGACAAGCAGCTTAGGATATAATGATTCAGCCTAGCTTTTCTGAGGAATTCAGAATAGGCAAGCTGTCCTCTGATCTTTCTTTGCACATCAAAAGTATGAGTCACTTATACTGGGGATATGTGGCTGCCTTCTAAAGAATGACTGATTGGACAAATTTCAGTCTGGGAAAGAAACAACTGGGGAAGTGAAGAAAGTTTATAGAGTGATGAGCCATTTGGAGAAGCAGTGTAGCATTCCCACTTTCAGTACAAAAATAGAACCACTCAGTGATCCTGGGAGGAGCTGTGCTCAAACCAAATGAAGACTATTCTTCCTGTTAAAATAATCTGAATTTAGGAAGCTACTACTAAAGGATACCAGGAGTGTTGGAAGTTTGCATAGTTTCAAGACAGTTCAGGGAAAGTAAACCCATTGAGAATGACTAAGTATACACTATATGTGGTCAAGGAAGCCCCTGAACAGGAAATGTTTGGATACTGGAGGGTAAGTGGTATTCTGTGCTTTCCCACCACCCTTGGGTGTATCCACTTTTGGATACTGTCAGAATTGCCTGTGGTAGCTGGACCTTTGATCTGGAACCATTTAAATTGTTTTGGGGGTTTTCCATATTTTAGATTAGGCTTTGCTTGTGATTTCCAGTCTTGGCTACTTCTCTCATGGTCAGTCAAACCAACTAGAACATACCAGTGACTTCACTAAGGAAGCAAAATGTTGGAGATTATGTGAAACAAAAAACACTTCTTTCTTTTTTTCTCTATAGTCTCGCTACCATTGAAACTTTGAGCTTGGTTTTAATTAATGTTATTTTAATTGCCAACCCAGGCAAATTTCTCAGAGCCTCAACTAGAAGTCTGCTGGAACTCCCAGCAGAGGTTCAGCAAAAGATTTTGGGAAATATAACTCAATCTAAACCCAAATTCTGAGCTACCTCACTGTGATGATCATCACTTCCCTGATCATCCAGGTTGTTGTGCTCCAGTCTCCCAGGCCAGCACTGGTTTTAGCTTTTGTAAATCTGCCAACACTGGTATATATGATACACCTTAAAAAATATATATACAAAATTAAATGTTCAATACTGGTCAATTAGGCATTCCTATTCAAATTGTCTGTTGTATTTGACTGCCCTGGATGGACCGCTCAGAACAACTTACTCTATGTTTACCATCTCTTTTTTCAGAGTTGTTTCTGACAGTGTAAGTATGCTGCTGAACTCTCTCAGGATTCATCAAATAATTAATACCAACATCTGTTTAATATGCAAATACTAAAACCATGTTGTCCTCAGATTGCCATTTGGATATGAGAACAAGTAGGCTACAGTTTGTTTCCAACCAGATAATCAGTTCAAGCTTGTTTTGACAAGGTTTTTCTGCTTGATACCTCTAAAAAAGGGAGATGGCAGTGGCCTTGGTGATAGCAAGGACTAGCTCCAAGGATTAAAAGCAGGACTGCGTCCTGTATCTTCTTTTTTTAAGCATGGAAAAGTTATTTTAGATTATTATAAAACAGGTTATGTTGGTTTTTTCTATATTATGTATGACAAAGTGCCTTTTCATATTGCAGCCATCAGATGCTCCCAGTTATGAATAGTTTATGTGCAACACCATCACATACAGAAGTGTGTGTGGCCTGCATAATAAATACCTATTCAAAGGATGCTGAACTTTTTTTTTTTACATTTACAATTACAGTTACAGTCCAGAATTGCTGAAGGTTACACTTCAGCAGTCACATAGGGGAGAAGAGTGGCACCAGTATTTTATAAATAGGAGATAAGTATTCCAGTGCTGTGGCAAGTCTTGACTTTTTAATATCTATCACTGTGACATGAGAGTGATTTATGTACATGTTCTGTTGGTAACATTTTATTCCTAAGGATTGGAAGCTCTGTAGCAAAGGTACATAACAAAGTAGGATGATCATCTCTATACTGAAAAGTTACACACTGTGAAAAACACTGTGTTATCACTTGAGAAAATTTTTTGTCATACAACTACAGTATCATAACATCTTCATCTTACATTTGTAGAATCTTTGCCAAAGGATCCCAAAGTCCTCATACACTCATGAAACCTAACTTATGCTTTCTTTACCAATGGATGAGCCTTTGCTTGTTTTTCAGTAGTGTGAAAGACAGTGATGAAACTGTCTGCAACGTTTGCTAAAACTGTAAGTGCAAGATTCTGCAGCGCTCAGTAATTTCTTGCATTTTGTTTTGAGATCTTAGAATGAGAAAGTACAGTGTGTCAAAAGGACTGTCAAAATGCTGTCAGGTTGACTTCAAAACCAATATTAACTCCAAAACCAATGTGGCTTCTATTGCAAGTATCATGTAGCCTTGTTCAAGAACACAGTTCACTTCTACTTGAAAAGTTTGAGCCATGAGCTTTTTCTAATAATCTTATAACATAAGACTTGGAACACGAGGGGGAAAAAAAAAAAAAAGCCAACACAAACCCCCACTTGTCTTGCATAATTGGGATTTTTTGTTAGAGGTGGTGAGCTATGCTTTGCTAGGGTAGTTTCCACTGGAAAATTCAGATTCGTTGTAACAGTGGTGGAGACAAATCAATAGTAATGAAACTCCAAAGGAGCCTGAAGACTTACCTTATTTTTTGCAAATTTGTTGCATGGTTCTTCTAAAACATAAAGAAAATCTCTGAATAAAACTTAAAAGCCATTTTAAAATGTACTTATAATAACTAGTTACAGTTAAAACTGTAGGGCTGTTCAGAAATCTCTGGGAACAATTTGCATCTTTAAGCACTGGAGTATGAATTTAGAAAAAATCCAGTCCCTCTGAAGGCCTTTTTTTTATTATTAGAAGTTTATATAAGGCATTAATAACTGACTCCAGTATAATGGAGTAGGTTTGAGATTAAAAGGAGCTGGAATTTGTTGAATTGGTAATAAGGCCAGATCATCAAATTGTTATAGATCAAAGCCCAAACCAGAGTAGTGCCTGTGCTGGCTGCAGTCAGAACTGCTCGAGCTGTGCTGTTCCATTAAGGACAGTAATAGAGTTAGAAGGAATTTGGGAAAGTCTGTTGTCAGTGGTTGATAGAAATTGTTTAATGCTACTTGTGTCTGCAGAAAAACCTATCTGGAACACTGAAGGCTCATTCTTAGCTAATATTTGTAGAAAGAATATTTGAGGAGGCTGAGAACCTGAGAACTGGATTTTCAGTCTTTGAGTTTCTCTGTTCCAGGAAAAAGCATCATCTTAGATAAGTTAAATGACTTGGGGTTTAGTATACATTAGGAAAATAACATTTGATATATATTAACGGATTAAAGTTAACCATCTTATCATTATATGATTAGTGCCAGTGCTTAAATAAATTTTACAGTATTTACTTAATCCATTTAATTATATTTGGCCTGTCCAGCTAGTGAGCTCACTGGTAGAATATGACTAAATTTTTTGCTATAATTCTAGGGATGCATTTATCATTATTTCTGCTAAAAATAAAGATAATATTTCATAATTTTTCTACTTTACTGAGAACTATATAGCATCTTCTAAGATGATTCAGGTAAAAGTACTTTCCTATGTTATATCCTCACATAAGAAAAGTGGGAAGCAATATACAGAACAGTCTGAAATTCCAAAACTCTGTGTTCCTGGAGGAATTGACTAACAACTACTGTAAACCCAGACTAGGTGGCAAATAGTTCTTTGAATAAGGCATTCAGGTGGGAAGAGATCAGGCAAATAATTAGACATAGCATAGCATTTTTGCTCTAATTGGCTAACCTCCATGGATGAAAGTACTCATCAGTTTATGAGGTAAAACCTTTCTGTGGTATTATAGAAGCAGATCTCTTCAAAATCTGTTGGACTTCTGCTTCCAGGTTTTTATCCTTTGCTTCCTTCCAGATGCATTTTGTTTTATTTGCTATTTCCTATTTTTCTTAAAGATATTTTTGGGCATCTTAATTTTTTTCTACTTAACTACTTTAAAACAGTGTCTAGTCAAAACAGCTGAAAATGCATTTTACTTGTAATGAGAAGAAACAGGCTTAGAAGAGCTTGTTCATGTTGTTTTCCTAAAATACAGGAAAGCTTCTTCATTTCTGGAGAAGCTTCTCTAAGGTAGAGTCAGAGTCATCTTGTCCATTGCAACTGAAAGAATATTGTTCTGTTCCACAGACTTGGCATTTACTACTGGTTAGAAATAGAGAGCTGTAATACAATTCTGGAGCAGATCATAGAATCATTAAGGTTGGAAAATACCTCCAAAACCATGAAGTTTGATCGTCATCCCAGCACCACCATCGTGTTCACCACTAACCATGTCTTCATGTGTCACATCTACATGTTTTCTGAACACTTCCAGGGATGAGTTCCGCCACTTCCCTGGGCAGCCTGTTCCAATGATTGACAATCCTTTCTGTGACGACATTTTTCCTAATATCTAATTTAAACCTCTGCCAGTGCACCTTGAGGCCATTGAACACATTGGGTTTTTCTCCCTAGTATTTGAAAGTGACTGCTGCATACATCAGCATTTGATTAAGATATTGCCCTAAGTATATCATTCTTATATACCAAATGATCTGCACATAAAAATAAAACTTTCCTAATAACCTTTTGGTATTTTAGTATCAGCTAATTTTCTGCTGAGGAGAGCAGAATGTGATTAAGGCAACGGAAAACATTTTATGGAGTGACAGGTGGTCATGAAATTATATTAGCATTTAAATGATGCAAATGGAACCTTTCTTTTCCTGGTCTGAGGATGCCAGAAAGTGAAGCATCAGGATTCATCCTCTCCTCTCATTCCCCATGAGTTATATTTTATTTTAAAAACAGCTGTTAATTCTGTGCCACAAATTATGAAGGATTTAAAAGAGAGTGCCATGACTTGCTGTAGATACTACTAGAAAACATTTTCCATCTGTGTGACATATTTTAAAAAAGCCCTTGGCCACTCAGCGAGCCAGCTCTGGGAACTTAATCGGATGTTTTTCTTCTCTTGTTAACTAAGAATCAACTCTAGGGAGTGTTGAGATCACCGAGGTATTTATTGTGAGTGAGCGATTGAATGATTCCTGAGCTGCGCTTCCAGAAAATGAAGCAAACTCCTGCTTTAGAGGTCACCCCTAATTAGAGATCAAAAAATAACTGCAGATAACTTCATCAAAAATATAAATAACTAATCAGTACGAGTCCAGTGGCTTTGTCTTATAATTAGTCCTGCACAAAGGCTCCTTGAAGTCAGATGACAGTTGGGTCTCCTGCCTCAAACTTCACAAACGAACCAATAGTTTCAAGCTGATGCTCCCTTTGAACTGCTCTCCCAGGATAAATTACTGATGGTCTAAATGTTACATTTACATTTATTATTCTCCATTACCAAGAACATGTGAAGCCACAAAAGATTAAAGCAGCAATTACTGAAGTTGGAACATTGGAAATGAAGTTCAAACACCAGAAATGAATGTTTAGGAAAACAGAAAAGACAATCACCTGAGGCCAGCTTTAACTAAGCAAAATCAGTGGCTTCTACATCAAAGAGGACATTTACAGATGATTGTTCCTGTGTTTGTGAATTTTTGAATTAACTACTGTCAGCTTGTGCAGTTGGATTTGGATGCAATCTGAGTAAGGCCTTTATGGTCAGAAGGTTGACCATGAGCCCTGGGCCTTGGCAATCCCAGACGTCAGGGGAAAGGTAGCATCATGGGAGGGAATACACTTGTCTTAGCAGTTGTTCTTTAGAAAAGATTTCATCAGTGTTACTGAAGTTTTTAATATTGCTTTTTTTAAAATATTTTGTCTTGGTTATTTTCCTGGTTTGCTTTTTTGCTTTCTCTGTTTCATAAAGTACTTTTTAGTTCAGTTCTTGTATTTGTTGCCTTTAACAGAGGAAATGCAACTCACTGAGTCCTAGTCAGTTTAATTTGGTTTTCTCAGAACTGGAAGGAAAGGATAAAAACAGGACAAGATATTCAGAGAAAGAGCAGGGAATTGTTTGGAGCAAGTTTGGGTCTCTCTTCACTGTAAACCAGCCCTGTGTCATATTGTCTGCAGCTGCATTGAGAAGGAATCGTTCTAGGCTCTGTGTTTTGAATGCAGCACATCAGAGCAGGGACTGCACCCAGCCTGCCTCACAGTGGGAAATGCAACGTGATGAACAGTATGAATCTCTGCTTAACCTTCCCCAAGCATTCAGTGGCTCTAGAAAGCTCAGCAAAAAAAGGCACTTCTGCCTTTGCAGAGAGCAGCTGTGTGGGGGAGCAGAGAAGTTTCCACGCCTCAGGCCTGTGAGCAAAAAATGGGTTCATGGGGTGCCTGTGCGTGGCTGGTTGTCTGCTCCATCCACACACCGATGTGGGCTCACAGTGGCCACTAATGAGATTGTTTTTCAAACACTTCTTTTCACCTTTAAAATGATGAAATTAAGCTCCTGTAGTTATTAGGAGCTAAAAATAATGATTTGATCGTACTCTGCATTGTAGTAGCAGGCGCAGCAGAATATTGATCGGCACTCTGTGTCATATTATATTTGCAATACGGCCTGATCGATGTGCTATTTCTGAACCCACAGTTCTTGTATGTATGAAATTGGGTATTTTATTGTAAGACTAATGCACAGGAACAAATCACAACGGTGTAGTCCAAGGTACTGTACACAAGTTAGATGAAGCAATGAAAAGGTCAGCTTTGTACCTCTTCTTTTTTTTAAATAGTCTTGCAATTATTTTTTTTTTTCATGTTCAGTAAACAGAAACTCAAGTGTGACTGGCGTGGTATAAATGCAGGATAAGAGACATCCATTGTCACAAAAACCTTACAGTAAGTGCTGACAGACAAAAGTAGGAGCACGAAAGCGATGACAGCTGTGAAATGACCTTTTTCAGGTCACCAAAAAGGTCAGCTACAACTTAGAGGATAGATCACTTTCCTAATCCAGGGTATGAGTCTATTACGTAATCATCCAGTGACGTAAAGTGGAAATTCTTGGGTTTTCCTAAGACACATGAAGAGAATAGTTTGAGAATATCAGTTGAGTTAAAGTGATGCTATGCTGAAACAGTGGAAAGAAAGTTTTCTCTGTAATTATTTTTTTGGATATTTTCTCTTTAAGGGAATAAGACCCCACCTCCTGTGCCACAGTAACAGCTGCTTGAGAAACTTAGTCTCCAAAGAACTGTCAATGGAGGCCAGAAATAAGAATTTAACGAAGAGAATATATTGCTATTGAGAGTCGTGGTTGCAACTACTGTGCTCTATAGATGTGGATGCTCCCCAAAAGAGATAACAGAGTGATTGAAGAGGGTATTTCAGTTGGTCTCCACTACAGTTCTAATAGGTAGGAAAAGAGATTGAGGCTAACAGTGATGCACTGAAGAAAAGTCTTTTGGGGACTCTTTCAAAAATTGATTTTGAAAGTAAATCCCAACGTGTGTATAAATATGTCTGTTTCTAGCTTGTCTATCTTCTTTTACTTTCAGTCATATGAGTTTCAGTCAGTTTGGTTTATTGTTATGTTGAATAAATAATATTATTATTATTAAGGTGTTAATTTGGGTTTATAAATAATTTTTTGTAACTTTGGAGACATATCTTAATTTTCTGAATAGCTGAAGCCATCTTTTGTGGCTCTCTAGCTGCAAGCATATTTTCTTATTAAAAATCTCCACCTACTCCTCATGTACTCCATAAAAATTGCAATTCCAGGAGGTAATCAAGGCATTAACATGATCAAATATAATGTGCTTAAAACACTTTCTATCAGCTTCATCAGTCAATTCAGACCCTCCCATTTTGTAACAGAGCAGTCAAGTTCTGTTGTTCAGTACACAGAACGAGTGTTGTCCTTTGTGCATGCAGTAAATCTGGAAAAACAGCATTAAGAAAGTCTAGCTGTGATTGTGAGGCAACTATCCTGAGACTGGTTGTCTGTCACCTAGAAGTTAATAGGCAGAAGTTTTTGGTTTGTTTGTTTAAGTGCTGCAGAACATTGTGTTGCTTTTTAATTACCTACAATTGTGTGTAGTTTCATTACAACAGTACATTAAAAAAACAAAACCTGTGACAGGTAGAAATTGCTCTTTTCATTGATTGAGGTTTGCATCAGGCCATAAAGGCACTGAAACTCTGACCCTGGAAGCAGTGCCAAGACTTCCTGTTGAAAACAGCTTTCCAAATTTCAGACGAGCTACAGATTCCATGATCTTGAGTGAATTCCTGCCGACCACACAAACTGCATGTGCAAACCTGATTCAAAGGGGTTTTCCTGTTTGGAAGAAAACTGTCAAACACATGAAAAACTCCAGATGTTTGGGTGGGAGTGGAGTTGAAAGGTACTTGAGTTTCATTCAGTGAAACTGTGGTGTGAAAGCTACATCTAACTGTCTTCCTTTGTTCAGGTCAAATGTGCTGATTCTGGTCTCTGCTGCTTGAAAATGGCAACTAAATTCTACTTTCCACAAAATATGTCAAAGTCTAACAAAAAGTAAGAAGCATTTATAGGCATCTCTGTTTTGGTTCAGGCATACAATTTGAAGTTAACATCACAAGAATAGAAATGCTTAACACAAATTCTGAAAAGAGCTGAGAGACAAGAGTGTTGTATATTTCAAAGATTATTTAAGCTATTGCCCTGGAATTGTGGATGCTGTTGGGAAACAAGCTCTCTCTGAGTAGCAAGTTTTTGTTTCAGGGTGGCTAATGAGCTTTTTTTCTGAAATAAGAATGCAAAGATTCAGAAGCAAAGTAGCTGTAGGAGCTCAACTTTGCTAAAGAAATTGGCATAAGCTAAACAGGTTTAGAAAAGAAGGTATGAATTGTTTCAGAAGAAAACATGTAGAAATGAACAGAAGTTGTGGATGTTTGCATTTTTAAATGCTCTCTTTTCTAAGTCACCCAAATTACTCTCTGAGACACTAACAGAATCTGGTAGATACAGAAGTGCTATTATATCATCTGCAAACTGAAAGTAATACAAGTAGTAAACTACCTGACTCCAGAGCTAAACAAATATATGTTCTGTTCATATTTATCAGTGTTTATTTTGTTATTCGATGTATTTGCAGAACAGTATCACTGTATGTAAGTTATACAGGAAGAATACAAGCTAAATTCTGCTCAGTTTAAGAAATTGATTCAATTAAAGTTAGCAGGACTGCTTGAGCAAATAAACATGGACAGTGGTTGACACTGAAAGTCCTTACAAACAATTCTAAATGTTATGGGGTAGTACCTCAGCTGGTTTAAATCACTATTTCCATTAGCAGGGACTTCAATAGATTTATGCTGATTTATACATAGAGGTTCTGGCTCTCTGCATCTGTAGTTAGTTCAGTAAATGAGGATTTTTTTTACAGTTTTTCAAATCTGTGGAACCTGTAATATTCTAAGATATTTTATTTCCATGCAAGTATAAGGAGATTAGGAGCTTCAGTATTTAGGCCACAGATACATAAATTTATAGTTGTATATCTATGTATATGCATGTGTTGAAATTTACCATTTCACAGCCAGAAGGAGGTCAGAGGCCTGCTTCTAAAAGCCTAGCCAAAGGTTTTAATTGAAGTAACTATATTTATAACTATCTTCTTTCATTAATTAAACAGGCTTAAATAATCCTGCATAAAAGACATAGTGTCCTGAATTATTGAAACTGCACAATATGCACTGAAACTGCAGAATATGTAATATTCTGACTGCAGAGTATCTTGTGGCATCAGAATTACAATGTGTGCATGTGTATTCGTGTGATTTTTCCTACCTCACCATGCTTTGAAGTTGCTTGGCATCAAAAAAAATGCCGTTTGGGTGAAGGGCAAGAACTTTTTCTATAACCTGCACTGAATTTTCAAGAGCATTGATGTTATCTGAAGGTTGACATAAGGACAGTCCCAACAGTTTGAGAAGCACTGAGTGTAAAGGTCTTGCCAGTGCTCTGATGTGCACAGCTTCCCATAGTTCTCTGGAGGAAAAAAATTCTGTACCCTCTACTGAAATTCTCGGTGCCCCTTAGTCCTCTTTGTAGCCTTTAAAAATTGTCTGTCAGATCTAAGACTTCAGTTCTGGTTTGGGTTTTCTTCCTGGTGTTGCAATCTGCATCTTGTGCCTGTTCCTTCCTCTGAAGATCCAAAGAGTTGATTGCAAAGTGCTTGGAGAGTACATGTGCTAACTTTTCCACTTGTACATGAGATACTCAACTGGCGTCTGAATTCAGGTGCTTTGTTGCAGGAAAGGTCATATGCCAAATAAAACCAATTTAGTTTTGACAGCTTTCAAGAATCGCCTTCTGAAATAGAAAGTAACTTCTATTTTTTCCCACTTTGATTAAATCTTTCCCTGATGGCATGTATTTTGCTGTATCTTTTTAAGTGAAAATATTGTTCATGGCAGAAGAGGAGCCCTTAATTTTATTTAGGTTAAACATGCCTCTGGAAAAGGGCAGATCTGAAGAGGCAAGCTCTGGGGAAGAAAAGGTACTCACCTGTAACAGCTGGGAACAGATTAGGCTCTATAGTACTTTATGTCTTTCCCTGCAGTGAAGGGCGATTGTGTAGGAAGAAATGTTTGAAGACACTTGAGCTGTTCCAGACAGCAAAGATGAGTCTCAGATATCTGATGAAAATAGAAGTGTTGGTGCATCATTCTTGCACAATGTTTAAAAGGCATGGAGAGGGTTTGAGCTAGCAGATATAACTCTGTGTGCTGGGTTGCAGTGTTTGGGGTGGAAGATGGAGGGCTGGGCAGAGGGAAGCTTGATTGGGCTGCCCTGTGCTGAGATGAGGCAGGAGAGCCCAGCAACACTGGTCAAAATGGGCTCTAGAACAGCAGATGTGACAAAAGCCTCAGGCAAAGGCTGACCTGGAGCTGAGGGGCCCTAAATGTAAATCCCTCAGAAATTGCTTTGGTTTAATTTTATTAATATCAGGTTTCCAGCCTTTGAGACTACAGGTGAAAGGTACATGGAATGTGAAAAGCCTCACTAATTCTGCAGACAAAAACCCCAGGCTGTGTAATTAATGCTATAGAATTTACCAGCTAAACAGGACACAAGGAAAAAATAATTTACAAGTCCTTGTCTACATCCTGGCATGTGTCTAGAACTATACGGTTGGGAGGAAAACTCTCAAGAAATCTCATTAGTCTAATGTTGCTGCTTCTCAGCAAACCTATGATCCTATTATTGGCATTACTTTTCCCAAACTGAGTTTTTGCAGAGAGAGTGACAGACCAGACTTTATCTCCCTTCTGGGCAGCAGTGGGATGATGGACAAAGGAAAGGGTCTACCCATCTGTGGTGGCAATCTTAATTGTGATCAGGAAGCTCTAAAAAGAGGAAAGCAATGAAGTTTCTTTTCTTTTTAGAAGGTGGGGGAGCACTTTCAGCTCATTTGAGATCTCAGCTCCACACTAAATACAGACTGCTTTCTCACTAAAAGATCTTAGAGCTCTGTGCTGCAGACCTCTGCCTCTTCTCACCAGATACAGCTTCTCCTTAGGTGGTGGTGCTCTGGTAATTGTTCATCTCTAAAATAAACAGCAGCATCCATCCCTTCCAAGGTGGTGCAGGGGGAAGGATTTGGGTCAGGCAGGAGAACACCACTGGCACAACCTTGTACTTTGGTGCAGCTGGATGTAATTGAACCCCTCACTCAAGAGGCTTGAGCTCCATGTAAGTACTTTGGTGAACTGTGCTATTTTTTGAGATGTGTATCCAAAAAGGCAAATGGTATCTTAGCAGCCTCCCTGTGCATATCAGTATCCAAGTTTACTGACATATGTTTCATGAGTGGTAGTAAGGTGCACTTTCCTTGCATGCTCAGGCCATTTGCTATGTTCCTTTAACATAACTGGCAATGTTGTTTTTGCATCAGGTGATGTTGCTCTAGATAGGGGTAACTGCTGTGTTGAATTTGTAGTATCCCTGTTATCAAGCAAACATGATAGTCTGCTGTTGTAGACTAACAATCAAGTGTGATGTGGCTGTTTACAGAACAAGGAGTATTTCTGACTGTCCTGTTGACAGTTTTGTTCTAGACTTGATATTGAAACTGCAGAATGCTTGTTCAGGCCCAGGTGACTAATATGATTTGAGATACTATAAATCACTCAAAGGCTGTGCATAGATTTTAAAATCTCAAGAAGAACACAGATCTGTACGTGTTTATGGATGCAGGGAATGTTTTCTTTCAGCTAGAAAGGGCTAGACTTGACAGCCCCTGTAAGCAGAAAGACATTAAATAACCTTTCTAATTGCTCTAATTAGTTCTATGATCTTATAAAAAATGAAACGGAGGAAAGTGTAGCACTATTTTTTTCAGGTTAGAGCTGAAGATGTAATCAGAAGTAACTATTTGAACTGTGATAGGAAAAGTAAGGTCTGCAAGTAAAGGAAATAGTTTATACCAACTAGTTAACATACTACTATACACTAGATATAGTTACAGGTAAGACATACTAGATCTGAGTTAACCTGGTGGTGTCATCCTGTCATTGCCTCTAAAAAACAGAATGGGGTGGGAAATGGTTCCTGTAAACCAGCTGTAGGAGGTTTCTGGCCATTCACTGTTCTTTCTAGCTTTAGTTAAAACCAGTATCAGAAGTAGACTCACTTAGGGCAGCCTTGTTCCTGGGGAACTTGGTAGGTTAAAGGTTGAGCAGGTTCAAGTATTTAGTCCGTTTCAGAGAAAAGATGAATTCAGACCTCTGACTTGTTATTGAGTGGACGGTTTACTGCACTATTGTTACTTTGGGAGAAAATTCCTCTATCCACAAGTGCAGTAAAACAAAAGAAGATTCTGCTGATTCAGACTCTATTAGTTGTTCCCAATATGACATAATCTGACATAATGATGTAATTTCTGTACTGCAAACACATGTATCTATAAGAGACAAAGGCATCAGAAGAGTGCCCATAGTGCCATTTTGGGCATAAAGTCACCAGCACATACAGACATTATGGATGTTAATTTAGTGCTCTAGGAGAAAGTCAAATATCAGAACAGTAAATAATAATTCCCAATCCAAATTTTTGCACATTTTAGAGTGGAATATTACTACAAACCAGAAATTTATTTCTAGAGCAAAAATATCTCACTTGTGACTTCCCTCACTCCCCCACAGTTTTTTCCTCACAGATACAGTGACTTCTGTTCACATGACACATGAGGGAGAAAATCATGTTTTTAGACTAATGATCCTGTTGGCCTCTGTGTGGGACTACTGGAAGCAAACTGACCCAGGACAGACAATCAGGTGTACTTCAGCAGCAAGGCATCCTGTCTGCTGAATTCCAGCATTAATACATGGTGGTGTTCAGCTTGTAGTGGGTTTATGTGCAAGCTAGGCTTGGGAAGAGAGAGAGAAAACAGTTTTCTGGTAGTGGGGTTTTGGGGTTTTTTTAATTTCTTAATGCTGGAGCAAACATAGGCATGGATATAAATATCACTTTAAGAAATAGGATATTTGCAAGTATAGACACGCACCATACATTTGGTCTCTACTAAGGATATGAATGTCAGATTGCAGTGGATGTGTCTAGTCCTACTGAAGGAGTTTGATATCTAGGTATTTCTAGCCTGCTGGTAATCAGGGACATAGCTGATGCTGGAAGCTTCTCTGCTTATACCACACTGAGATGTTTTCTGACTACTTATTGATTAGATCAATTTATTTCACTGGCCTATCTCCAGAGAATTGAGCGTTTCCCAGAATCTGAAGAGTATCTTTAGAATATCTAAGATTTGCCAAAACATCAGTGATACGATGGTATATATTTTACCTAGAAAAGCTTGAAATCACTTTTTCCCTAGCCTGAGGTCCCACCTAAAACAGCATTCAGTTTCACATAACAAAAACCTGATAAAAAATTGCAGCAACTGGTTTTAGTGTTCACTTTTTTTGTAACAGCTGAAAACTGGTTTTAGTGGACTGAGGAAGAAGGATTATTTTAGTCATGAAAATAGGTGGGGGTTTTTGTGGTGGGTGGGGTTTTTTTGGGTTTTTTGGGGTTTTTTTTAAGTCAGACCTCTTATTTCAGTCAGAAATTGCACCTGCTGCTTCCAAATACAAAACTGTGCACTGTGCATACCAATTATCAAGATCAAACTCCAGGAAGCAAGTTCTTCTCTTGAAATGAAAGTTCTACATGTTCATTCTCAAATGTACAATGGGCCTGCTGGTGTTTAATCTGGAAGATCACTCTAATGTGGAGCTCCATCCAAAGAATGCAGTTTTGATACTTTCAATGCTCAAAGAAGAAAGAGAAGGTTAAAACTTCTCAAAGCCCTCAAACTGATCAGAAAGAACTTAATATTCTCAGTAGCCTTTCTTGATAGGTTGCTGTTCTATAGTACTTCTAATGTATGTCTGAATTAAGTCACACACTGTCCTTCTTTTTGCCAAACTGAACTTCTGGATAGGATCCCCCAGCTAGACAGAAGTCACCTGAAGTGAAGCCGCTGCAGGACAGGTGTGCAAGCACTGCCTGCGCTGAAAGTGATTGAGGAAGAACAATAGGAGGATTTCTTTGAGCACTAACATTATCTTTCATCCTGCTGGCTATGGCAGCTTCTACAGCTCATTAAGCACAGGAAAAGACAGTACTCACCAGATGCCTGCAGAGCCAGTCAGCAGATGGGAAACTTCTCCTTAGCCCACGTGCGTATTAGGGGAATTTTTTGTGGGGGGGAAAAATAGTCAAAAGCTGCCAATTATGCATGATTTGAACAAGAACAGATATGTTCCTGCAGCAGTGGAAATTGGTTGTGGCGCAAATATTCTTCTAAATATGCATATGCCTTTTCTTGAAAATAAAATGTTTAAAATAACGGGAAATATTGCAGTTTAGTTCTACATTGTCAGTCCATGTTTCTTTCCAGAAAGCCAGTACTTATCCTCAAATGAATGAAAGGCATGTGAGTCTAGGCCTTTCTAGTCCTGAAATCTGTGCCACTGGAAGTCACTTCTTCAAAGATTTCTCTTTATAACAGAAAGGACCTCACAATTGCAGAGGTTTCTTCTCCCTTTGGGAGCAGAAAAAGTGCTCCGAGGTGCTGTGAAATTTCCTCCCCCTTGTTCCCATATAACAAAGAGAATTTTGGAGTCTTTTATACAATCTAACAAATCCCAGAGTCTCAGTTAGGCTTGTTCTCATTCAAACCCTAGCTGGTCCTTAAAGTGTAACCCTGGTGACAATTATTATTCTTTTACATCAATTTGCACTGGACTCATAGCAGGTGGAAGGTCTGGTTCTGCACCTGTGTAAGCAAGACTAAGCTTACATTCACATCTTACAGAAAACAGCCATATAGTTAGTTTATATAAAAGTGCATTTATATAAAAGTGCATTTGTTTGTGAAGGATGAATAAATTCTGTTTATTTGTATTTATTGTGTCTGGTTGCATAGCAGAAAGATATTTTTAAACTGGTTATTTTTAATCCAGCTGTTTAGGTCCATTGTGGATTAATAACTATGTTGTATTATTTAGGAAATAATTAGATTTCCTGATGAGCTTTTGATAGACAAATCTGATTCGGCTCTACTTGTCAGACTGAGCTAGGATTAGTGTTAAAAGTTCATTGGTATGCAATTTAAGCTGTGATTATTATGGTGTCAATGGTGATGAATCTTCCTGGATAAAATAAGTGTTGTATTACATAATACAACGACAGGTGAATAACAGATTAGTACATCCACTCCCCTTCCCCTGGAGCCACGGAAGAGGATTCTAGGTCATTAATCAGAGGGGCCTTTGGCAGGATGTTTGCTTAGAAGTTGAGAGAGGTACGGCAACTTGAAATATTTCAAGACCAAATACAGATGTTATTTTATATTTTGTTGCTGGACTTAGTGTTTTTTCTATACACTTCAGCCTTGTCAGGGAAACTATTTAAAGTTTTTAGATCTGGGACCAGTTGGTGCAGTACCAGAAGCTTGTCTTTGGCTCTGATTTTTATACAGAAAGTTGAATCCAGCAGTGGGACTGTCTGAGAGATATGAAAGCACCACTGCACTTTCAGATAGCACAAAAAGACTATGTTCCATCTTGATGTATATTAGATGTAATATGCATAGATTGGGGATGAATGATTTAGAGATTTAATTTTTTTAATTTTTTTTTAATGGATTAAACTGTGTGAGAGGAAATTGTCACTGGAAGAGAGCAATGGTTCATAGGACGGTAATTGGAGCAGAGGACTGGGATTCAGGAGGCTTCTAAGCTTGCTTTTTGATCCTCTTCTTTTGATTTGAATAGATCATGTGGGTCTGGACATGAGACTTCTCAAAAGCACCTAGGAAAGTTAAACTCCAGATCAGATTTTATTCTCTCTTCCCTCTTCCATTATCGTGTAGTGTTACATTTCATATGTAGAGGATTTTAATACTTCTCTGTCTCAAAACATTGCAGATCTTTCCAATCCTGTGCTTCTGTGATTGCTCAGTGCACAGATGGCTTTGAGATCTTTGGCCTCAAATGAAAATATCATTATAAAACAGTTGACAAAGATCTTAAAAAGTACCTAGGGGTGAAATATTCAGTCATCTCTGTTTAATTTCATTGAATTCTTCAAACAAGGTACTCTGTTTGGTACCAATTTTTATTTATTAAATCTGCCTTTTTCAGGGAAATTGTCATTGTGTTTTAGCATTTGAAGTATTTAAACCATGCATGTTTATGTAACATAGAATATGCCATCTTATTTGTACATTGTATATATTATGATGGTTATTCAGGGCATGTCTGTGGGTTCCTGGTTAGGTTCATCCTACTTTGATTATCCCAAATGTTAGGGAGAATAAAAGTCTGAGATTGCACAAGGCCTCAAATTTGGTGTGTCAGACATCCAAGTTTGGTGTTTTCAGGTTAGTCTTCTGCTAATTAAAGCAATTAGACACTTGTAGAGAATGAGTAATTCTTCCTTCCTCCTTGTTAACAAGTAGTGCATGGCAGTGACTCCTGATGATTAGGGATTCATCTGTGGTAGCAGACGGCTCACTTTATAACTACCTGCCTATGCCTCTTGCTTTTTAAGCAACTCTCCCATAGATCCCCTTTAGAGCTGCCCTTAGCAAACACCACAACATCTATTGCTACTCTTATCTTGCTCAGGACTTTGTTATTCTTTTCATACTCAGATTATGCTTATGATGGCAGTGTCATCCAAATCCATCAGAGCCACCCCAGTCTGCAACCCACGCTGAAAGACACTGTGCAGCAATTGAATACAGCTGCTTCACAACTTAAACACTTTTTTGGTTATGGGGCCCAACAAGAAACTGGCAACACAATTCTCATTTACTCTTTTCTTCCACATACTGTGTGATCTTGAGGCTCTCACTGAGTTTCTTTTGGCAATCAAGAGAGCCTATAAACATGTTGTTGCTTATTGGGGCTATCTGGGAGCAACACAGACCTCTGTGTCTAGAAAGATGAAAAAGAAGCATTAGGTGACTGCTGGAAAAGTCCAGTAATTTCTGTCCCTAAAAAAGACAGAAATACATGCAGTGTCTCCCACTACTTTGTACTCTGTTTCCATTCCCCATCAGGACTGGAATAGAGAAGTAAGCAATAATTTAAAAATTGCAGATCAAAAGTTATTTCAGCTATTAGTCATTAAAAAAAATTTCCAGTTTAGTATCGGAAAAATGTCAGCATTAGTTGACTTTCAAATTTGGCTCCTCGATCTCCTCCTTACAGCTGAGCAAAGTACTGGAAGCTGGAGGAACAGTACAGTACTGTGTCTTCTACAGCATTGCCACAGCAGTCAAACATTATCAGGCAATTATTCTGGAATATTTGTTTTGACATAAGTTCAGTACAGTAAAGTAGTACAAGGTTAAAGACATCATAGGTGTAATGGACTTGTCAAACCCTATAAGGAATTTGTGTAATTCTGTACTTCGCCCATCTCATGAGAATCTAACAAACCTGCCAGTTCCACAGCAGGGACTCAGTGGTCTGGAGTCTGCCCTTATTAAAATTCTTATTGTACTTTTATCTTGGATTTTTTTTCTATTTTGATGGGGTTTGGCCACTCAGGGAAGCTTAACTTTAAATGATATTATTTATGTTGGCTTGGGCACCAGATTCTGACTTTGTTACATTCCGAGTTTTCAGAAACTGGTTGTTCAGAATTTGATCAAAATGTCAAAATCTTCCACTTTTAACAGGAATATCAGGGTGTTTGTTATAGTAGCAATCTTCTCCAGACCCTCAGGCTGCAGCAGACCTGGGGGAAGCTGCTCACTCAGGTGACTGAGATCCTTGCCACAGCTGCCTGCTCTTGAATTGCAGCTTTGTCTCAAGCCAAAGTCCTGTGGAAGTCAAAAAGTCAGTGCCATCACTTTTCACAGAATTTAAATAGAAGAAGAATCTCAGTCAAAACTGAGGCTTGTGGAGGTGATTTAAATTGTCCCATGAAACAAAGGGACATAAAAGTCATCCGTGTGGAGGAGGGGGAGTTCAGTGGTATGTATTTTTTAATGAGATTTGAAAAGAAGTTAGATAACCAGCTACAAAGGCAGGTTTCCAAAACAGATTGGTATTGAAGTGAAGCAGATACAGAGCAGCTGTAGGCATTTTCAGTGATCTAACTTTCAAAAAACTGGAATTAAACATCAATTACTACAGCAAGAGACATAGTGATGATCCACTATTGCTGAGAAAATTTCACTGTGTCTTCTCTCTGCCTGACATGGCTAGAGGGGGTTTTGAGGGTCAAAGGGCAGGGTTCCCCACTCTTACTATCAGCGATTCCTACTTGTATCTCCAGCTGGCCCTTTGCTCTTATAGCTTGCATTTGAGAAATAAAGAAGTGCTGTTACAGGTTACATTTTTTAAAATAAAACTATTAACATGCCCCAATTGCCCATTTACAGTCTCACACAGCTGACATCCAGAGATGCTTAAAAGACTTACAGAGTCTTCAAAGCTGAAGATGCCCCTGATGTAGACAAAGTTTACATTTCTCCATTTTGCTGTGTAAAACAGCCCATTAAAATGAGAGCAGATAGCTCTTAATGCAGTGGTACTACAGATGCTGGCAGCTGAAACAAAGAAGCTGCCCGAGGAATAAAGTTAAGATCTATTTCACTGTCATTGTGTAAATCCCTCAGGCAGGTGTAGACTGGAATGAGGTAACTGCAGTGGTACTGCCTGGCCAGGACCATGCTGGGCAAAAGGACCCTGAATCTCAGGGATCTCAACCAAATCCCTTTGCTTCATTTTGGGGAGTGGAAACAAACATAAAATAGCAAATCATCTCCTGTGTTGCTGAGTTGTCAATAATGACAACAATTGTTATCTAAGCACACTGAGAAGCACTTCTTTCCAAAAGTACTTTTTCCTGTTTTGAAAGTTATTTGATGATCTCTACAAACAGAGCAATGTTTTTCTCCACCTGAAGTTTCTTAATATGCCAGCTGTGCTTCGAGCTGTTTATTGTAATGCTTGAGGCAAAAATTAAGTAAATCAATGTAACTATTTGAAATTTGATGTAGAATTTGGTTTGTGACTTATTTGCTGTAGTAACCACTGCTAAAAGGCATTCTTTCATTTGGCCACTTGTTTCTGTCCAGAGTTATGAATTCTGGAATTAGAGTTCAGTCATCTTTGTTAATGCTTTCCAAACCACGCTGGAAGACATCTTCATTCTCAAAATATCACCAAGCTGTGTCCTGCACTATTGCAGCTGTTGCTGGATGCACCACCATGTTAGACCCGCCTATGCTGTGATTGCCCAGTGTGACTATGTCAAAATGTTTTGGGTTAGTAAAAACTTCTGTTTGGAGTATTAATTCCATCTAGATTGTTGTGACAGTATGGAAAGGGGAGGGCAGCAGTAGCAAGCCTGATAGGCTGTAAACTCTGCTGGGGTAATGATGAGTAGCTAGAGGCAGTCATCTCTTCACAGAATCACAGGACATTCTTGGTGTTATTCAGCTGAAACCAAGCCATGGGACCATAGTCTGAGGCACCCTGTGATACATTTTCATGTGCATCAGCCTATACATTTTCCCCTGAAGGTTAGGACTCATACCAACTTCTCTTACAGCTAAAAGGAATTTTGACCTTTATAACAAGAATTGCCTTGGTTGCTTTGCACCAATGAATAGTTGCACGTGCGTATCTAGAAGACTGTTGTAATTGCATTGTAAATGCAAATGCCTCCTCAATATATCCTGTACGTTTTCAAAACTGGAGAGACAAAATTACAGCCCAGAGGATTCTGTTCTCTTTCTCATCTATGGATGTAGATTTTTCTTTGGCTATGTTAAATAAAGTCTCTAACCCTTCCAGCTGGCTTCAGCTCATTGCTTTCTTGCTGCCTGCCTTACTGTAAATGTTCTTCTGCTCACTTCTTCCTGGCACACACTTTCTCTTAGGTTGAGTTTTAATTCTTAATCATATGTCTTGTACCTTAATTATAGTAGGGGAAATCATGTCTCCAGATCGACACACAGAAGGAACCTTCGCATACACGAGTGATCTTCTTACACGTAGGGCTCAGCTTTCCCCACAGCACTACCAAGGCCTCTGCTTCCTGAAGATACACGGCAGTGACTGTGTTGGGAAGGCAGCCACAAAACTGGCAGGTAGCAAGCAGGGAGGAGACGACAACCTTGTGAGGAAAAGAGAGTGAAACATGCCTGTTTTGTTCTCTGATACAGTCTTCATTTTGCCAAAATAAGAATAAGTTCTAGTTGATGACTGTATATGGCTGTACATTTGTATGTATTTAAATATACATGCGTACATACTCTCATATATATATGAATATGTGTGTGTGTGTGTGCATTTGTGTGTATGTATGTAACTGAGAGCTCTCCCATAGATTTCATGGTGCTGCATCCTGTCCATAGTTTTCTAAACTTTCTTGACTTCCCCCAGAAAAGCTGCAGAAAACAGCTAAGGAGACCTGTATTTAGAAGCAGCTTTAGAGAAATAGCTGCGTTGTATAACATGGTATAATATAAAGACCTGCAAAACAATGTACTGTGAGCTTTGTGTTGAAAGTTGGTGGAAAAAAGCTCTTGTTGACATCTAGAAATCTTGAATCAACCCATTTTTGGAGGGGGAGAGATGAATCTCTGCCTGCTTTCCTTCTGGGCTGTGTACTTGCTTCTTTTTTAATTCCATCTATGCTTATGTTTTTTAAGCAAATGTGCCTGTCAGAGCTTTAAATCAATACCATTACAGCCTTACTTGAAGGTAAACTATTTCAAGAGGCTGGCCTGCTCTACCCTGCAATTATATCATGTGCTAAGTGAGTGAAACTTTGAAAGGTACTGAAGGCTTCTGGGTTTGTGTTTTTCTTTTCCATTTCACTAGATGACATCCACTGATAATGGCCTTACCATGACGGGAAATTAATTGAGAGAGCATTTCTACACTGCCATAATTTTATCATCCACCCTATTGCTGCTATTAGCAGGAATCCATAACCCCATGGGTGTTTTGAGAGAATCTCTTTTAGCAGAACTCACGGTATAGAGGTTACATGGTTGGCTCCTTCCATCAGTTGGGTGTCAAATCACTGTCGGAAAGAAATTACTGCTGTATTCATTTTTTTAGCTTCTAACCTTGTGCTGTGGGGCAGGAGATGATTTGTAGTGAGCCATTGGGGAGTGAAGAGTGCTCGTGGCCACTGAAGGCTTCTCTCACAAAGGTACTTAGCAGAATCATTGTACATTAACACAGATGCACGCAGCAGCATTTTTGATCTAATGTCTGTTATAAAGTGCTGTAAGGAAATTATACCTTCTGACTCATCATGTTGTATGTAGCAGGATAGTAAAATAATCATGTTCCAGTGGATTTTTTGATTAAATTGCATTCACTGATTTTCCCCATGCTGACTACTACAAAGCAGGTTTTCTTAAATCCCTAGCAGCAAACTAGCCTTCCTAAGTTCATAATACTGATGATGTAAAATAATTCAATTTTCCTCAAAGCCTGTTGTTTCCTCTTTCACATTCTCGAATTACTTTAATAAATCTTAAGCTGATTTATAAAGCATGTAACTTAGAAGAATGGGTTTGGAAATGGTTGATGTAGGCTTTAAAGCTTCTCTACTTATCTTGTGACTTTCACAGGTATTTTGCTTATTTTCTGAATGAAGTATCCCTTTACCTATTCTCCTTCTCCATGGTAGGCCAGTAAATTAAGGTAAAATACAGTTTTGCTCCTTTTTTCTGTGTCACCCGTAGCAAAACAGTAATATCCCTATGAAACATTAAAGCCAAGATTGTGCCATGCTCTTCAGAAGCTATGCATGCTGGAACTTAAATTTACACTCATTGAAATGTTATAATTACAATAATGTGAACTTAGGTGTAAGAGGAACTGTTGTGAAAATTCATCTTTTTTTCACTTGAAACTTACTGCTTTTAAATATATACTGAAGAATCTCAAACTTTGGGTTCTCTTTCCTTTTTTTATTACTTCCTCCCACTTTCTACTCTGCCATTATTTGGGAATAAGAAGAGGTGAGAAAACTGCAGAAGAAAAGGATTTTAATTTTAATTTTTATTACCTGCTTCTTTTTTCATTGTTACTATTTCCCCTTAAAAAATCATCCCTGACCCTTTAATGCTTAATTGGCATTTTTTGATGCATCAGGTCGGATTATTGCTGATCTCTGCCTGCAAAGATCTCATAATAATTAAGCAGTAATCATGCTTAATTTTTCCTGAGCAGTAAAGTTGACATAATGGAGTGCATGGAGGATGCAAATTACTTGTGTGAAAGTGAGATTTTGCCAGCTCTTGTCTTGGAAGTGGAATCACAGCTTAAATACAATGACACTTCCTCCTCTCCTCTTCCTTCTCTGTGACATTTTCTTTCCAGAAAATACTTCCCTCTGTTCAGATTCCCCTGTGGAATTCCTTTTGATTGCTGCTGTAGCAGTTAGTGTAACGAGAACCCAGAACAAGCAGAAGGAGCTTTTCTCCTTCGCTGTGTAGAAAGGGAGCTCAGGGTGCTGCATTTACAGATGAGGAACTGCCTCTGCCATCATTTGCAGCTCTCCCAAGATTTTCTCTTCCGTGGACACCAGTGGGCAGCTGCAGGGGCACCTCGAGACGATAAGGCTGCGAACAGACCCTGACCTGGAAAACCTGACTGCATAGGTCAGCAGTAGATAATTGACAGGGACAGCACTTCTCTTGTACTAGTGCACACTTGGGTTAAAATCCCTCCCCAAGCAACCCCTCCATGAGGAGTAGTCCTGTGCCAGAGTCCCTTACCAGGGCCAAAATTCAAACAATTGCACTGCTAGTATAAGTGTAAGGGAAGATCCAGTGGCCTTACCTAAAAACATAATCCTCTGGATCACATTTTGCAGTAATACTTTTATCAAAGGGAAAATACTCTTGCAAAATGTTGGAGAGTATCTTTCAGAAGGAAAACTGCATCAAAGAAAATCAGGGATGAATCATTCCTACTTTTATTTCCCCTGTAATCTTACCAGATCTTCTGGGGTTTTGATGATTTTTTTAAAAAGGAGATTGTAGGAAACTTTTTTGTATGTCACCTCTTCCATAGGCTAAATGTGGTACATAAGAAGAGCAACATCTTCTCAACTAAAATATACAAACCCCCTCCCTGCCCTGAACCCCCACAATAAATACTGTCTTGACTTTTGTAAGCACTGGAAATGAATGCTTACAGGAGCAGAGAGTACATACCAGTCTGGTTTCATTTACAAGAACATAGTGTAACTCTCACGCAGGTTTGGTTCAGATTGCTCCTGGACTATCCTTGCTACAAGAGAATCTATAATTACTCAGCACCTTGCAAAATGCTGCTTTGCAACTGTGAGAGAAAACAGAGCTGTTACTGGGCTTGGGCCCACAGACCTGAGTCAAGTTACATGACAAACTATTTGTGGGACTAACAAGGGACTGAAACCTTCCAGGACATGAACCCTGGCAGGGTATCAGCGTGGTGGTGCTTTCTTCACAACAAAAATAATACCTTTCCAGTAAGGTGTCTTTGAAAGGAAAGAAAACTTGCATTTTGTTTTAGGGATTAAAAAAACACCTTTATTCATATGTTCTTTATTCTCACCATATTTATCAGATTTTTAATTTATTACTCTTGAAATTGTTTGTTGCTCTGTCAACTGTTTGCTACCGGATTTCCCTTAGGGGAAAATGGAGATTCATATCCATGATCACATATCACAGTGTGAATAAGACTTGCTACACTCCAGGGGGCAGGTAAGGAATATTAGTCAGTAATGCTGGAATATAATTGGCTTTAGCTTCTCATGTTGTGTCACTAGATACAGCTTTCTTCTTAGGGAGCCTGACCTGAGAAACAAGGACATATTTCAAATTCCAACAGGATTAACTCACTGCATTAAGGGGCTTTGATAGAGTTCAAATGTTGTTATTAACCTAGAACTGCTTTTTTTTTCTTCTTTTTTTTTTTCACTCCCAGAATAATCAGTGGGTTCGGTGGTGATAGTTACTTTTGTTATTGTTTGTCTTAAGACATTTAAATGTTGACAGTTTTGATGGGTAGAGCTGGTTTACAAATATCCCTTAAGTTTTATACCAAAGAATGTCTGAACTGTGTAATTCACAGATAGTTACTGTAGCTCTTAAAATTTAAATAAATAAAGAAGAAGAAATGCCCTTTTAGTCCTCCTTTCATAGCAGAAGTTATTATTGTCTTTATTGTTGCTGCATTAAACATATGTTTGAATACGATCTTCTAACTTTCATTGCTGTTGGGTTAAGAACACAAAGAGCATGCCCCTGTCCTGATTAGCTACTCTTGTAAAGCAGTACAAAAAAAAAGCAGCAATGGTAATTTCTCAGCTCATTAGGTGCATATTCATCTTAATGGGGCATCAAAGTTGAAAACTATAATGCCTTCCTCTCATTTAATACTCCAGAGAACATTCACAGTAACCACATGAAAGCAAAAAGGATTTGAACATTGGAGCTGCAAAAGTAGGTGTCTTCATTCCCTCCAGGCAGATAGAGAAGAGAGAGAGAACTACTTTTTATCCTTATCCCTGCCTAACTTGCCTTGTTGTTCTAGCCACTGGTCGCTAGGGCTGTGTGAATAAAAATGTTGACCTCTGTTAGTTTTTCTGGTAGGTCAAATTTTAAATCCACAGCCTGCAAAGGTTTGCCATCAGCTGAAGAGCACAGCGTACCGAAATAACCTTCACAGGCTATTTTAGTGGTTTTGAGTGTGTAGACCCTGAAACAGAGACCCTTCATTACAATGGAAAACATTCAGTGCCTTGAAACATTTAGGTATACAACCCCTATCTTTAAAAATATTATCTTTGCATGAAGTAGTTGTGCCAGTTTAAGGTCCAAGCTTTAAAAAGGCACCGTTTCCTGTGGTGTAGGTAATAACATTTCCCAATTCGTGCTATTTACTGAAACAACAGCTTTTCCAGAAGCTACTCCTAAAAGTTATTTCAGATCGAGTGCCCAGCATGAGAGGTTTGGGCATGTTTACAGCTGTAACACTGAGCCATGTATGAATGCCACACTTCCTGACTTGCCCGTGTGTGTTTGTGTGTGTGTGTGTGTGTGTGGCAGGGGATGCTCTGCTGGCATCCTGTCTAGGGCGCACCTACCTATGCAACTAAATTTGCTGCTGGTTGTAAAAGTGTTCTGCAATGTGCTGATTTGAGAGGTTGGAGTTCTACCTCTGACAGAGCCACAGAAGAGTGTGTAATTTGTATTATATGGTCAGTTATGTAGGATGCAGCATATTGAAATGTTACAGCATGCAGCCACTATCTTCCAAACCCCAAATTCTCAGCAGATTTTGCTGGCCTCTCCTAGCCAGAAAGTGATGGGCTAGGTAAAAATAACTGCTGGTAGCATGTGTGCTCATTCAGGATGGCAAACAAGCTTTTCTTCCAGATTGGTGAAGTTCTCGTTTTCTTTCAGTTCTACCGCCCACAATTGGAGTGGAGAAAGGCTGCTTCTTCTCCAATACCTCTTCTTAGGAACTAAAAGGAAACATTTGATATAGGACTATATTTCATTAGTTTATTTTGTTTAAAAGGTAACTTTTATGCATATAATTCCCGCAACAGATTTATGAAATTATATTAATTTAGTGAAGTTTAAAAAAATGGAGAAATTGATTACATAATTTGAAATTATTTTGGTGTGATATTAGTAGAATAGAGGATTGAACAAAAATGAAGAGACTTAAGAGGTTTTGAGGTAGATGAAAAACTACCAGTGAAGCAGAAATATCAGGAAGCTCCTTCAGAAATAGGATGAAAGACAAGATGGATCCATCCACTCAAAGTGCATGAATCAACTAGACGAAGCAGAAGAAGCAGAAAGCATAAGTTCCTCGTCTGATTAAATTGATTAAGGTTCTCTGATTTCAGTGAAGTTTTAGGGGTTTATGTCAGCTGGGAGAATTTATCCTTAAAAGGGTTTGGAGATGTGTGATGATCTTAAAAATGATGGAGCACGATAATATGGATGAGAAGGTAAAGCAAGCTCTGAAATGCCTGTTGGTAGGAAATGTCAGTTTGGAGGTGGGGAAGGAAAAAGCCTGATGGAAGTGAAGGAAGTTCTCTTTGAGAATGGCTATAAGGCAACCTCAACCTCCTGCTCCTGTACAGAGCTTGGACCTCAGTGGGCTGGGTTCTGGTTTTGTAGTCTTGCTGTCTTAATTTTCTGAACAGTATTTGGTTATGGAGGGCTTTGAATAAATAATACTTGGAGAAACAAAGTTTTTAGCTTTAAATTACTGAAGGGTGAGGGAGGACTGCTGCATTCAGGTAGTGAAACTTGATTCTGTGAGCAGCAGAATGTACATACAATTGTGTTGCACATTTCCTGTGTTTTTCTTCTATTTTGGCAGATTGGTTTATTGTCTGGTTTAAATTTTTTCCGTATTGCTTGTGTATTCAATATTTTACTAGGAAAATTGCAAAATAACCCATTGATGGTTGTATCAATATGTGTTAGAGAAATCAAATGATTCAGCAGCTATGTTCTGCCTTTGGTCATCATGCATGCTTGTTATATTAGCAAATTCTGACATATTTCAGGGTTCTGTACTGGTTTTCAGAAAAAAAGATTGGTCTATATGAAAACAGCTGGCATTTGAGCAGGATTTGGATTGATCACTACTCTTAGGATGCATTAATTTTCGTGGAGCAATTTTTCAAGCTGCACTGAAACAAATTCTGCTGGATTCACCCCCGGTGAAGGGATTTCTGGGGTCAATTCAGCTACTATGTTATGTTATGGAAGAGGTAAGTAGGCCTACATATTGGTTCATTTTGGCCTCAAAATGATAAACATTTAAATTTAGTGGCAATACAAGTTGTTCTGCTCAAGTTGTTAGTGTTGTAATGATTTAAACACTAATAAGGAATTAGTCTGTGTACTTGATTAACTTTGAGGTCCAATTAAAAGACTTTGGCTTAGGTATGTGAATCTATTGTTTGTAATAGCTTGGCTTCTGGCAATGGATCTGTGTGAATTTGAGACATGGAGGAGGCCAACACCACAGCTGTGGTACCAGATATAGTAGACCTGCAGTCTTACGAGTCACAGGCCTTTCTTTTGAGAAAGGAATACAAAAACCTGAAAGAATTATTTCCTACCTAAAACCCAACTACCGGTTGCTGTATAAAACCTAATAAAGGAGTTGAGATGTTCCAGTCCTCCTTTAATAAATAGGGGATATTCCATAATTCATACTGCAAAATACATTTTCTCATGAAAACAGGAGTCTATAAACAAGCAGCCACCTGCTCTGTATGACCTTGTAGAGGCTCTGTTCTTTCCCATCTGCTATCCTGTCTGGGTAGTTGTTACAGCCTTTTCCTTCCTTTCTCTGTGCGATTCTTTTTTAAAAAAATTGAGCTGTAATTAGGCAAGAACAGCACTTAAGCATTCTCCCTTTCACAGCATCGACTGTGGCATTGGGGTACTAGAGCATGCGTCGTTCTTGACATCAAGGGCATGGGTGGCAAAGGCTTGCATCTCATTTTTGGGCCAGGCAGAAGCTAATGTCAATCCCAGTTACATTTATCAGCTGGAGCACACTAGGTGCAGCTTTTTTAAAGTAAGGTGAGCACTAGTGTTGTGGCACAGAGAAAGCAGACTTTGATGGCTCAGCAACACTCAGCGTTTCTCATAGAACCAGCAGTTCCTTTGGGCAAACACAGCACAGCACATGGGGGGCCCTAAGCCGTAACTTACAAACTCTCTGTGAGTGCTCTCTGTGAGAGCTTCTTTCTGAATGGCTTGAAAAAGTTAAATGAAGAAAGACCCATCAGAGGAGATGAAAATAAATCTTTGGACATGTTTTAACAAATCTCACGGTGAATCTCCCATTCTTTTTCAATACAGTGAGACCACGGTTTGGGTGAGATGTTAGGTAACATAATGGCTGATGTCTGTCTGCATCGCTGCCAGTGTAAATGTGTTCCCTTCCTTCTAAGCAAAATACTTATTTTCAAAAATTAACAGATTTTTGTGTTTAATTAATGCTTCCCAAGTATTCTGAAGACAATGTGATGACAAGCCACTGACAAAAAATCAGAATTGCACAAATTTAAACAGGCTAACTTGTAGTGGAGAGAAGAAAAAGCAGAAAACCATTTGTACATTTCAACTAGGAAAGCAGTAAAATACTGACAGAAAAAAATGCCTGGTACTGCAGGCAAACCTGCTAGCTGAGCTCCTAGCACCAGAGGCTTGGCAGGCCAGGGTGCTGTGCTAAGTACATGTCATTCCTACTAGAAGGTGTCATTTTTGTGGCTAGTCTTCGTTTTTGTGGAGGCTTTTTTTGGCCAGTGCTTATGTTCGATGGCAAAAATCATCCATGCGAGAATGCTACAACTGACAGTGACTGCTGCTTTCAGGGGAGCCCCGCTCTCATGAGGCCCTTACATTTTAGCAAAAACAAAGCTAAAGGGCACTTACAATCCTGTCAGTGTGGCAACAGAAAAACAGGTAACAGGACTGAGCCCTCAGAAAAAGGCCTGTTACTTGTCAATAGGCATTCAGGGTGAGATCTTAAAGTCAGCAAATCCATAGGTGTGGAACTTCTGCCCATTCAAGCAGGTCACAAGATTTGCAACTCTGGGATTCTTGTTGGTGTGGGGTTTTTTTGGTTGCTGGGTTTTACGTTTTTTTGTTGTGGTGGTGGGGTTTTTTGAGGGGCTTTTATTCCTGAGAAATCAAAACATGTAAGAAAATGTAATTCCACATTTTAATTGCTGGGTATAGAGCTTAAATGTGACTTCTGCTTCCACTTGATTGTCTGACTAAGCAGTTCTGAACCCCCAAGGGTAAATGATTCTTCATCCAAGGACCCTTCTCTGAAACAACATAAATCAGTCATTTCTATATTTTTGAAAATTACTCTAGACACTATCAGAAGCCCAAATGAATAAGAACTTTACTTCAGCTTTGTATTTGATTCACACAGAACTGTAAAGGTTCCACAAATGTTTGCAGAATTTTTTTTCCATTTTTATATTGCTACAGTACAAATCATGAGGGTCTTCCATTTGCCTTTGTGTCATGAGACAAAATACGTAAGTGTTTTTTGACTGTGTTTAATCTGAGTCAGCACTAATTGTGTTGTCTGAATCAATACTGTCTGGAGAGAGTATTGTGAGAAAGGGTAAGACACACTGTTTAATGAAACAGGAGCTGGTCCCCTGTCTTGATAAATCTGCATAAGATGCTGAGGCAAATATTTAGGCTTAGAGTCTGAATACCTATGAGCTGATGCCTGCTGAAGATGGTGCACTCAACTTCTCTTCAGAGAGATTTATCTCCCTGATTTTCTTTATCTCCTCCATAAATGAAAATTTATCAGATAGAGAGGAGCATAAAACTGGGAAAGGATAAGTGAGTAGACCATATCCTCAGCCTGGTAAGCCCAAAATGATGTCCTTTCTGCCTTCCTTCTTAAAACATTTGTGAATTAAGACAATAGAGAACCTGCTTTTGTGGCTAATGAAAGTATTCAAAGTGAGAAAGAGGAGGTCTGACAGCCAGTTGGAGAATACTTGCTGTTGACAATTTTTGTGGAATGGGAAGAGATGACAGAGAAGGAGAGGAATTGGGGATTAGAAATAGATGATCTTTAAGGTCCCTTCCAACCCAGGCCCTTCTATAATTCTATGAATGCATATCAGCTAGGAGGCTTCTTTCTAGCCAGACGTGTTTCTGCTCCATGGACTTTTCTCCTTCATCAGTCTCGCTTTTTACTTTTTTTTTTTTCCCCCCTCTCTTTTTTCATCTCCCCCTCCCTCTGCTCCTCTGTAAAGGCAAGGGAGAGTTGTAGGCAAGGCTCAACACTGCCATGTCCTGTTCTGGGCAGATCAAGGCACTGGTGTTGGAGAACTGCTCATGTGGAAGAGGCTGCGATTAGTTCTACACGAATTTGTGCTTTGTAAGCCAACATACTGTGTGCGCTGATGAGCATCCCTGTCTGGCTGCCTCCCTCCTGACCAACCCACACTGCTGCTCAGGCACTGTGCCCACACAGTGGCTTTCCTTCCCAGGATCTTGTCTTGATGAAGCTCTTTGCCAAAATGTCACACCATGTCTAGCTCTGTTCTGGCCTGTTGAAAAACTTCCTCCTGTGCCACTTCACCCCGCTTGTCATATCTCCTGTGGAAAACACACACTCACTTCTTCCAGCCAGCTTCATCTCCCATCCCCACATGAGGGTACAGGAGGGACAGCTGGACAGGGGAAGGAGGCTGAGCACTGTGAGCCGTGACAGAGACAATACAGGAGGTGTTTGGCAGCAGCTGCCCATGCCAGAGCTCAGGCATGGACTATTCCTGAGCCCACACAGAGGCAACTGTGGATGTTTTCCTTGGAATAAACAAAAACTTGAAGAATATATTCCAGTTGATTCCTAAAGCTCTTCTGCAGCTGAACATTTTTCTGTAATTATCTTCCTTATATAATAACTACGGGCTCCTTAATTCAATTTACAATTTAAAAAAAAAAAAAAAGTGGGTATGCTTTTCTTTTTTTAAACAACACCCTTCAACTAGTTTTGTTAAGGCATTGTTCTTCCTTTAGATTTAATTTCATCATACTTCTGTCCTAATTAAAATCCAGTTTATTTTCCCCAAGTTGTTAAAGACAAAAGATCACTTTTCTCATTCACTAGACTAAATTGGATTTCAAAAACAGAACACTCTGACTTTTTCTTGTGCAATAAGATTTATTATACTATTTTGTATAATCATTGTAATTAGGAATTTTGTACCACTGTTTTAACAAAGATTCCAGTCAGAAACATTGAAAATCTTATGGTTCTTAGTCATTATGAGTGAATCCTACTCTGAGCCACTATCTTTACTTAGGCATAGCTGTAGCCTTTGGGTCAGGCGTGGAGGCCCTGCTCAGGAACAGCACGGTGGCCAGCCCCAGGCCACTCGGTCAGCAAATCTCATGCTACCTCTTTTTTTTCCAGTTACAGGCAAGCAATTTATTGGGCAGCCCTTACCTTATCACTTTTTTTTTTTTTTTATTAATTCAAACCAAAGCTCTCCATCTCTTCATCCCCTATTCTGTGCTGATATTGGGGATTGCCCCAAATGCAGGACTCAGATGCAAGACCTTACACATGGCCTTGCTGAACTCCAGGAAGTTTGCATGGGCGCTCTCCTCAAGCTTGTCTAGATCCCTCTGGATGGCATCCCTTTCCTCTGGAGAATCTACTGTGCCACTTGGCTCAACTGGAAGGATAGAGGAGACCACCATCTGTGCTTCTGGTCCTTTTAACATTGCTATGAGGAACACACTGTCTCCTTTGGTGGTTCTGAGCTGTCTTATTGCAGCATTGCTTAGATCCTACCTGGAATAATGGGAGCAGACAATGCTCGGTACCTCTCACCAGGCTCAGCAGCCTCTCAGTAACATGGTGAATGTGAGTTCCTGGGAGGCAGCAAACTCTGGATGGTAAATGGGTGCTTCTGTGCCTTGTGCTAGGCAGCGTGTAATTACTGACATTTTATGTGCTTTTCTGGTGGCACAGGTTCTAATGCAGGTGAATGGCTGAATCAGCTTTGCATGGTGGGCTTCTGGACCCTGTTCATTACTCATATTTTCTTCATTCCCCAACCCCAGAGCATTCTCTTTGTTATGCAAGGGTACTTCAAGAGAAGGTTCTTCCTTCTGCCTTGGCCAGAGACAGGGATCCAGCATCCTTCATCTCTCAAGTTATGTGTGTCAGCCAGCTCCAGGCTGAATTCAGGCTTATGTTCCCCTCGTGCTGCCATAAGGCAGGGCTGGGACAGCGTACGCTTCATTATCCATCTCTTGTTGACATTCTCAGGCACTCCACTGCCCACTGAGCTCCTCTCCTGACTTGTAGCTGGGCGCACTTGTAGCTGTGACACCCACCACATCCCTCATGTGCTCAGGGCACTGCCAGGTGCTGGGGACCCACTCAGCCCGTGGTCTAGACAGCTATTGCAGCCCTGGGGAAGACCATTTGGGCAGCAGTGTCAGCAGCACAGGCCGGCTGCAGTGCTCCTACCTGGGTTTGTGCCTCAGCCCTACAGCTGCAGTGGGTGGGTGCCATTTTCTGTCAAGGAGATGCAGTCTCCCCAGGAAAAAACAGCCTGCTTATAAAGCTGGAATTCTTCTGAAAGATGCCACCAGGAGCCCTCAGAATTCTAGGCAGGTCAACACCACCTGTGACCACTGGGACTCCAGACCCATGACCAAGAAGGGCCTGGTGTGGCTTTTCCCACCTGTGGCTGTGACAGCAGCTGCCTGGGGGCAGCTGATCCCACTCTGCTCCTCTGGCAAGAGCTGCAGCCCCTCAACAGTGTCTGAAGCCCCTGGAGCTGCAGGTATAGTGGAGGCTGACTGTGCACTTCATACCACATGAACCCAGCCTGGTTGGCCACTTGCTCTGCTCACATCACCCATAATCGATCCCAGTTCCCAGCCGCGACAACAATGGCACCCGCAGTGCATGCTGTGGTGACATGTCCCAACCCTACAGCCATGGCAAAATGCTTCCTAACTCTCGAGGTAACCAGAAGCAGGGCTGAAAATGTCAAGTTCCTCCCTAAAAACACTACTTATGATAAACATGTTACTGTGCTATAGCAGCCTCGTACCTGATGTGTGATGCCCAGCTGTCCCTTGCCATGCAGACGGGCACAGGACGTGTGTGCTTTGGCTTTGTTTGAAACAAGAAAATACACAATTTGGTCATTTTCCTTCTCTCCATGAAACTTTGAATGCAGCCTGCATGTGTATTTCAGGATGTATGAACTCACTCTTCTGCAGAACTTCCACAGCTAAAATGAGTCATCCTATTACTAGCTAAAAAGACACTTATTCATGCAGGTCAAATTGATTTGAAGTGTCCACTTCTCATTTCCAAGGTATTATTTCTGAAGGGATAGTTTGGGTTATTTTTGTGTGCTCTGTTAATTTCACGTGGATTTGCTACTGCATAGATAACTCTGGGGTTTGTAGCTGCAAACCTGCTCGGCACTGGGAGCAGCAGTTGGGAAGTCAACACAGAATCCTCATTTCCTTTTCTCAGCAAGGATTAATGCTTTTGTGTAACACTCAGCTTCTGCTAACGAAAGCCTGTATGTAATGAGAGGGTGAAACTTTTTCTAAAACCTTGTTCCTGAATGACTGCAACTGGGGTTTTGTCATAGGACCTCAGCAGGCATTGTTAGTAATTAGTATCTTTATATATAATCCTTAACAATTTCTATATACTGTTGTAGAAGCTGTGTGTTGGAGGCTGGTGAGTAATCCATGTTATTGAAGATGCATATACACTATAATTACACTGTTCTCTCTAAGGCTGCAGCCAGAAAAACATAGCAGGTAATGACATATGCAGAGCCTGGCTCCAGTTCGAAAATTAAGGGTGCACCATTAGCCTGTTATTTGTGATGCTTAAGACTGGTTTTTCAAAGTGTTAAGTGTGCTGGTGACTTCCTCCTTTTGAAGATCTAACACTGTATCTTTGTAAACTGTATCTTTTGAATGCTGAATGTTCCTGCCAGGGAACAGGCTTTGAAAAAGTTGTCTAGATGCTGAAACTCAGATTTTGTGAACTCTAAATGACCAAGAAGAAGGTTTGTAAAAGTTGTTCTTGCTTCAGCTCTTCATATCTTGAAATAACCCTTAGCAGAAAAAGAGATCCTCATTCATTTAGTTTGTATAGTTTCAGAGGATTAAATGCATCAATAAGCCACTGTCATGTTGTTTCTCTTACTGACCTGATTTTTGGCTAAAAACAAGAAGCTATCTAATTGAATTTTTAACTTTTTTAATAAAGTGGGTGGATATGAGAGTGGTGACCACAATTAATTTGGTTCTGGGAACACATTTATGAAAATGCTGCTAATAAAAAAATGAGAAGTCTCAGAGATGAGCAACAGAAAAAATAAACCAAAACAAACCAACCCAAACTGGAAGAACTAAAAGGAAAAAAATGGTAACGTTTAAAATAGTTAAATACATAACACCAAGATAGTTACAATTTTTGTTTTAATTCAAGAAAGCACTTGAACAGTTATTTAAGCCCTGCTCTGAATACCACTGCTTTCCTGAGTTGAAAAGCAAAGGAACTGGTAGCAGTCTAAGTATCTGCCATCCTGTCCCTGATGCATGGAGAGAATAATTTGAGGACATGCAAATATCAAAAAGCTACATTTCATCTGTGCAGAATACAAGTTTTGCTATTTCAAGTGAAACATTTATTGGGATTTTCAAAGGTAACAAAATATGATAGTAGTAAACATTTTCTTGAGAATAATTCTGACCTCACTGGGAAATCAGTTCATTGACCCCAGAGATTTTCTTGTGTTGTTTGCTCCATTGAAACACTTAAAAAATAAAATTGGGAAAGAAAACTGGCGTTTGCAGGAATGTGAACTCACTGCTATTTCAGTGTTGACTTTTCACTAATCATCTTTGAAGGCTGTTGGGTGAAAATCCTCCCTCTTGCCTTCCCCCTTCCTATTGCCCTTAATATATTATTATCCAATTTAGCTCCCCTGTCAAGGGAATCTTTTGCTCTCTGATCTCTGCTGTAAAAGGAATGAAAAAGCACAAGTAAGCTGACAAAGTCTAAAGGAGCAAACTACACTAGGTTCATGCATAATGTAGTCATCACGTCTTCTTTTAATATTACTGAGTTCATATGATATTCAACGTTCACACTCAGAAGAGATAGAGACATATCTATTCGTTACTTATGGATATTATTTCTACGTTAATGAATTCTCTCTCCATCAACAGATAAAAACTCGAGAGATGGAGAATTCCTCCTCTCTCAAGCTCTTTTTATTCTAAAATATGTTATGTAATTACCAATAAATTATGAGTATTTAGTTTTCTTTAAAAAGAAATTTTAACGTAGCTTTTCCGTGCCATATTATGATACTCTTCAACACTTCAGCTTCCAAATGCAAATGTAAGCTAAGTTGCATTCTGGATTAACAATTAAAAACAAACAACAACAAAAAATACAACTGAAAATAAATTTAATTACAAAGCCAATTCACTTCAATGGCATAAAAAATTGATCTTATGTGACTTTAAAATGTATGTCTGCTGCACTAAGATCCAAGGCAGTACAGTATTGGTAAGTATGAAGTAGGCTTATTTCAGCCATGAGGGAACAGCTTGCACAAACTTCCTAAAGCACTTACTGCTATAAGTAATATGAAGTGTTTGCTGAGATACCATTGTAAGTGTTTCCTTTAGATAGATGCATTATAAACAATTAATAGTGGGGACTCTGCAAGGAGATTCCGTTTCTTTAAAAGTGAAGTGGCTATGAAGGAAGGGTAGTGAGCAGCCTGTTGAAAATACATATATATATATGTATAAAACCAACAAAAAAAACCCAGCTGAGAGCAACGAAGGGGGGAAATGCTTCTGTTCCTCACTTCTGTTAAAGCCTGTGCTGAGAAAAATGTAGCTACTCTTTGTTTGCCATTGCCGACTGCCGTGGTATCAGACTGTGATTTCTTTTTAATCAGCATCATTTAAAAGGAAACAAATCACCACGTACGAGCTAATTCAGTTTGATGAGAAACCCAAGATGACAGAAGGGGATGGAGGCATTACAGAAGAATTTACTTCTGAGTGACAATTTAGTGCTCAGATTAGCAAAAAGCAGCCTAGTCATCAGCTGATGCACTGCAAAGCGAGAAGACTGAAAACATTAAACAGCAATTTGATTTTATGGAAAATTCAGCTGAAAGTGGCTGCAGCCTTGTTTTTAAATACCCAAATGGAACTGTGTAGATAATAAGGTAGTGTGCAAAGACTGGAAGAAGTATGGAGGTTCTTTCCTCAGCCACTGGTGGGTTAGTGTGAGGGAGGAAGAACCTATGAAATGGAATTTTAAAAAGATGATACTTAGTGCATAACTCCTTGTTATGAAAAGTATGCATTAGTGCTTTTTCTTCCATCTAGCTTTGCTAGAGATCCCTAATTTGATGTATTGGAATTGATATAGAAATTATGACAGAGCTTAGAATGGGGCGAAATCCTCCCACATGATGCAATATGCTCCAGGCTCAGCAACGACTCTCTTGGACGCCAGAAAAAAAAAATCTTCTGAGTACTTGTCTGTGAGAGAATTTGCTCTAAAGGACAATTCTTTGCTGTAACGCTTCTGTATGAACCTGATGTTGAGAAATGTAGCAGCCAGCTTTCCCATACCACCAGACAGTGCTTCGCAGCATGTGGAAACACGAGTGGGAGCTGTGCACTGCAGCTGCGCTGCCAGGAAGGAGCTAGAGATGCCTGTTTCCACATCCTGGGGATTGTCACTCTCAAAACTCCCAGAGAGATCGATCACAGGCACTTCATCTTTGAAGACTTTTGAGAACAGGTCAGACAAATGGGCCACAGATGGCCCTTTTGAGATGGGGTAGATTAGATGACCTCTCAAATTTCTTTTCACCCTGTTTTCTGCAGCTCTACAATCTATCTTTTGAGGAATAGCTGGTGCCAATTTCAAATCCTAAATAGCCTAAGATGAATGAATCTTCTTGATGAAATGTTATTCCTCAGTCCTGCTCTGTGTATTCCAGCCTTTTCTGTGAATGTGGTGTATTACCAGCTTGGCAGGCAAAGCACAGGGACCAGAGAGACAGCCGGTGAAGACAGCTATCTTGTGGGTGCAACTTCTTAGGCAAAGTGATATGGGGCAAAAGAGTGGATTTGGTCTGAACCACTACAAAGTGAGGGGATTAGCTCTTCCCTTCTCACTAGCTGCAATCCCCTTTCTGAGCACACAGAAGAGGATTGGGACTTAGAAGAAAGGTAGACAGAATTTGGGAGGCTTTTTTTCTGACATCTACTCAGCACAACATTTATCTTGATCAGAGAAAAATGATCAGTCACCTGTGATATCACACAATCCCATTATTATGAAAGCAAATGCAACAATTTTATGAACTTTCTCTGCAGTCTGTCTTGGCAGCTCACAAAATGTTCTCAAAGGGAAGGCTTGCTGGCAGAGAGGATTAAGGCCTGGGGTGTGCATAAATGCACGTGCATGTTTGGACCGCAGTGCTTATGCGCTGCCTCTTCCCAGCTGGTAAGGCAATCCATGGTCTCAGCAGGGTCCAGGTGGAGGTATAAGGGCTAGAAAAACATGCCAGATGTGCTTGGTAGGAGTGCTGGTTCATGGAAGGGGTAAGTGAACAGGGACAGAATTGAGCTCTGCATCCACACTTCCAAGGGAAGGTGACATGTATGCACAAAGGCAGACAGTGCAGCGAGGAGCAGAGGCACCAGTGGAGCAAAGTGGCATGGGAAGGCAGCAGGAAAAACAACAAAGTTCATATATGACCATGATGTAGCCAAACTTATTCTGAGAATTGTTGCATATGACTGTGAGAGGAGTAAAAGCTTCCCAGAGACTTGCCAGTTACATGGTTGTGACAAGCTGCTTGTTGTGAATTCAGATGGCTTCATATCCAGCATCTGGTTTACACTGCCCATGTATTTTGAAACACTAAAAAAACTACTTATCAGTTACAGAAACAATTTCCTGTTGTGTCAGTAATGTTTCCTGAATATTACTCATTACTCTGGGCAATGTAGAGTTCTTATCCATTATCCTGGAGCATCAACCAAGGCACTCAACCCATCTCACTGAATAATCTCATTATTGCTTTCTTTTTCTTTTAGTTCTCCATCATGTCCCAAAAGATAGGATGTACTGTTTGTACACCCACCTTGTGCATCTGAACTAGATATCAAAACCCTGTGTCTTATTTCTCACTGCACTGAACAGAAAGAGAGAGCTCATTCTTCAGCAGAATACAGAAAAGGGCCTTGGTTGTGTCAGGCTGCCCAGAATGATTGTCCCATCCCCTACTGCAAGCAGTGATGAACAGGTCTAGTGAAATGATGATTAGGTTTTAGGGATACCTGTGGCCCTTTGGCTGGAAAAGCAAAACTGCTGTACTGGATGGAAGATGGTGTAGAGCAGCAACAATTTGAGGATTTTTCTAAAGCAGAGCAGGAGAATGCAAACAGCTCAAGTAAAGTTACTGGGCATAAATAAAAGCCTTTAAACTCTAGTGTGCTAGCCTTTTTTGGGGTAAAGTACTCTTAGGTTAATGTAGTTTGAAGGTTGCCTTACTCCCAGATGAGAAGCATGTACATGGTGGTTTAACAGCCTTAGATATATGCTCATTAACTTTACACTTAGTTGGCTCTTCATAAATTTCTGATGTATTGGCTCTGTTGGGAGTTCTGTTGGGTTTCTTTTAGTTCTTTGTTGTAGTTCTACCAGAAAACAATAATCTCTGTGATTTCCCACTGAAAAACCACCCTCAACCCTATCAAAAAAAAAAAAAAAAAAAAAAAAAAAAAAAAAAAAAAAAAAAAACCCCACAATAACAAAAAAAAAAAACNAAAGGAAACAAAACCAGAAAACCCCATCACAAAATAGAACATTTTTCTTAAAAGGCAGAAAAGTTAACAATAGTAGCAGAGACAGCTGTTCACCAGGGACCCAGAGTACCTGTCACTGGAAATGCTGATAGCACCAAAAGAGCACAGCAGGGTCAGTTACTAGAATGTGATTTGTATGAAAATATGTTGTGTAGTTTAAAGGTCCAATTTTGATGATCTTTATTATTACTTTATGGGGTTATATATAAAATGTTGAATTTAGTATTGTGCTAGTAATATTTATGAAATGCTATTATAAAATGTGATAAAAGTTTATGGAAAAGTCATTACTATAACCATAAAGCACCAGCTCACCCCAAATACCACCAATGGGAAAGTAGTCTGCCTGCATCAGATGAGTCAAGTGATTTCAGAGGGCTGATGCCAACCCAGACACAGCCATGGGAGCCACCTGAGCACATGGGGCTCCGTGGGTCTGGGAGAAATAAAGCGATGGCTTTATCAGAATCTATCAGGAAGCGTCTTCTGCCCCTGTTCCCGGGGGTTGCAGAACAGCTCTGTCGGTGCTGGAGAGAGATGGGGATGCAGAGCAGGGCCTGGGCAGGGGGGGCTCAGCCTGCCCTGAAGCCCGTGTCGGTAATTATGAACTGCTAATGGCGAGAAAAACCATTATGGTACGCAATAGGCTTTCCTTTCACACCGCTAATTGTGTGATGAACTTACTTTGGCAGTAAATTGTCACATCTGCTGTGTAGAGAGATTACGCTTAGGGAACTAAAATAAATACAGTTGCCGTTCCTTTATCCCTGGATGACTGAGGCATTAAAAAAAAAAAAAAAAAAAGAAAAAAGAAAAAAAGAAAACTTGATAGAAAGAACGTATTATTTGTTAGACAAGGCTTTAGGGGGAGGTAATAACATTTTTTAGACAACTGATACAGCAGGAAACAGGAGAGATTTCATAAGACCTCCTCCATTTGTTCTTTCTGCTCTGATTGCACTTATGGGAGAAGCAACACCAGAGGCCCTGGTCGAGATACATTTTTTGGTCCGTGCTAGCTGGAGATTCCTTCTGCCCATGCGCTTCCATTTCCTCCTACTTCAGTAGCTTGATCCCTCCTTGTCCCGATCCTTCAGCTGTGACAAGGCAGCTGTCTGGATCTGGAAATAAATAGGCTGGCAGAGCTGAGTGTGGTGTCAGTGATGGCTTGAGCTGCTGCTGCTCGCTTTTTCGTGCTGGCAACAGTGTTCGAAGTGAACTCATTGTCATCCGGGTCATGGAACTGATCCTGCTGAATTATTACTCAGGCAACAGAATCAACAAGTAAAGAAACTCGGTGTTTGGAATAAAAAGATGGATAGTGGAGAATAGAAAAATGGATAGTGTTGAGCTTTTTTCCAGGGAGGGAGGTAACTTTGGAACACTGAGGGACATGAGAGGCTGGGGGGCGGGGGGGGGAAACTGTCACCAATGTAGTATCACTAGGGACCCTTTGACCTTTTAGTTCCTATTTCTAACCTCTAGTTAATAATTATTAAACAACTGCTGGCTTTTGTATCAGTTCTATCCTGAAATGTTCTAGAACTTGATACTTCTAGTCCTTTCATCAGTGAAACAATGTTTGGAAAGCAGAGAAATGTTGAATACATTGCAATATGATTTGTAGTGGTCTGTCACTGGTCTTCAGCTTTTAAATACTAGTTCTCATGATGATCTACTTCTACATAATAGTTCTCATTATCAGTGTCCTAGCAGATATTCTGTAACTTTTTTCTGGACCCCTGAGATCACGGAGTCCAACCTTGGAGCCAACACCACCATGTCAACCAGACCATGACACTGAGTGCCACATCCAGTTTCTTCTTAAACACCTCCAGGGATGGAGACTCCACCACCTCCATGGGCAGCCCATTCTAATGTCCAGTCATTCTTTCTGTAAATAACTTCTTCCTAATGTCCAGCATAAACCTCCCCTGCCACAGCTATGTCCTCTTGTCCTGTCGCAGGTTGCCTGAGAGAAGAGACCAACCCCCACCCGACTACAACGTCCTTTCAGGGAGTTGTACAGAGCAACAGGGTCTGTCCTGAGCCTGCTCTTCTCCAGGCTAAACAGCTCCAGCTGCCTCAGCCACTTCTCACAGGACTTGTGCTCCAGACCCTTCACCAGCCTCGTTGCCCTTCTTTGGACAATCAAAATCTTGTTACTAATAGTCCTGACCAGTATCTCTAAAGCTATCAGTATTTTCAGGTGGGGCCTACAGTTAGATGGATGTGTGTATTCCTTAGAGAAATTTGCTTTTTCTGGGGCTTAGTCTAATGCTCTCTATGATATGTGCAGGCTGATTGTCAAAAAATCACAGCAATCTTTGGGATGCCTTAGCAATAATCTCAAATTTCTTGAGAAGAATGACAAGTCTTTTATTTAGATGTCCTCTAGCAAGAGTCCTATTTTCAAACATGTATCTGTGTTGTGTCAGCCCCTCCTTTCAATATCAACTGCCTTTTTATATGTCAGGTCCGTAACACTGGGTTTGCTTTGCCCAAACTCATATTTACACAATCCTCTTGTCAGTTTGATTGAGACAAATGCAGAAAGTGACAGATGGGTTAATGGCCCTACCACAGTGTCATCACATCACTTCAGGAAATGGCATCGACATGCAATTGTGGTGTGATGTGCTATTACAGTTCATTTGTCTTTAGAACAATTCTGGAGAATCTGTGAGCATCCCTTGGTTCACGATCAGCCATAAAACTACATATCCTGCCTCTCTGAGTTGTTGATACATTATTCCATGCCTTAGTTCCTGCAATTGATTCTTGAGCCTTAACGCTGCCTATGGAGATGGACAAAAGTCAGTTTCATTTTTTTCAGGAAATATTCCCTTAGTTTCAGTTCAGGAGAAAACAAACAAACAAAGCAAAGCAAACAAACAAAGCAAACAAACAAACAAGCAAAAAATGAACACCCCCTCCACCCCTCCAAATATTCATCCTAAGTCCCAAACCAAATTTGTGCAGGAACCAGACACACTTTTGCAATTACCACTGCAGGCGGGTAGTGGAATTAATATTTTTGTAACTTTCTGTGTTCCCAGTGCCCATGGGTTCAGTGAATGTTAAAAGTAAGTTGTAAGAGGGACAGCTGAGGGAGCTGGGTGTGTTTAGCCTGGAGAAAAGGAGGCTCAGGGGAGATCTTATCAGAAATCTTACTGCCCTCTTCAACTACCTGAATGGAAGTTGTAGCCAAGTGGGAGTTAACTTCTTCTCCCAGGAAACCAGAGACAGGTCAAGAGGATATAGCCCCAGGCTGTGTCAGATGAAGTTCAGGTTAGACCTCAGGAAGAATTTCTTTATGGAAAGGGTTGTCAGGCATTGAAATGGACTGCCCAGGGAGGTGGTGGAATCACCATCCCTGGAGGCTTTCAAGAAATAACTGGAGATAGCACTTAGTGCTGTGGTCTAGTTGACAAGGTGGTGATCAGTCACAGGTTGGACTTAATGATCTTCGAGGTTTTTTCCAAGCTAAATGATTCTGTGATTCCTCTTTCCCCTCTCTGCTGTTTGCAGTAGTTCTCCCTCACCCTGTCAGGTTTTGCACTTCTCTGCCTCACATCCGCTTTAAAGCTGCATTAGGAAATTTTAAGTTCCTTGTGCTGTCTACAGCAGGCAAGTTTCTATTCATGGCCTACTCCCAGCTTGAGGCCAGTACCCTCAATACTAACATACAAAGGTATTTTAGCTCAGTTTTTCATCTGTGTGCATTTACACCACTTTCCTCTCACTGAGGCACTCCACAATAGAACACTTTGTTATTACATAACTTCTGTGAATAGCAAGGTATTTCTGTGAAAGTGCCTTGTGAAATAAATTATATTGCATTGTATAGGAGACATAATATGACATTCTCTGGAGAAAACAATTATTTGCTCAATAATGTCCATCACATTCAGCTCTTCAGCTTATTGGACATTCTTGTAAGGTCAGAAGGGTATGTTTCTTGGTAAGATAATTCTATTCTTAGACTATCTTCTTTCACTAAACATGAAACTATATAAAACTGCATAAAAGCAATCTCATCATGGTCATAAGAGAAGTGGACTTTTCTCATTAAATTTATTTTAAGAAAGTACAGTTCCTGTTTATTTTCAGAATTGTTATTTCTACATATGGATGCTCACATAAATTAGATTTCTCCCTCTCTGAATCACAGATACAACATAGTATTGGAAGACTATAAATTGCAGAAGTTATTTTTGTGAAAGAGTATCTGGGACACTCCATTCTTTAAAAGTTTTCTTAAATTCTTTGTTTTGGCTCTTCTGTGGATTCACTTGCAAACAAAAATCTGCTTGTATTGTATGTAAAAAGTTTTAGCCTTTATTTTTTTTCTCCAAACAGCAAGTGTCATCAAAATGACAAGATTTAAAAGCCACAAGACTTAAGACTTTTGTGGTGCCCTGATAAGTTCGGTTAGCTGATCTCATTTTTTAAAACAAATCTTCAGAATATTGAAAAGTGTTCAATAAATAGCTTCTTAGTTGTGGCCTCTTTGCTAATAGCCTTGGAGTTTTCCTTAGCATTAGCTTTGGTCACTGGCTGTGTGTAATCACCTACTGTTTAGCAGGGAGTACGGTGGGCACTCATCTTTTGTAATGCAACCTTACTGATGGGTGAGGTCAGCCAATAAATAAAAGTAAGTCAAAACTGGATTGTGGTCTTCCATCAAAACGCAGTTTTCTTTAAACTTTTAAGGATAAGGTACATTACATGTAATCAAAAGAAGCTGAAGGCACCAAAAGAGTGGTTATTGTCCAGGTGTGCCTTGGGAGTTTCCAGCCTTAACACTCATTTAAACAGGATTCATGGGATGTTACTGAAGGGAGACAAGAGCAGCTGTGCTGGAGACTCTTACAATACAATTTATAAAATTTTGTGCCTCCTTAGCAATGTGTAAAGTATTAAATACTTTTGCAGCACAAATGTCATGCTTGTTTTCTCAGCTTAAATAACAAAATAGGACAAACATGAGACAAGAAAATGTCAGTGTCTTTACATACATATTTTTTTAATAAATTGTAAAATCTCTGTTAAACAACACGTGTTTCCAATGCAAGAATAGTCATTAGAAGTTTAACACATACTCATGTACCTAATATCTTATGTGTAGAACTGAGTAAGGGTTTTTTTTTTTTATTTTCTCTCTTCCTTTAATTCATTTGTTTATTCAAAATGGGTCCTAATTAAAGCTGGTTGTGAGTAGTCTTAGGCAGCCTTGCTCCTGCTTCTTTAGGATGGATTCAGGTAAGCCTGATTCTACTTGTAACTTCTCTTCTGTCAAGAGGAAAGGAAGTAAAATTAGGTACAAAAATATAAAGTAAAATATAAAGTAAAGTAAAGTATATTACTTTACCTAAGTAAAATAATGGCAATCTAACAGGATCTGCATGGAGCTTTCCTTTGACAGGGTCAGCTAGACATTTTGAGAGTCTGTCAGATGATCCCTGATTAACTGAGACAAAAAAAAAAAATCAATACTTATGTTAAGTAAATGGTGGTTGTCAAGTAGATGGGAAAATATCCAAAGTTTAATGTAATTGACCCACATAACACAAAAATGGGAAAGGAAAAAAAAAAAAGAAAAAAACTGTGAAAATTATTTTTCTGGATCTCAAAGAATGAAGAAGGAGTAGCTTGCTGTGGGCCGTACTCAAATATTCTTTCTGCTTATCTGTCTCACCTTTCCTGATGAACCATCCTACTACTGGTTTGAATTTGTCAAACAATGTGTGAGCCCCTTCTCAGCACGGAGTGCTTTTCAATTTCCATTAATGCAGTTCCTGTCACATAACAATACCTCTTTGAAATACTTTGTTAGTCAAGATCAGCTCTAGTACCCTCAGCAAAGAAACGCATCTCTTCAATTCTGTCTTACAAAGAGTTTTCTTATAGGCTAATCTAGTCCGAATACCTGTATATAATTTATATGTGTTTTATGTGCATGTATTTTATCTATATCTTATCCAGAACTGCCCTTCAGTTAAGAGCCCTGATTTACAAAGATTGGTTCTGTTAAAATGTTTGTTGTATGTTTTCCCATTATGAAGAAAATGCATTGTTACTTGTCATAGACATCCCTGGCACAGGGGTCAGGAGAGCCAAGGAAGATTGATGTGAGGTTAAAAAGAGGAAAGTTTTTGCTGTAAATGTTTTAGTTATAGTGTATAAGAGTAAATGCTGAAGAAAGCTGAAGAATATAATTGCTGGAAGATTCAGCTCCATTCTGACTCTTGTGGACACGTCCCCTGAAAAGAAGTGTAACAAACTATTTAAAATCAAACAATTCAAAACTAGAAATGGGAAATGGTTTGTTGCTGAAACTTTACTGGATGTGACCTTCTGCTAAGAGCACTCAAAGTGTTTACACCACCAGATCTAAAAATAAATGATGGACAGAAAATTGGCATGATGCTCCCTGAGGTCTAAATGGTGTAATGTCATGTAGTTTGTAACTGCATGGATATTTGTCACTGCAATCCTGCATGAAGGACACACACTGTGCAAACTCTCATTAATGTGTTACATTGCTTTTCAGTTGTGGTTGGTGAGTTGATTCTGATATTTTCCCTTGTCTTCCCTGAATTCATAGTGGGAAGCTGTATGATACTTTATGAATTGCACAATAGTGTCTTCTGTGAAATATGCAAGTACCTGATTATAGCATCCGCCTGCACTTGACAGCTTCATTGACAAATTTGTTACAACTATTTTCTCTTTGTGCCCCCTCCAGGATATTACGAGCTGCCTGTGCCAGAGGAGGTCACCCAGGAAGGCCTGTGTACTGAGGAGGAGCACCTCGTTTGCCATCTCATTCATACCTCTCAAGATTTTTAAGATGAATTATTTATCAAAGAAGCTTCTGTCAGAAGTTTGGACGGCACATGTCTTCTTTAATTATTCTTGACTGTTTTTTCTCCAGTGAAGCACATGGTGAGTTTCTTGAAGAGAAAGATGCTTTGTCTTCAGGATACCAAACAACAAACTGGAGAAAAATGTTTCTCTATTTGCTTGTGTGCTAGCAGTGACTAAAGACAACAACGTCCTAACATCTATGCCACAGATCCCTGCTCAGATATTCAGCTCCCTACATGTGGGAAACTCCCAATAGCATCAGCAGGAGCTGAAATGTGCTGGACTGACAGTTCCGGATGCTGAAGGTCTTTTTGTCATGTAAAATATGCATTTTAATAGACTAGAGAATACACCATCCAGTATAATCACAGTATTGGTTATGAGAGGGAAGATGTGTTGAGAGGACATGAGAGTTACTTACACCCACCATTGAGATGAGACACGTGTGAGAGTGGAGAATTCTAGTGGGATGGCTTCATGTGCACCCTGTCTGTGAACTAAACTTGCCTATTTGAAATCAGCCTCTTTTTTCTTTAATTTACTTTAATTTTCAAAAGAAGAATTCAGTGATGCTTTAGGTGCCTCTCTGCAGAGGAGTCAGACAGCCTGCATTTACAAAGCAACTGCATACAGAAATACCAGAACACAATAATTTGTTTTATTCAAATTTGCATTACTTACAGCTTTCTGTGAACATTTGCATAAGAAATATTTTGTTTGCAGGGACATTTCTGTTAGGACCTTAACGTATGTAAAAACTCATATGAACACACATCTGAAGAAGCCCTGGCATCCAAAGGCTCCTTCAAACATCCTCAAATACCTTTGGGGGAAACAAACACCATGGAATGTACTCTTCTAGCAGGTAAGGACTGCAGCATCTAAATAGGGAAAGCTGATTTCTTCAGTGCTAATTCCTGGGCTTGTTCCCCAAAGGACCTAATAACACCTGAGCAGGACTAGTGATGTGGGCCAGGTCAGACTGCTGCTCTGGTACAGCAGGAGCTGCCACAATTCATGATGCAGGAGCACACTGATGAGGTTTTCCTGTTACCTCATAAGCAAATGTTCATTTCAGCCAATGTTTTGTGAAAAACAATTGGTAAAATACCAACAGCTCTTGGGTACAGGTTTTAATTTATCTGAATAGATCATGCATTTTTCATATAAGTCTAAAATGCACGTTTATGTTTTCATTTAAGCTTATTCCTTTAAAGGCTAAGAGATAAAGAAAGTCAGAAGGGTGGAACAAGAAAGAAAGGAATGCGAGTAAATGGAAGGAATAGAAAACAGCTAAATTAAGAGGAACTGTTTCCTCCTTCCCCCCTGAAATGAGCAATGAAGGTTTTGCCTGCAAAGTTCCCTTTCAGAGCTGTTACCCATGCAGCTTCCACCTGCCTGGTTGGCTTTGTGCCATGGTTGAGACTATAAATTAACCTCAGGTGGGCTAGTTAGGCCCTGGGAGCAGGCTCGGAGTAGCAGGCGGGGTTGGTTTCTTGCCTATGAAAGAAAAAAGACATTGAAAAATAGCTAACAAGAGCTGCTTTTCCACCACCTGAAAACAGGTAAGACATGTTATGCTTTTTGGAATGATATGGCTAAAACGATTTACAATGACATTTCCAATTTAGTGGGGAGAGTGTGTCTCCCTCCTGGAGATAGTTGAGGTCCTGCTTCTCTTGCTCACCCCTGTTTGTTTGGAGAGTCACACAATTAGCCAAAGGGAAGATGAACAAGCAGGTATCTATCTGTGTGCTGTCTATATTATATGTTTTTGGAAAAGGTGGTGCTTTTGGTCTAAAGAATGAGCTCTGAAGGTACAGGAATTACTCTGAGCCCTGTCAGAGGGGTATACTTGCGTCTGCTCTTGAAGGCCCTCTATAATGTGATCTTCTGAGCATAGCTTGTGTTGTGGTCTCAGGTATAAGGTTAGCTTTTAGTCATTTTTATGGTGACTGTCTTGAGTGCGTTAGTCAGTGGAATTCTGTGAGAGAGGATGTCTCATTTTCTGTGTGCTATAAAAATATATGTCTTTCCATATTCTTAGTTTATGATGTTTGCAGGCTGTTGGCTCATCTTGTTTCCTTGGGTGGTTTTTGGCCATGAAAACAAAAGCAAATTTAGTTTTGGGAAGCAAATTTTGTTCCCAACAGACTGATGCCCTGCACTCTGCCCTGGTGAATCCACCCCACTATTACCATACTTGAGGTAGAGTAGGCTACAGATCAGTTTTATTTACAGCTAGGGAGCGATAAAGAGGCCGTCATAACCATTGAAGATACTGCATCTTCAAGAATCCTGTGACTTGTGCTGCAGAGCACAAGAACTGATTGCCCAGGGGTGAGGGGTTTCTCACTCAGCCCCAGGAAGTTATTCTTTCCTCCTGGTGATCCAGGAGTTTTGGTGATGAACCAGGGCTCACTTTCCTCATCTTGGCTCGTCACTGGAAAAACAAAGCTGAATACCCACAGAACAATTCTTTTTCATGCTCCACTGGGGTTAGGGAGAGGCATAGGCTGGTGGCAGTGAAAATATTGAGGTCTTCTCATTAGAATATGAACCCAATACTTCTGTAAGTATCAAGTCTTTGGTACCCCACTAGGTTTTTCCATTTACTTTGTCAAAACTTACACTTTCTTTTTTCATAAGTATAAATGTCTGTAAAGATCAGGGTTTTTTTTTTTTCATTTGCATAGGTTTATTCTGCATTTCTCCTTGCTTAATGATACAAGTAGATATTTTTCTTTTAATTCTTCCTTCTGGTATGTTTCTCCACTTGAGACTAAAAGACTCTTTTAATCTTCCATATAAATTGTGTTTATGTCACACCATGCACATGTTTTTTCTCGGAACCTTCGTCAGTATTTTTCTGAGTCACCTCTCTGATAGACTTATTTACTGCCTCCTGTTTCAGGGCACTGTCATTATTTCTTTCTCGGATGAGTAAAATTGAAAATTTGGAAACAGGGTTGTTTGAATGTGGTTTCAAAATCTCTCTCTTAATCTGTGTGACCAAGAAAGGAAATCTTCAGTTCCTCAGAGACTTTCCCTCCGCCGCCCTCCCCCCCTCCCAAGTACTGATGGAAAAACTGTGATAATCTGCTTTTACTGAAACTCACTGCAATGTGAGATGGGAGAAAGAATCTACTTTAGCTATTCATTTTCATAGCAAATACTTGACCTTTCTTTCCCTTGTGGATTTTGTGCCATTTTTGTACATCTGTGTTCTGCTTTTTTATGATCTTGTGCTGTTTCATGTGTTGCTTTATTTTTTTCATATTTTATTTCCACATATAAAATGTCTGAATTTGTTTTAAGTCGCACTGGAACAGAACTCTGTTATCTATACCAATAGAGCCCTGCAACAAACCTCCTCTGCCAAACCCTATTTACTGTACATACTGTATTTTCCAACAGCAAAATACTTATTTTGAGTAGAAAAAACAAACTCATTTTCTTAATTAACTTTTTCTATTGAGAGTTTAATGCATGTTCATTATAGAAATGGCATCTCTCCTCTGAAAATTGACTGTAAAAAAAGTTCTTTGTGGGGTTCCATATTTATTGTGCCTTAGTGATTTTCAGATCAAATACACACGGTTTGGTAGTGAAAAGATGCTTTTGTTTTTCTACCTGGCAGCTTTGTGCATTCAACTGGGGCTCTGGCTCAAGCTGGGTTTTTTGCCTTACCATGCATCAGCAACAGCAGGACAAATTACAGCTTCTGTTTACACCTGCTTTTTCAGTGTGGTTATGCAGGTGTGACAAAATACAGCTTAGCAACCAGTTCTCCTTATGATATGAGGGAACTCAAATCTGGCTCGTCTGCTGTTGTGTTGGCTCTGTTAAACTAACAGGACTTATGAAAGGGGGAAATAACTTTTCTTTGCCATGGTCATAAGTACATTTACACTTGAGGAACACATTCACTAGACAAACAAGTAGTTGACACAGTTCACACAGTCATGTCCTGGGAAGCAACTGTGCTACTAGCCAGGAAAATAAACCCTTTTGAATGAGACAGCTGGTTGTGTTCTTAGCAGCTACTAGAGCTGCCTGCTTTTGGGAGGCTGTACCATGAAGTTGGTCCTTAATTCCCAAATGAAGTCCTTTGCATTGTGGAATGTGGCACTGCTTCACAGATCAAGGGTGTTCTATATACAGCTTCTGTTTGGTGAGTATTGCATGGATAGGCACACCCAGGTTCCACTAGTGGTGCAGGGGAAGGAAATCCCTTATTAAAAAATCCTGGTGAGTTCCAGTGTGAGATGCATGTCATTGTGACAAACAAGTCTGAGGCACCTGGGGCAGAAGATTCACTCCCTGGAGGACAACTGGTCCTCTAGCATCTCTGAAGGTGTTGATGAGTGGTCTTTTGGATGCAGTTGCCTACTTTGTGGATTAAAGTTGATCCAAAGTGGAGACGGGTCAAAGTAAGTCTGTCCCAAGGTACAAATTCAAATCTGTGTTTGCTAAAGTTTTGGAAGACAAAGGAGAGCTTCTGTTTTTGAGCTAGCACTAGAACACCACTCCTTTGCAACCACCAAGACCTTCGGTCATCTCTCCAGAGCTGCCACTCACACCAGCAAACATCTCTTTCTAAACCAGTGAATTCAGAGGCTGGATCAGGCTCTGTAATGCTCAAGTGCCTGGAGGTGTTTTGTACCACTTTGAAATCTGCTATCTGCAAAGTAAAATGGACAGAAAAGAAATCCACTGTCACTGTTCATCTTTTAAGAGATGTTGATTGTTATAAAAGTAGTTGCATCTCCCTCTCCTCTTCACTCCCTTGAAAATACAGCAGGAGGAGAGGGACAAGTGGATTTCTTGAATTGTTTTTAGATAAAATTTGCAAGATTTATTCTAATTACAGTATAACTAAACTTAAATGGAAGACAGAAGTACTGTTCATTTTGATGACAGGTTCCTACATGGTTGCTGTAATTGAGGTTGCTGTAGAATCCCAATCTGTGGCCACAACTATTTTGTTTCAACTGTGCACTCTTTTCCTTCCATGCGCTTTTTGCTTGTTTTCTTCTTATAACGTCGTCACATGTTCACCCTACCTGATGTTGCAGCTTTATTAAACACTCTTATAGTCCTTCTTGTCACAACATCAATGTATTGCTATTTTCAGTGAAAAGGCTTTGTGTATTTTTTAATTAAAGAGGTTGTGTTATTTTTTTTTTGAACTGTAAAATTGTAAGTAGAAAGACCAGCATAAAAACACTGACAAGTAATTAATTACAAATGGGTTTCTTGGCACATAAGGAAAGGTTTTCATTTTGCTGTTAATATAAAGAAAATATGATTAAAATGCATTAGAAAAAAAAAAGCTTATATAGTTCATTTGAACTGTATTGGGTACGAGTAGCAAATTCACACTTCTGTGGAAGATGCCTACCTGGAATTTAAAGTGTGTGCCCCTTAACACATGGCTCCTAATGATTTTTCTGTAATGTCTTCTGGAGTAAAGTGTTGTGTAGCCAGGGGAGAATGGTTTTGCTACTCAGTTTTGTATCCCAACAGCAATAATAGGTGGTTATCCACTGAAGCATTAAAGTATCTGTATATGTCCCATTTCTCTAACTTTCTCAGTTGCCAGAAATCCTAGAGTGGGAGTGGGGGGAATAGAGAGATAGAAAACAAAGAAACAGTTCTCCCCATGAGGACCACCCCTGCACCCAGGAGTCTGTGAGCTGAGGGTCTGGTGCTGGGCTGTATCTTTAAGAGCAGGGATGCAAGTCTCTTAAGTGGGTGTCAAATTTAGAAATCGCTGTATGTATTTGGACTTCATATCCCTTTTTGGGCAACTGGATCCTCAGGGCCGAGTAGTTTTATTATCCTTGTTGCCTCTTTACTATTTTGAAACAGAGGGAAGGGGGAGGAAAACTCTTTGCCTTTGTCCTTATCCTCCAAGTTTTTCCAGGGCCCTGAGCACTTCTGTAAATGTGTTTGTAATGGCAAGACCTCTATCATGACTTAATGCTGACAATGAGACAGTATGATCAGAAGACTTTTGTGTGGCCATTACCTGAGACTGTGTGTTCTGCTGTCCAGGGAGTAGATTAATTCCCAGGCAGTGATCTTGCTTTCTTCTTTTCATGATGTAAAAGTGTTGGTTTTGTGGGTGAATTATCTGGATGTAGCAAGGAACAAAGGTCAGGAATATAGGAGTCTGTGCTGATATTCTGAATAAAAGAAAATTTTCTAAGTAATTGCTGAAAAAATTCAGGAGTTAAAAACACAAGGTGGACTTCAGGCTCATGAAGACCATCATTGCTCCTATTCTACCTTCTGAGATGCTGCTTGTATAAAGGTCATTTAAAAAAAAAAAAGCTAGCATTAATAAACACAGTCTCTTTGAAGTCAGAAGACATGAAAATACCATGAAGAACATTGTCTTTGCATTCCTACTGCTAGAACTGCAGTTATTTGTTGTGGCTAGGAATGAGCAAGTCTCTCACAAAATGAATGAGCTGCTGCCTTAAGCATGGCAGTAAATGTGTTTTGAATTTCTGGGACCCCATTTTTTACTTCCTTTCTTATATCTCCTAAGGAATTATTTTCTAACTTGCTAGTCACACAAGGGTGCATCACATAAAAGGAAAGGGAGATGTCTGCACAAGAACACAGGTCTTATGTCTCCATATTTATAATGGCGATTATTTTCTGTGCCACTCTCCTGTACCAATGTGTTTGCTACATAGAAGCAAATATGCAACATGTTATTTTGGTTTGCTTCTTACATTGTTGTGTACAGTGTCAGCATATATGGATTGGAGTCTTCAGAGAATTGGCCTGTTCGTTACCAATTAAAATCAGAAATTATAGTGCTTTTGCTCTGGTTTAAGGTGGCACCTCTGAGAAGTGACTTTGCAAATACTGCCTTAAACAGCTCAATCTTTTGATGAAAGCTCTAAGACTGAAAGCACTATGTTAATTAGTAGAGCAGCAAATCAATAAATGTATCACCGTAGCCTCATCTACTGCCCACGTAAACAAGTTCAGTATTTTACATCTGCATTTCCTTTCTTTACCCCTCACCCCACCAAGATAAAGAATTAAAGGCCTTCACTGCACTTGCAGCTGTATGAAGGACAAATTATAAAAATGCTACTTTCTGGGAATACAACAGACTGATGTATTAGGGAATTTTTTTTCTGAAAATGGCTTTCAGTGGTACAGCCAGAAAAATAATCTATTTTAGATCCATCTTTGCAAATAGGTCCTGTTGAAAAGGCTGACTGCTAAGACTGTTTGGCTCTCTGTATGAATCTTACTTTTGAAAAGTGTTTAGAGATTTAAGCTTAGCCCTAGACATCAATTTCCAAATGCTTTTGGACTTCAAACAATGAACTTAACTATCCTCTAGAATAACATGAAAGGTAGCACAATGTCTAGAACATCTATTGAAAAAGCCTCTAATATCTCTAAGTGCCCAATTTATCTCTGGATTTAATGTTAAAACTGATGGAATTTTTAAATGAGGAAAAAGTTCTTCTAAAATATAATCATAAGCTGCTCTAAAACACTCTTCTGAACTGACTGGGACAGATTTAGTTTCTTACATACCTATTTGCGGCAAGATATGCTGCTTGAGGGGATGATTTACTGTTTCTGTCAAAAGGAGCTGCAGTTCCTGTTGCAAAATTGTTAGAGTCTGAGTCTAAAGGGATTAGAAGATTTTAAGTTTAAGCTTTTTAGTGTGTCATTTGGTTAATTTATTGTACCTCTTTTAGTGGCTGTGGAAATGGTCTGCTTTCTAATATGGTACTACTGATAGTTTTATAGAGAATTTTAATTGCCTTACAGTTAGCATTTTTAACTCTCTTCTAACCCCCTTCTTCCTTTCCAGAAGTAAGGACTCCAGCTGTTTGACTCCAAACTATCTAATTTATCCTTACTGCTATTCCTCATTGTAACACATATGCGTTTTAGATGTGGGGATTAGAATCAGCAGGTTTGTCTGCAAATGTCTTCCTTAAATGTTTCCAGTACTATAATGATAAGGAGGCCATAGAGGACTTGGCAAGATGTGCTTGTCTCCCCACTGATGTGGCAGTTGTCAGGTTTTCACACCATTTTAATTTGCATTAAGAGAAAAGGGAAAGAAGGAAGTTTTTCATCATTTATGGCCACAGATCTTTAGTCAAATTTGCTCTTCTGTGCCGATTGTTTAATCTTAAGTGTGATTTAAATGTTTTTCAGCTACTGGGTATCTTATGAATTCAAGTTATTCCATAAGCTGGCATGAAACACCAGGGCATATCAAAATCCTGAGCTTTAGAGACTAAATGTAGTAGTTCAATACTGCTATGATGTTGGTCACTACTCAACCAAACCAAGATCCATGTCTAAAGCCTCCTTTCTTTGCCCAGCAGAGTTAAACTACATTGGTGTAACTTGCTGGCAATGATCCAAACTGCCTGCTTCTAGAACAATGGGATTTGTGGTTAGGGAGTTTTTGGTGCTATTTTTTACTTCTGTGTTTGGTACTTCTGACAGTACTACATTTGTATCTGACCTCTTTCCCTCACTTCTGGGTAGGATCTCCTAGTATTTCTTCAAAGGTGGTTGTGGGGGCCTGGTTGTTTCTGAGGTGCTGGAGGAGGAGTTCCCCTAAAGAATTTGACCTGTATTCTTTCTCTTTCTCTTTTTGTAAAATGATCATCTTCTAATATTGTTTAAACTGTCCTCTGGTTTTGAGTTTTAAAGAAGAGGGAGTGATGTATTAGAGCCTTTTACTGGCTTTCATTGAGCTCTTGGCATAGGTGGGCTTTCTATGATTCTATGAGACTGGGGTTTTTTTAAGCCTTATTAAGACATGACCATTATATCTACATATGATCATTGACAGATGGAAACTACCCTGGAAAAATGAGCTGAATTTTTTCAAGTAGGTAGTTTGAGGAAGATTTTTTGTTTTTTCCACTACTGTTTCTGCTGTTGTGACTTGCTTTGGTAGGCAAAATCTGAATCTGTCCCCTGTCAGCTCCAACAGCTGCAAACGTATCTCTGTGACATCTCTGAACGGAACTTTTCCAATAATTCTTTGATGGTCTCTATCATGAATTCTGCCAGCTGTGTATCAGTCACTGAACAGAAAATTGAGCCTTTCCTGAAAGGGTCATGACCTTTTGTAACCTTCTTGCCTCTCCCAGTACTTTGGGGTATTGTTTATTGCTGGAGAGCTGGTATTTTGAGGAGTTAATTACTATTTTACACGTATATCACATGTTTCTCGCTCCCAACCCACCTAGTCTTTTTCTGGGATTATAAATAATGGTGTTTTGCATCACAGTTTTCCTTGGGAAGTTACAGTTACAAGACCAAGCTGGCATCAAGTTACCTATGTGTCTCCTTATCACAGAAGGTTATTGGTGAAATTAATTTCCTTCTCATAGTGTCCAATTAAAATGTAGTTTATCATGATGTACTTTATTGTGACTCACATGAAAAGACTTTAATGGATTATTTTTCAGCAGTGAAAATGCTATTTGTAAAGCTTTGGGTGATTTCATGTGGCACTGCTTATACAGATGGGAGGAGAAAGAAAATTCTTGATCAGTTGATGGATTATTTCTAAATTGGCTTTGTCCTTAATGTTACAGTTGCTAATAATGATTTATAATGCTTGACCATTTTCTTCTCCTTTAGGAACAGATTTTTAAAATTGCTGTATTTGAATGTTCTTTTCAAAAAAATAAAAAAAAAGTTAGATTTGGATTTTTTAGCACTTTTATTGTCTTGTTATTTTCTACAGGTAGACACAGTGTCATGCTATGAAGGATAACCTTGAAAGCTGCAGTGTCACTGGTGACTGTGAATATATTTGTGTAACCTGAGGAAAGCTCAGTATAATTATTAGCTATCAGGGAATATTACTCTGATACTAATAACAATTTCATAAGCAATAAAGTTTCAAAGGATAATAGGGGCTGTTTTCTATTGGGATTTTTAATCTGCTAAAACAACAAACAAGAGTGCCCTTCATAAGCACTTAAATGCATGATTGAATCCATTCTTTCAAGAAAAATAACTAAATAACTCCCTATTTTTGAGGATATTCTCAAGTGTTATAGATATCAAATACCTATATTTCAATATTAGGAAAGTTGTTGAGGTTTTGAAGAATATTTGTTGCTAGTTTGATGCACTTGATACTCCTGAATCAATTTCTGTCAGGTTAAAATAATTTGACAGGTTTAGGTGTTGATGAGGTGGGTGGGATCATTTTGCTTCAGTTGTTCTGCCCAGCTATTCTAATTAATCTCCACTTAATTTAAAGAAATTACTTACTGTATCTGGTAATGAGTTAATTTGTAATTCAATTAGCAGCCCCATTTGCAAGCCTTTAACATGAACAAAAACACCTGCTGAACTGCTCAGCCTGTGTGATACCTGGGAGATGGCAAGATGAATCCTCCTCCTCTGGCATGCCAGTGTGGGCAAGGCCAGGTCACACCACTGCCCACAAAGATGGACTGGTACCACCTGTCTCAAATACAGTAAAATTTTATTCCTTGTAAGTAGCTGTCAAGTGGTGTGGCCACGATGGGCTTTTTTCTGCAGTGTTTCCTTATTTGGGTCATACTGTAAATTGACAGAACTATATGGGATAGGACACCCCGTTCCTTGTGCTTGGGTTGTTTTAGCCCGGCTGTTACCAATGAAGTGCTCTTGCTCTTCTGCAATACTAAAATATCCTGTTGCTTCTCCCCATCCCCCAAGTTCTGTGGAGATTTCTGGTAGTCATTCAACAAAGACTTAGGTCTGAGTTTGATTTTTACTTTTTTTTTCTCTCTAATGACACTGAAAAGGGAAGGATACACCATAGAGTTTGGATTGTTAAAAATGGCCTGAGGGGTTTGAAAAAAAATTAAATAGTTGAATTTATTGGATGAATAGATCTTTTCAGCTGTGATCTTGGCTAGAATGGAAGAGAAATTGTGTTTGTATTAAGTGTTCTCCCTAATATAACCTATACAGTATGTGTTACTAATATTTTTTGTTACTTTAAACACAAAGAGGAGGTTTTGTTTTGGGAAATTTACAATGAGCATACTGACAAATAACAGCTCCATTTTAAAACAACAACAAAACCCTCCAAACAAACAACCCCCTCCCAAACAATGTGATCAGACAAAAAACCACACCAAATAGTCTGCAGATCACTCACTTTCTAAAACTGTTTCACACCTGGTTGCTCTAATTAATTAAAAAGTGAAAACATGCTCCTTAGCTTTGTGAAGTTATAATGAAGTGAAGAAGGTGGCTGTAAAGTCATCTGCTCAAAATGCTTACATAAAATACCTGGCCCTTGGTAAACAGAAATTTTTTGGGTAGGTATGATAGGGTGACCTAAAATGTGAATAAGGGCATAACCAGAGTAGAAAAAAGCAGATCTGCAGAAAACTGGCACAACAGGAAGAGTGACAGAGAGGGTGTCATAACACAGTTCACTGGGAAAGGAAAGGACAGAGAAGGGAAAAGAGATCAAGTGTCTGTATTTCCTACTAGACTGTGACTCAGGATGGGATTTAATCCAAATGACCAGATTGAATGCTTCTAATCACTTTTTTTATTCTAAGGTTCTTTTTTTTTCCCCTTCATGACTAGCACCATTTAAGAAAAGACCTACCAGGCCAACACTCATCTTAATTATGCTCTTTCATGTTTGTGCAAGCTCACAATGCCAAGTATTCAAGGCGATCCAAATTTTTCTGCCTTTGGCAAAGGGAATTAAATGCTTGCCCCTAACACTTATATCCTATGTGCAGTATGTCACAGCCCCATTGAAGTAAGAGTGGCAATGTTAAAACGAGGTTATAGCTTCTGAATATTTTAGATGTTTAGATTCACAAAGAGAGGAAGGTAAAGTAGAGCTCAACCAGCAGTTGAAGGCTAGACATATGTATCAAATATAAGAGGCTCCTTCTGTAGTGGGAGCACGACTGTGGTGAGTCCTAAACATACGCACCTGTGCTATCTGCAGTCAGAATTGCACCAGTTGCCTCTTAGAAGATTATTTTCACTTGAACATCAGCATAAAATGACAGCCAGCTGGCTGTTTGGGTTTTTTTGTTTGGTTGTGGAGTGTTCTAGGGACCTGGGGGGTTTTGTTACAATGTGCTTCCCAGGAACTGACATTACTGTCACTGGCTCCTGTTACTTCTTTGGCTACATGACTGGAAAACCCTTATTCTGATGTGCTTTGATAGCTCTGTATTTGTGGCTTTTGTGAACAGCAGACATAAACATTCTAAAATTTTACCTCTAAAAGTTTACTTTGAATTAGTTAAACAGCTTGGGTCATGTAATTAAAATATCAGGTAGGTGATTTGTTTGGGTTTTTTCCCCTTCACCCACTGATTTTTATGACTTCTTGCTATTTCCATATTCCTAAAATAAGGGTTCCTGAACTGGAATGCAATATTTAGAAGTATATTTCCCTGGGTGTGCAACTCAAGATGCTATTAGCTCTGCTAACTCTGTGTCAGCTAAGAGCTCCTCATGAACAACTTAACTCTGATCCTTGTCATTTAACAGTTGCAGACAGTAGGGTTTTTCCATGTGGCTGTATTAAAAACATGTTCTTGGATTGTCGCCAGTTTGCCAAGTCACTTTTTCAACTTACTGGCAAAATAATCTTTGTGCTTTCACGACTTTCACAAGCATTTCTTGGTATATGTGCTTTGTTACTGAACTACATCAAACCTGATCACTTTAGGACTCAAGTAACTCAAGTCTGTTTGTTGATGTTGGCTGTATCTGGTATTACTTGTCCAATTCTAAGTCTTTACATTTAAAAAGGAATTGTATAGGCTGTTGTGTAGTTCATTAATGTGTCCATTATAAAGATCTTTAATTTTGTATGAACATCGAAGTTGCAATAATACCATGGTAAAATGCTCACTTGTATCATTATTGTTGCCCTTAACGGTCAGCTCTTTGGCCTCCTGAGCTTGAAAAGCAGAGGGAGATTTTTCTCCAACTCAAATGTACTTGTTATCAAATACTTTGATAATCCTATACTGACTTTGAAGTTATTTTGTCTTGTGTATGTCAGACAATTACTTCCACAGGACCGTGGGATAATTCAGGTTCAAAGGGACCTCTACTCCAACCTCCTCCAAGCAGTGTTAGATGTGAGACAAGGCTGCTCAGGGCACTAACCAGTCAGACCTTGAAAGCTTTGAAGTGTGGAGGCTGCACAGCCTGTCTGGGTTCCTGTTCCTCTGTCTTCATGGTGAAAACACTTCTATCCCTTTCAGCTTCACACAGTTTTTATGAATATCTGTACTGTTTGAAGTTAAGGGAGTTTTTCATAGTCTTTATTCAGCTGGCCTAGCTTATTACTTTATAAGTGTTAGTGAGTGATGAGACAACATATAGTTATTAAATCAATACACAATACTATTGCAAACCTGAACAGGAAGGATTTTGCACAAATGTTCTGCTTTGACACAGAAAGGGGTTTTGTTGTGGAAACATTTTCCATTCAAAGAAGAACTGTGATGTTTTGCAGACAAATAAAATGTTATAATATGATGTTCTGTAATGAGATCATGTTCTATATCTTCAGAAGAGACATCTGCATGGCTGAAGGTTGATACCGCTGAACACAGTTGTCACTGTGCAGTGAGTAGATGGTCCAAGTCTAGTTATCACAAAAAGCATGCTGAGTTAGACAGCATCAGTTTGCGCTTCAGTTGGCAGAAAAGCTGTGCTGTCCCTGGGGAGCCTGATCCAAGGCAGAAGGAAAGCTTTCCCAGAGCTGAGCTCTTTCTGGTAGAGGAAATGACATCTGCTTGCATTGTTTTATACCTGTTTTGAGAGTCTCTGCTGAATAGTTGCCTGCGTTGGCGTCCAAGGCTGCCAACCTAACGTACCTCACAAGCACTGCAATTTTGTTGTAATCCCTCCCATGTGAATTGAGGCATACTCTCTGAGTGAATTACTAGGAAGAAATATGGGAATTGCATTGTCCTAGTGGAAGCATTTTAGGAGCAGATACTCAGTGTGGGGGATGATACCTGCACTGACCATAACACACTGTTCTAAAGAGCAGTCCCTTTGTTTCCCATAGCAGACCTAAGGGAGTGCTTTGGTTTATTAAACATCATTTATCCCACAGTTCTTTTTTTTTAGTTCTTCTCAATCTCCTCTTCCTTTTAGTGCTGAGAAAAACAGAAGCTCACACAGAAAAACACTTGGTAGGTCATGTACTCAGTAAAAGTCCGAAAATGTCACTAAGAGATAGGGAGCCAAATTCCAAATAGCAGGTAAGTTCATAATGATGAACTTCAAGCTATTTGAGCTTCAAATTGCAGTTGCTATTTATAGCAACTTTAAAATACTGGTGTCCACATCTAAAATACCAGCCCCACTCTAGGGTAGACATGAGGTATTTTAATTTTAGTGCTTCAATGTGAGCCTTTGTTAGGATATATGAAGTCATAGAGGATGGCCAAAATAGGTCTATAGATTTGCTAGCTTGAACACTTTAAAAGTCTTGGTATAAAGCCCAAAGCCTTTGTTCTAAAATGTGTGATTCAAAGAGCTGTTGCTGTGCTAGGTCATATGAAATGTGCATCCGACTTGCGTCTTATTTCAAAGAGGCACTCGAGGATGCTTAAGGAAAGATACTTAAAAAGGTGTGAAGTAGAGGATGATATTTTTCCTAATATATCTCCAATTTAAAGACTTCTTAGGGCAGTGTGTTTTTTTAAGTGTTCTAGAAAGTGTCGAGATGGCATGGTTTTGTGTCTAGGCTTGTTTTGATCACTAGTTAGATAAATATGGTATTAAAATTGAAATAGTGTTTGTCACCCCTTCTACCTTTCCAAGTTTATCAGATAAATTTCATTCTATCTGGTAAATTCAGATTGAAAATCAAACTGTAAAAATCTCAAGAATGAGAATGTTCAGCTAATGCACATACAACCTAAGCCCAGTCCTTTGCCAATAGTACACATTAATTATGATTTAACTATTTTAATACGGTCTTAATTTTGAATTGGCTGCAAAAAATGCAGCTTGTTTTTTGAAAACTCATCTAATTGTTCTTTTTTATTGTTTCCATCGCTATAGGGCAGAGTTAAGGCTGTTTGGATGCCCTCAACTGTAATTATGCTATTGCAAGCAATTTATGCAATGTTTACATGCATATAGTACATTGTATATTAACTTCATTAACCCTAATGCGCTTTGGATCAGGTCCAACGTCAGTGTGTTGCTGAATTTGTAAAATGCTTTGGGATACTTCAGATAAAAGGCACTGTGATAAAGTGGGAGTTAGTAATTACCATAAGCATGAGGAAGTGGTTATATTTGACTCTAGCCATTGACCCATAACTCTTGGAAAGAAATTGAAAACTAAATGATAGATACTGCAGAGTAGCATCCCATCAGAAAAGCTATGCAATTTCATAGTCTCTAATCTAACTACTCAGTTCTGAAGGCAGAAGGTGAGACATTTTTGTCTGGTTATGGTTAAACAAAGTGCTGGGTATTTCTTTTCTGACTTGCTTTTTGCATGCTGAGCTGTGAACCCATCTGAAGCGTGTCACAGACTCCAAAGCATCAGTATGGGCAGCTACACTGCTCTAAAGGCAGTTCCATTCTGCAGCATCCTCCTTCCTTTCAGCTGTCGTGGCCATCCTTTCTTTGTATTGCCTTGGCACAGTGATACACAGTACACATGAAGAACAGTTTTTGTAATTCTTCTAGTGATTTAGTACTGGCATTTATCTTAATGAAATTACTCAGCTAGGTGTTGGCAAGGCTGCAGATTGACATAGTCAGGTACCCAGTGAAACAGGAATCTGCAACGCTCCAGATCTCATGAAATCTGAGCATCATCCATTTGGCTGCCAGCAGTGAATCTTGACTAGCAAGAGACAAGCAGAATGTGTTTGAGACAATGTGTCTCACTGAAGCCAAACTGGGAGGAATGCAAGAGGTTCTGTTAAATGTGTGCTTTCTACAATTGAGAAGAGACCTCACGGTAGTCTACAACTTACTCACAAGGGAAAGTGGAAGAGCAGGCACTAATCTCTTCACTCTGGTGACCAGTGATAGGACCAAATGGCCTGAAGTTGTGTCAGTGGAGGTTTAGGTTGTATATTAGGAAAAAGTTCTTCACCCAGAGGGTGGTTGAGCACTGGAACAGGCTTCCCAGGAAGTGGTCATGGCACCAAGCCTGACAGAGTTCAAGTGTTTGGACAACATTTTCAGGCACGTGGTGTGATTCTTGAGGTGTCCTGTGCAGGGACCAGAAGTTGCACTTTGATCCTTGTTGATCATTTCCTACTCAGAATATTTGGTGTTTCTCTGATGTTAAGTGTAAGGAGGGTAAGCACATTGCTTTTGAGGTAAGGAAGGGGGGACTTGGCTGTCTAGTTTGCATGGTTAGCAACTACTGAGTGCATCTTGTCATTTTCTTGGTATTTATATTTGGGCTTTTAAGTTGTCTTTTTCACTTTTAGAACAGAAGATTCTTCAACCACTGTATCTTTGTATAGGAAATTCTATGGGAGATGTTCCCAATGCTAACTATCAATCACCAAATGTTGTGACAGCACAGCCAAGACCTTTCTGGACATTAGAAAAAACATAGATACATGAAAAAGGGAAAAAAAAAAAAAAAAAAACAAACAAACAACTTGAAAACAACCATTGGCTCTTTTATCAAATATGGATAGTGGTGAAAGGAACTTGGGGAAGATGGCACATCTTTCAAAGACTTGATGGGGGTGGTGCTTTTTCAACTATCAAGTGAGATGTGCTGCTCTAATCAGCCTATCTCTGCAAATTCTGAAAATAAGGTCCTGGGGTGGTGTTTAGTTCTCATCTCTCTTGAAAGGATCACACTGTCTGTGGCTTAGGAACGTGAATTTCTTAGCAGCATATTGCTTTTTCAACTGAGGGCTGTCCCTTTCCCACGAAGTGGTGGTGAGTGCCCTCTGGGTTGTAGTTCAGCTGTGGTGCTGCGCAGGGACCTAAAGGCACCACAGACAAAAAGGGGTGTGAACCTCCTCTCCATTTCCTAGTATTTAACGACTTCACCATTGCACTGGAAATTTTATTTACAATATTTCCCATATTGGATAGCAAATATTTGTCATGGTGAGTAATTAACATGTATATCACAACAAATGTGTAGTTCAACAACAGAGATATAAACAATCTCTTTCATGTGGTGCCAGGTTTTTCTGTACAAAAACTGCTCTTCACTGCTGCAGTGCAAGTTCCTAAAATGCAAATATCTTTAGCTAGAAGATGGATGTCAGGACCATCCACATCATTTACAGGGCAGCTGTGTTTCTGGACAGAAACTGTCCTTAATGTATTTAAAAACAAAATAAAAAACTCCTCAGAGCAAGAAGTTCAAGCCTTTCTTTCCCAATGAGAAACAAGTTAAGTGTGCTGTGTGGCACTAAATATAATCTGCTTACAAAGAGGGTATATTTTTGCCAGTAAAGCAATTTATTTAGAAAAACAGACATATCAATCTAAGGTAATTACAAATTGCAACAGGAAAATTAAAGTAAGTACCTCAGAGGCACTTGTTGTGGAAGGAATTTTCAAATAGAAACATACTGGGTAGAAAAATAGAATATGCATTGTTTCTGTCCACAGTCTAGATTAGTTGCTGCATTAATATGCACTAATGTACATTTATGCTCTCCTGCTAATCATATCCAGAGCACTTCTGAAGTAAATAGACTCGCTGTGTTCCAGCTAGTCCTGTTGTACAAAGCATAGCACTAATCAAGCAAGTTATCTGTGCAATTAGGGAATAGAAATCACTAGGGACATCATGTATTATGATTTGTCTGCTCTATTTTTAAGATCCTGAAATGCAAATAGGTAATAAATTGTGTTAGTGATAATTTTTTATTATTTTATCTTGAAATTAGTGTGAGACAGGCACCCAGATGGCACACGTTGACAGAAATTGCTGGCTTCTTTCATCCCTTCCCCCCTCCCACTCCACATGCATGATGTGTTGTTGAAGCACCTAATCCTCCTTCCTTGCCAGAAATACAAGAATGGGGCTACTGTTGGGTCCTGAGCTGTCCTAGAGGCAGATGCTTTTCTCTGCCTTGCAGCACAGGGAAGGGAGGGACAGAGGGGAGAAATCAGAGGGAGTCAGGAAAGCAAGTGCGATGATCTGTGCAAAACACTCTGAAATGCCCACTCTGACAGAGTATCTCTGAGTCTGGGAGAGAGAGGGTGTCCTCAGGCTGGATACCAAGAAGCAAAAATCTGCTCATTTTATTTGACAAATTATCCACTGAAAATCTCTGGCAGGAACAAGAGCTTGAGTGTTGTCCTTCTCTTTGTAGCTCTAAAATTGGTGTAGAATAAAGTGTGAGACAGAGGAGGCTGTCAGTGCAAACTGAGTAGCCATGTGCACTGGGTTGGGTGGCCTATGAGAGTGACAGTGACTAAACTAACTGATTTTTAAGAAGTAGGAAGGTCACTGCACATGGTCAACAGCTACCTCTTCCCCGTCTCTTTGCCTGAGCCATTCATATTTTGAATATTCACTCCTGTTTGGAGCGCAGGCTTACATTCCCCAAATCACTTATTGTGGCTTCTTCTGTGTTTCCATTTATAACCTCAGAAGACTCCTGTTATAAAATCACTTCTAATTTATGTCATTTGGGAGGATGCAGAACCACACCTTCTGAAAATCAATAACCAAAGTTGCTCCATGCACATAGGAACAGAGGAGATGTGGTCTGAACCAAGAGGAAAGCACACGTAGGTAATTTTTCTTCAAGCAGAAATTATTTAGCAGATAAATTTAATCAAATAGCCTTAGTTCTTCAGACAAGTCTGTGCAAAGCTGTGATGCAAAGATGGCACACAGGAGCATAAGGAAATACCTTACTGAAGTCCTAGAGAAAGGTAATTGTACAAGCAAAGAAGGATCTGGACTGCAATATTTATAACTTCAGGTTTTTCTTATCATATCATTTTCTCTCCATAAAGTAATGGAAATTGTACCAAGAGACATGCGACCACTAGTAGTTTTTAATCCAAATGTTGGTATGTGGATGCTGAGTGAACAGATAGTGAATCATAACCTAAATATATTTGAATGCAATTTATTTCTTCTGAATTTTTTGCTTATCTCCAAGTGATATAAGCCAAGCATATGTGTGGGGAGTGGAGGTTTGGTGTCAGTGTGACATAAATAGAGCTCTCAAGTATCCAGGTCTGGGAGTTTTGAATAAAGAGCAGTTGTTAGAAGGTACAGAGGTGTGGATGTGGACAGCAGGAATTTATCCACGGTTAACTCAGAAAGAAAACACTCTTTCCACATGTGTATTGACCAGTGCATCCCAAGAGTGCCTGCTGTCAGGTAACCTATTGATTGCAGACAGATTGTTGTAGGAAGTAGAAGTTATTGGTCAAAATATGGTTGTCTTTTAGCAAGATAGACCTGGAGCTGACCAAAATTATTAACTTCTAAGAAAAAGAAAAAAAGCTGACATGTTTGATCATATCCCTTCACTCTTTCCTAAGATGGCCCCAGATTCCTGAAAATAAGTGGCATTCAGATCTGGCTTTCCCAGAGTGTTTGAATAAAGTGGGTTTGTTTTTTCCAGCCTTTTGGTAGTAGATAAACCAATAACTGTGATTCTGAGGGGCAGCGGGGGTAGCACTGCCAGCCAGTCATGGGCCTTGAGCCGCAGCCAGTGGGAATCGTCTGTTGAGAAAGGGATGTGCAGGTAAAACATATTCAGGCTGCAGAAGAAAGGATGTGCAGACACATATTCAGGCTGCAGAGAAAGAGAAAATAGAGAAAAGAAAATAAACTTAGCAAAGAAATTAATTGAAAGGAGTAAGGGCTGCAGATGCTGGGCAGACTGAACAAGCCAAAGGATGTTGTCTGCTCAGTGCTGCTTTCCCTATATCTTTCTTGTGTCTGCTGGTCTTTGGAATTTTATGGGAGTTTTGCATTCATTTTCTTATAAGATTATTTTCAAAATGAAAATCCTTGGATTTGTTAAAGTGAAAGAAAGTAAAAATATTACTGGGGTTGTCAATATTGCAATGTTTTTGCTATTCGGCTGTAATGTATATCTGGTAACTTTCCTTGGCATCTCAATTTTGTTTAATGATAAATAAATGAAAAATTCAAATTGCAAATATTAATCTAAATCATAGATTATTTTTTTTAAAGAAAAAAGACCTCCACTTTCCACATAAACACTTTATAGGAGGAATGTCTTTTCTGGAGGAAAGGAAATTTTTAAAAAAGAAACAAACAAACTCAACAAAAACAAGCAACTAAACAAAGCAAAAGCAAATAAACAAAGGCCAACCAAACCACCACAAGCTAAAAACCACATCTCTAAATACTTATCACAGCACAACTGGTAATTCATTCTAGTATATGAGCATACATCTGCAAAACAAATAATGTTTGCTGAAATAATACCACAAATGGACATTGCTTGTAGTAGGTATCTGATTCCATATAATGTATCAGCAAATTATTGTGTATTGGTATTAATAGTGTATGTAGAGGAAGGTTTTTATTCTAAACCAAGTTGTCATTTGTCAATAGTTGGGGAAACTACCATTAGATCAGGTTTGCATGGCTGCCCATTTCTTACATTTCACAGATGAATTACGCATCTGCCTCTTTGCTTTGTGGGGTAAAGGCAAAGTAAACAGGCCCCACAAAGTACCCAGCTAAATGCCTTGCTTAACAGGAAACCAGATCCACTAGGTGCCTTAAGATCCTGATTTCCCCAAACCTGTGAATAAGAGTTTAAATCTGTGTGTGCTCTTAGCCCTCTGCAGAGAGATCAGGATAGTGTGTGCTCAGAGGCCCTGGCTGAGCGAACTGCTGTGGAACATGCTTGGTTTCCATGAGTGGTATGTCTTTCAGCATCAATAACAGAGTACTTAGAGCACTGATCAAGCAACTCACTCATTGGAGACAAGATTAGCTCCAGCTGATCATATCTTTAGCAGCTCCTGTCTCCTTTATACTTTTCTTCACTCCTTTGAAAAGAAAACAAAAAAAGAATGTGTGTTTATACCCTGGGGGGGAGGTGGGGAGGGAGAAAAAAAGGGTTTATGCATCACTGGAAATGTTACCCCTCTGTTTATATAAGATCTGCTTGCAGATGGAGTAATCAGCAGTGTCTTCATGTATGCTGTTCTGGTCATCAGAGTCAGAAGGTCACATTCTTTTTTCCTGTTAATTAAAAAGGAGGGGAGGGAATCATTAAAGCTCTAAAAAAAATCTACTTTATGAAACAGACAGTGCTTTATACAATCCAATATGCCCCTATAAAACTCTAGTGCCAAAGCAGAAAATGAGATGACAAAATCCTTTCAGTCCAGAAACACAGCTGAACTGCAGCTCCAGTGCTATGCAGAGAGCCTCAGCCACCTGTAATGTGCTCTGCTGTTGCAGTGATTGCCACATAGTCCCAACTACATTCTTTGGACATGTACCATGCCTCCATTTGATGGAATAAACTTGGTAATTCTGGGTGAGAACCTGGAGTCATCTGAGTGCTTATTTGAGTACTTCTGCTTTGTCAAGAGTGTCCTGCAAAATCTGGCTGGGTTTTGGTGACACCAGTGTTTCAGTACTCTGTCACAAGGACCTTGGATCACATTCTGGTCTTCTGGGTCCCATTATTGTTAATAGCATAGCTTCCCTCTGCCTTTAGTCTTCTTCCCAGGTCCTCTTCCTCTAGTTATCAGGTGAAAAGCCAAGGCCAAGCTGTAAGGCTAGTGAAGCATCCCTTTTCATGCTGGACCTTCACCAGTTTCTGTAGATTGCAGTTTTAATGGGTAGGGTGACAGAGAATAGAGGCCAGTGGCAGGATTCAGTGCCCAAGTTTGCCCCAGGATCACTATCAGTGTAGTGTTAGTTTGACAAAATTCTATCTAAAAAAGGAAGGGGAAGGGGCATATTTGTGAGTAGCTGATAGCAGCCTATTTTTGCCCCAAAAATGTCAGTTCAAGCCATCAAGTCAGATGAAGAAAATGAAAGTTTACAGGTGCCATGGCTGAGTAAGCCTATTCCTTTCCACCTGAATCCAAAGAATGTGGAGTCCCATGTTCACAAACGTATACAGCTGTGACTTATGCTCACACAGTATCTTGGATGCAGAAGGACAGCAGACTTGAGATTCTGAGACCCCTTAAGAAGACACTTTTGTCCCTATAGCTGCTGAAGTTATCTGTCTTACTTCTTGGATCTTCCCAGTGCAGCATTTCTGAACAGACACCACAGAATTTGCAAGGCAATGCAAAATGACATTGGAGATACCAGTCCCAAACAAAGACAGGTGAATATATGATAGATACCAAAAGGTCAAATTCTGCACTGACATTTACAAAGATGTCTCTGTAGGTCTTGATATTTTTTTCTATTATCCCTGTGCTTATATTTTATATTCATGTTGTCTAGATTCTATGGTTCTCACCTCCAAGCACACCTCTTATTTTAACTATCTGTTTATATCTGTTCTCCCCTATGCATGTCTATATGTTAAAATAATTACTGTGTACCTTGCTATGCATTTATATGAAGTTATTTAAGAGTGGTAAATTGGAGCACCACAAAATCATGAATATGTTTATAGAACATTGGCTAAAACCCTGATTTTCACAGCAATCAAATCCAGTAAAGGTCTAGCAGATAATTTGGGAAGCCTTGAAAGAGGGAAACTCGTAGCAGAACCCTACTTTCCAGTCACAGCAACCAATCAAACACTAACTGTCACAGCTGTGGAGTGGAGACCAACATACAAGGAGAACTGCTGTGATGAGTTCAGGTTGCAATAGGAAGAAAGCATAAAAATATGGAGATCCTTTAAGCCTAGGCTGTATGGGAGCAATTCATATTGTAGGGCTTATATTGCTTAAAGGTGAACAACAGAGGCTGAAGTTGGCAGTCTATTAAGTCTCAAGTTATGGCCTTTTGTGGATACCATAAAGTTAAAAGAAGTTTTGTCTCATTTCCTAGATAAAACCAAGATATTAAGTGCAAAATAACAAGGAGACCAAGCTTATCTTTCAATGAAAAATTTCTAAAGGCCTGTAAATATTTAGCCTGAAGTCTCAAGTTTGCTCTTTGGATTTGTGAAGGCATCGGTAACCTACATTTCTTATTACTGCCTTGGAATGTGACAACTTTGAAAATCTGCATGTCCAGTGTGGTCTCATATTGACTGTAATTCAAAAGCTGATGTTTGGAGAACTTAAAGATGTTAAGGTCTAATATGTTTGGAGATACTAAAGTTCTTTGTGCCCCCTCAGTTCAATGTCCTTGTTCATGCACTAAAATACCCTGTTTTAAAGTACTTTATAACTCAAATTAATGTCCTACTTCTCTTTCTTCCTGAATTTAAATCTGTCATGGGTTGTAAAAGAATTTTGCAAAATAGAGGGAATTTCAGACTTGAAACTCAGTGCTGTTTAAGGTTGTGGAGGGGCAGTCACCTTGTCGCAGCTTCCTAAGTGACGGGCAATTGCTTAACAGGGTCCTTTGTGCAGGCAGTATGTTGGAAGCATTACTGTCACCTCGTGTATCTTCCTTTAAGTTAAATCAGAAGGACAGATCTGGCTATTAAAATCTAACATCTGAAAAAATGGTGTGAACTGCTAGTGAAGTTCCATGGGAAACAACTTCAGTTAAAGGTATTTCTGAGCTTTTTTCTTCTATTGCAAGCCAGAACCCCTTACCCTCAGCAAGAACAGAATAATTAAATGCATTCATTGATGCTGCAGGACAAAACAATATAACTGAGGTGGGAATAATCCTGTATTAATTGCACTGCTCATACCAAGAAACTCAAATTTTCTTCTTTTTCTTTTCTATCCTTTTGTGGTTTAGTAGCTTTATCAGCAAAAACTGGGTCATGCATTGTCCATAGTTTTTTTAAACATTCCAGGATTAACAGAGCCGTAGAAACTCAAAGCATTCTTATTGTAGTAATATTGCTAATCATAAAATGATATGTGGTTAAGTGCAAATTAAGTAGTAAAACAAAATAACTGAGTGAATAAAAAGATCATTAAATTAAACAGAAGGTGATATTAGGAGCATGAAACTACCGAGAAAGAAGTTCTATATCAAAGTAACAAATAGGTTCTCTAATCTGTGATCTGTATCTCACAGATTGTACTCAAAAAGCAGTTCTTCACTTGTAAGGGAAGCAGGTCGTTAAGTACTCAGAATGCTGTAACAGGTTTCCCTTCTGGTGTGCCTGTGTGAGGCAAACACGATTGGGAAAGAGATTACAAAGAAATGAAGGGGTATTTGAAGTGTCAGTGATGACAAAGTGTGATTCAATTCTGTTGCTGATCTTTATAAGTAGAGTGGTAAAACTGAATTTGTATGTAAAGTGACTTTCCCCTTTTGGTTCCTCTCCCTTTTTAAGGTGTATATGGAGAATAACTTGCTCCACTGCTGTTGCTTCCTTTCACAAGTGAGTTTTGATCAGAACTAAGTTATTGATGTCAGATAACATTCTATTTCATTGGAAATAGCTACGTGATCTCTGCCGAAAGATCAAGTGCTTTGCTTATCCTCGATCTGCAACCTTACTTTTAGAATTAGCCCCAGGCACTCACAAATCAGATCTCTGAACTGGTGCATCCCAACATGTTTTTTGTTTCACCTGTGAATTGTGCAAGTGCAAACCTTTGTGTACATAGAGCAGTTTTGTAGTTTTTGTCTCTTACTTTTGTAGGTTATTTGTGCCATTCCCAGGTTGCCTACCTCTTCTGCTTTTGTGTACAACACAGCTTGCTGCACTTGTGATGTACTGGAGTTTGTGTGTGTGTGTCTGCTGCTGGATGAGAGATTCAATATTTCTTCGATTTTAGTTTTCCATGACAAGTTAATGACTCCAGGTCATTCTTAAATAAGACTTTATTTATCATTACATTTACTGTAAAAGGAAGAATAGGACATGTAAAACTGTTTACAATTTGAAATAATGAAAACAACAACAACAAAAAAATTCTGGTTTGCTTAGATATTTCAGTGAAGCCAACAGTTGACTAGTTATCCAGCTATCTGAATCAGATGAAACTTTCCAACTGATAACATATCATACAGAAGTTGTGGACCAATATTTTAGAGGCAAAATTGTATTTTAGATTTCAAGACACTACAGAGTGATATTACTGAGGATTAGATTTGTAACCAAAAGATGCTATAGTCTTGATGATGGAAAACAAAACATTGACAGAATTACAAAGCTGTGCATAACTGCAAACCAGATGCTATAGTACACTTCCGATCTAACTCTCAGCCAGCATCCACTTTGGAAATGAAAACAGTTTTCAGGAGACGAATGAGGTTCATCCATTCTCTCTGAATAAATACAGTTGTCTTTGCTTGTCTTCCTCATTGTCCTCATTCTATGAACTTATATGTATGAGGGCCAGATTTTGTTTCTGTGCAGAGAAGCAAAGTTTGTTGCTGGCTTCTCGAGCTCAGAAGCATCTGTCTGTAAGAATTCCCCCAACAATGAGAAGGTTTATTGAGTAGATACCCACAAGAGGTTGGGCATTTCATTAGACAACATCACTCCTGGCCAGAGCCTACCATAGCAGATGTCTCATTTTCTAATACAGTACTGAATTCTCCCTGACATCTGAATTTTCATCACAGAAATGCCCTTTTGTAGCTATAGAGCCAAACTAAATTAATCTGCTGTGGTTTACGAGGAGAAGAAAGGCTCAGACTCTTTTTGTGTGTGTGTGTGAAGTATATAGCATGGCAAATAGCAAAGCTCTTAATGGCTTTGGTAGGACTGTTGTTTGTTTTTTAAGTAGTAGAAAAGTATTCTGAAGACATATGGAAATGCAAAGCAGTTGAAGCAATGAAAACTATCTGATGGGATATGTGAAGAAAAGCAGGTGTACTGTGTAGGAGGACAATGGAATAGTCTCCAGCACTTTATTTATGAGAATGTCCTTTATCTCTGTCTCCCTACAGCAGACATGTGACAAAACTGTCTTTTCAAAAGTGGATCAAAGAATGCTACCAATACATTCTTTTCATCTCCCATTTATCCTTCCATGTCCATCATACAACTCATTTATTTTAGGCTCCAAGTAAAGTTGAGAAATTAATTTTTCTGCTGATTTGATTTCAATGTCATCTTTTGCTTCAGATTAATTGGTACACAGCGTGATGTTCTTCAATAAGCTGTTATGTAATGCAGTGAAAGCAATGGAAAGACCAGGGGACACCCTTTAGTGACAGTACATCTGCTCCCTTATATATGAGTGTCATGGATTATCTAATGGGATTTCTGGTCTTCAGGTTCTCTTCATTTAAGACCTACTGGTGGTGGTCCTAGGACAAATAAGTTCAATATATGTAGGCACAGAAACATAATGTCACTTTGTACTAAAATACTCTGCCCAGCGTCACCAGAAATACAGTTTGCAAAGCACTGCTTTAAGTTCCCTGCGTACCATAGAGTTATTTTCTCATGTCATGAGTATGCCGAGATGCCTCTAGCAATTGAGTTGAGACCTGTGTTGTCCTTTCCTAAACCATTCAAACATCCTGCTTAATTTTCCCTGTCCACCCATTTTATTTTTTTTTTTTTAATAGCAGCATTTTAGAGAAGCAGCAGCTTCAGAGCAACAGCCACTAGTTGGACATTTTCCCTCAAAAAAATAAGCAGGCTCATGTTCAAAAACCACAACGAAACCAGCCTTGCTATTAATAGATCCTTTTGGCAAAACCTCAGCTACCATGTCAGTAGGAGGAACAATGATGGGGAGTGAGGGTGGAGAAGTGGGAGAGTAATGATGAGGGAATAGCTTGAAATTAAAATCCACAAAAATGCAGGGAGCTTAGGCTCATCCAGTTTTGCCTTTGGAGCTGTCTCTCTTCTCACTGAAATCAGTGGCATGGCTCCCACTTTCTGCAAAGGGATGAGAAGGAATGCTGAACCTACAGTGCTGTCTGTTGTCTGAGAATACATTTTGGAGATGAAGAGAAATGGCAAATCATAAAACACAGTATCAGCAATTGTATAATTGACTGACCACTGCTGGGTGATAGATGCAGACAAGTATCAGGCCGCAGCCTGCTGTAGGTCAAACATTGCTCTTCTGCACATCCCTTTGCAAAGATGTGGGACACACTCTCCAAGACAAATGCACTAAAAGAAAGGGTAACTGGGATCAGCTGTAGCCATGGATTTTATGAATGGTTTGTTGGAAAGAGCATTAAATGCTAACATGAGTCCAAATATGAGGTCTGCATTGTTTCTGTTCCAAGCCTGCAGATGGATCATTCACTATGCAAGAGATTTTCATGATCAACATTTCAAGCAGTCCTGTTTGCCTTAGACCAGCTTTCCTTAAAAAGAGGAGGGGGTAAAACTTAAATAAAAAAAAAAAAAGAAAAAAAGAAAATTGCCTGAGGATTTCCCCCCTTGACACCTTAAAAGAGTGAGATAACACAGGAATCCTTGTTAAATTCAGTTAAGTTGGAAAGTGGCAGTTGAAGGTTGGATGGCAATGGTTCTTTCATAAAATGTGTGCTCAGCTCTGGAAGTCAATACCATGGGATGTCATTCTAGCTAGAAATTTAATAAGAGCCATGAAAGTGGCTGAAGTAGTAATAATATTTTAAATACTTATTTAAAAAAGAAAGCTTTGAAAGACATTTAAGGGTTTGTAGTAAGAGCTCTTTCTTAGACCACAATGAAAGAACTTCTTGTATCATCTTTACTTCTCTTTTCTCTACGTCTGTTCCTTCCATCAGTGGCCATTGTTCAGCTCACATACCAAATCACAGAGCTCTAAATCAAAGTACTGTCTTTTCCCATTTTTGGACAAACTGACCCTGCTTCATGAACAACAGTCTCAAAGGCATTGCTCCTGAGACAGTGTTAAAGTACTTCTACATTTGCCAAGCAATGAGCTATGAGTTAATGTTCTTACATGTCCACTCTTCTATTTTCATCTGATTTCTGATTGTGTTTAGCAGACAATGAAAGTGGCATGTTGATGAAGATCCTTTTGGTAAAACCCACTGCACTGACCCATGGCAAGTGTCTGGCTAGAAAGATTCTATCTCAGTGTGCTTGCCCATGCTTCCCTCTTTTTATTCTGCCTTTCCTTGTAATTGGGCAAAGGAGCCTTCCTAAAGGAAAGTGCTTCACTTGGTGCTTAAATGACTGAATCTGATGAGCACTTCTTGTGTGCATGTCCAATATCTGCATGCATGCACACATGGATACTGTTTTTCAGATCTTAGAAAGCAATCTTACTTTAGGGAATATTTGACTTTCTCCCAGAGGGAAGCTTTTAAATACCAATATTTAAATAAATGTAAAAACTTATACTAATTAATTCACAGTAATAAATTTTAAATGCTCATTTTCTCACCCATGTCTGCTTATCACTGTGGATAATGAAGACAGGTGATGTGAGCAGCACTAAAATTTCTATCTAATCAACACTGAGATGAGGTGTATGCTTGTAAGAGTCAGGTGACACAATGCAACCATGCACAAGATACCCTAAGTGTTTTTCACCCAAAATTGCAAATGTTGTTGCAATAAACAAGTTAATACTTTTGCCTTCTATTTCGTCCCAAATGTATCACTGATAAAGTTTAGTGGTTGTTTACCCCTTTCAACTTAGCCTCAAAATACAAAAATGCAACATTGCTATGGTAACAAGCTGCTTCTACCATCCATAAAAGTAAAGGGCCAGCTATTTGTTTCCAGGGATAACATCTTATGTTTAACTTCCTTAAGCAATGCTGACAGGGTCAATCCTTGTTACAATAGTCAGACCTTCTTGGTCAAACAAATAAAAACAATACCTGCTGAAACTGACTGTGATGCACACAATCATAAATCCTTAACATTGACTTGTAGTTAATGCTGTAAATAAATGTGTGAACTATCCTTCTGCCCCACCTCCCATGTGAGATACAGAACAGTTGTGTTGGTTTCTTCTTTGGGGTAATACATTATAGTGAATTCCAAGTAATTTTGTTTGGTTGGTTGGGCATTTTTAGACTAAGGTTCCAGTTCAAAATTTGTTACTGTCTAAGGTGGAAATGCCTGGATGAGATCTAGTCTGGTAAGAAGTACTAGGGACTGCCATCTAAGACACTTCACAGGAGTAGAAGTAAAATACAGTCATTAGAAAAGTGTACACAGCCCTCTGGCCTAACAGATCATTGCATTGTGTCCTCTGCTAGGTTTCCTGGCAACCTTCTGGTTGACCTTTCTGCTGCTGTACCCAAATGCATCACTTGTGCCCTATTGAAGGACAGCACTATCCTCAAACAGTTGAAAAATGAAATGCAGAATGGCAAATAGGAGTACTTTTACTCAAAGGTACTTCCGCATATTTAGAGCAGACTGTGCCAGAAATTACAGGTAAATAACCTAATTGGGTTGCTGAGTTTAGTCAAAAGTGTGGAACTGAAAATCCAGTTGTCTCACATCATACCTCTAAATACCTAAATAGACTATGCTGGGGCAAAGGATGTTAAGACCTGGGCTGAAGTGACTTGGGCAACAATCCAATAAACTTAGCCCATAGCAGTGAGATGGGCAAGGAGTGCAAATTCCTCCTAGCAGAGGGCAGAGAACAATGAAGGATAGGCATGGCATGAGCATCCAGGGACTCAGGAGAAGTTTTGGAGTTCACTGTATGAAAGGGTCACAGTCCGTCTTCCCTGTAATGCTACCACTGCTTTTGTGTCTTGTAAGTGTGAACAGACATTCCTGGGGCCAGACTGTGTTTCCTGGTGTGCAGAGCTCAGTGGGACATGCAGTGGGAGAGGAGGTTCTTCACTCCCAGGGTGCTGCCTCCAGCAGGACCCTGCAGCCACACTGGCTCTGAGAGTCCACCTTTTCTATCCATCCATAGGAAGTGACTTTCCATCCAACATCTTGAATGGAGAGGCCAGGCACAGAACACCAACAAAATCTTCAGGGTGATGTTATTTGCTTCTATAAATGAAGGAAATTAACTATTGAGGGGGCCTGAACAGCAGTATGTAATGCAGGATAAAGGGTACACCTGTGTTTGATGGATTGTTTTGAGGATGAACAGTATCAGCTCGCTGTCCCAGGGTTTGATTTCAGGAAGATTTTCCTGTGAGCTGCCTCGTGGTAAAACAGTGTGTAACTGTCACTTAGAAACTAGCACTCCTAAAGTCAGTAAATGCAATCTCATTACTAAAGGCATTATATTCTGCTATTTTGTAGCATTATAATTTTATTCCATTTTTTTCAGATTTCAACTTCCTAGTGTTCAAGCTTTCCTTATTCTGAAATGCTTTCTGGTTATTCTGTCTGTTATTCATGTGAACTTGAGGACAGCAGGTTTAAAACTTGGTCCTCCCCAGCAGAGATGCTCTTTGGGATACCTTGGAAATGTCACTGTCACTAACAGTATTTTGGAACTTGAGAGTACGTCAATACCTATTGGAATCTGTATGTATTGTTCTTAAAACATAAACTATGTAGAGACATCTAGAGCTTGGGACAGACTCATAAAAGAATATAATTACACTTATCTCTAAATGTTCACTGCAGGGCCTGCCACTGTGACAAAATGTAAAGAATCTATGCTTTTGAAGCATACCAGATGTTCCAGTAATGTTTCAAAATGCACATGTTGCAAATATGTCCACATTTCACAGTGAAAACTAATCCTTGCCTAAGGTCTGAGGGGCGTGAAACCGTGTTACTCATTGGCTAATAGCAGGCTTCATCCACTGACAAGTCAGCCCAATAATACTCAGCATGAAGTGGTAGCTGTTACTGAAAATGGACAAAAAATATAGGTTTAAATAACTTACATAGCCTCTTGTGCTCTTGGCGTACAAGCATTATCTTGTGCAAAGGTTATTCAGGGCCATTCCATCCCTTTCTGTACTTTGCTTAATTGGAGTCCAAAAGCATTTGATAGATAAAAAGATACTTCTGCAAGCATATTTGAATTGAGGTCTTTGAGATTTCAGAGAATTTTCTCCTCCCTTCACCAGTTTATAACAGAAGGCACCTGGGGAGCACTTTTCATTCCTCTAGCCATCGCTTGTGGGCTGGCTCAGCGGAGGGAGGATAAGTCAGACAGCGTCTCTTCGTGTTCGCGAGCAGTTCCCTTTGAAGCAATGATGCGTTGCCGTTCTGGGGTGATGGAAGTCTTCAGGAAACCTGTCTTCCTAGCCCTTTTAACAGACCAAAGGAAATAATTGGTTTGTAATGGTTGCCAACAGCGCAAACACCGTGAGAGGGCTGTTATGTGTTTCTTTGCTAAGTGATTGCTCCATGGGACCTCCTTTGCCAATTCTGAATACACTCGGGGCAGCTTCGTACTCCTTCATGGCCCCCCTCTGTGCGTGCTCTGTTCAAGTTAGCAGAGACCATATCACTTTAAAAAAAAACCCACTGAACGTCTTAAGCAGCAGCACTGCAGATGTGCAATGTGGGTCCACGCTTTGTACACATGATCTGTGCATCTCTCTTGCATTAACCAAGGAATTGTCAAGGGCTTCTTAATTGTTTTGTTGCTGGAAGTTTTCTTCAAAGATTGTTCAAATGGAAAATCCAACAAACATTATCTTTTCTCAATGTGAATGTTTTAAATAATGCTGGTTACCTTCTACCTCTGTACTTTCTTACCTTACTACATTAAAGTCTCTTCTCCAGAAGTCAACATTGAAGTGATGTATCTAGATATAATTTTTGCCTTTTTGAGTGCAACAACTATTTAAAACTGCCCACTGCTCTGTGTGGTATTTCCTGGGACTTATGATCATTATCAGTGTGAAATATATGTTTCTTTCTGTTTTTCATAAGGAGGGCCAGAGGTATGCAGTAGTTTCATCAAGCAGTGTAAGATTTGGGTGTTTATTCTCCGTTTCCTTAATTTCATCTCCACTCAGCAGTAATAGGACAGATGAGTCTCTCCAACAGGACACTGACATTCTCAATTGATCAATTTCTAGTGACAAAATACATAGTGAGTTTACTTGGAAAGCAGCATGTCTGACATGTGAGGCTTTTGTCTCTGACAGCTAGATTTTGTGCTCTACTTATTTCAAAATCAAGGTTTGGTGCTGTAAAATTAGTCCTCTTCTACCTGCTCCTTGTTTTTTCTTCCCTGCCTTTTCTGGGTGTTTTTTTTTTTCCTTCTTTTTAAAGTAGTGGGAAAATTTGTAAAATGACCAACCAATACAAACTACATGAAGAAAGCTGTTAATCTTTAAAGATCAGTCCTGTAAATTTGTGATAGATTTTATCATCCTTTAAATAAAAATGTTCTTCACTTTTCTGTCTTACCTATTCTTGAAGTTTTATTGTGAAACCCCAACAGGCTTTAGTGGTTGAATTTAAGCAGAGTACAATGGGTAGGGGGTATGCTAATCTTGGAGCATTTCTCACTGTGGAGGAGAAGAGAAAGGAGAAGGGAGAATGACCTCTCCAGTCCCGTCTTGGGTTTTACTTCTTGGAGACAGAATGAAAATAAATAAGAAAAGGAAAAAAAAAAAAAAAGGAGACTTCTAGGTTTGTCAAGGAGCATTATTAGGATGAAAAGAGGCAAAACTCAGCAGACAAATTATCTTCCTGTAACTAGTCAGCTACAGGTGTAAATTTAGATCAAATCATGCATCTCTCAGGGCAGCAGCACAGTATGTGACAGTAGCACAAAGTAATTTTGCTATTTAGATCATTTTATTGAAGATAGAGTGGTTTTGAGACTTATGAGAAAACTTTGGGGGGGTTCACTTTGTGCTTCTGGCATATGGTGACTTTTTGCCTGGAGGTCACGTTCCTCTGGTTTAGAAGCACAGGACTGTGCAGATTTCCCATCCCTGCATTAAAACATAAAGGGAGGGAAAAAGATGATGAAAGAGCGTTTTTTAAAATTTATTTTGAGATTGTGGGGGGTGTTGCAGAAGTTAAATGCAAAACCAACATTCCTGTCCATGTAAAACGAGTAATAATTTATGGACTTTTAACTGGGTGGACCTCATTGCATAGTAGTAAATGTTGCTTCTAATATCTTACAGTTGGCTTATGTTTTAAAGCCATGCACATTTAATTGTAGGGTATCATTTAGAAGGGAAACTCTCTTCAAAGACCATACAGGCATTACTGGAAAGGATATTGTGGTGTGGGAGAGATCCAGTGGTAGGCATCCAATGGATTGCTTCTACCTGAACTTAATGGATGATAATGCATCTTTTATGTCTTGTATAATGATAAATTTACTACGCTAATAGGTCCATATGCCATAACAATAGACCACTGCGCGAGTAAGTTCCTCTCCTACTTGAAAAATTGCTTGTGTATTGAGAAGATGTTGACAGATAAATTGCTGGATGCTACCATCTTTGGTACAGTGATGAACTATGTCTCCAACAAAAACTGTTAAATCAAAGTCTGTTAATGAAAGAAGGAGGGGAAAGCAAGAAATTAGGTAAGGAAGAGAATAATTTCAATTCTCTTAAGTAAGCATACAGAGAATAAGGACTGCTATAAAGAATGGCTCTGCTGGACTGATGATCTGCAAAACAATTTTTAGAAATATTCAAATATTAATTTAAAATAATACACTTCCAGGAAATTTGCTAATTCTTTCATTTTTCTTTATACCTTAGCATTCAAAATATATGTGCAACCAGCAATTCAAAATAAATTGAACTATAATTAAATAAGATACTCTAATAGTGTGGGGTTTTTAACAAACGAAATTTATCACATCCCTAAGCTCACTGAGTCTCTCCTTTCTCACCCTCACTTCCCCTTCTCCCTCTTACTTTCATCCTTCCTCTTATTTCCATCCCTAGTGGGGATGGTAGTGTGGCCTCAGCTTAGTGATGGCAGAGAAATATATTCCAGAAGAAGTTAAAACTTTTTAGACACTAAATGTAGATGGCTTTCCATGTTGGTTTTTTTTTTTTTTAATAAGCTATTATTTGATAATAGAAATTGTGTGTAACTAAAAACAATGTAATTTTCAGAGCTTCTGGAAAAATATATTCAGCGAATGTTTGCACTGTGTTTTGTCCAGACAATTTGTCTGGCAAGCAGTGGAGAAGGTAGATGGAAAGTGGTGGTTGAACCATTCAGTTGCATTAAAAACAACTGCTCTAAGAACCCAAGTCTATTTAAAAACAAGAGAGCAAATCTTGTGAAATTTCCTGTGTTAGTGAAGGTAAAGTGCCTACAAGTGGGGTACTTTGAGGGCAGGGGAAAGAGTGGCATAATATGGAGTATTCTAAAATGCCTGTTTCTGTATGTATATTTATTGTTTGCATATTTCCCATGACTGCAAATTATCTTTGAAACTTATACCTAGCTGCTGCAATCCATATATAGTATGTATATATGCAGCTCTTCCAGAAACATCCTTTTTCCTTCCTTTTTTTTTCCTGTAGTATTAAAATTATTTAAAATTTTCAGAAGAATTTTGTGATAGATGTCAGAGAGTGGATATCTACAGTTTGCAAGAAGTTTAAAATACGTAATGTTTTAAAAACCCCTTTTCTTGCTGCTAAATATTTCCCTTTGTCTTCTGAGATTAATTACTTCCTGACAGATCATCTGGCATAGTCCTAAGGAAGAATTCTAAGCTACTTTATTAGTTACAATGAAATTCAGTGGGAAAAATCTCATGGAAATATATAGTTCACTGAATTTCTGTAGCAGGGCACTTGCATATAAGGTATTGGCATACAAGAATCCCCAGACATTTCTGGGGATCCCCTTTTTCTGTCATAAATTTACACAGGAGGCAGCTGGTGCCCCACACAACTCGTGACCTGAATGTCAAAGGTTTCTTGAGGGACCCAGAGGAATGGAATTATGTGATGGAAATTGATATATAAATATTTTGAGCTTAAATCAACACCCCAGTCCCTGGGTTGCATAATCAGATCCTTAATAATTCAAAGGTCCCGTTATGTTTCATGTTTGTTGAACACAGGGAGTGCATGACTATTGGTTACTGTTTGGGCCTCAAGGCATTCACAAACCTAGATATCACTTCCCACATAGGGTTAGTTACAGAAGAACAAAGCTTTCTGAAGGAGCATTGCAAAGGGGTGTTCATGTGTGCTTCTGAATTGCAAAGTCCAAACCCTGAAGAGTTCTTATTTGAGAAAGAACTTCTTATAAACATTCAACAGCTAAAATTAAACTATCTGACTTCAGGAACAAGAATTGCATGGGACACTCCCTGAAAATGGGGCAGTAGGGCAGCTGGAGGAGGGGAGGATGATGGCAAATAGGAGTGTTTACTTTTTGAAAGCAATTCTCCATTGAGTAGATAAAGGACCTTGGTAACAAATACAAGGGGGTTGTCTGCAGTGAAAGGGTCTTAAGTATCATTAGCACCCATTATTTTGGCTTATCTTTAGCTGAAATATTTTAAATTAAAGGTAATGTTTCTTACAGGAGATCTCTTCAGCAATGAGCAAAGCAGAGAAAATAATATTGTCATATTTCAGCAGATATTTGTAAATTTGGGTCCAGCAGTGCTATGTTGGCTGGTTCTAGCAGAGGCCATGGCTCAGGCCCTTGCACAATGGGACTGGATGGAGAAGGGATGACATTTGTCCAGAAGCAAAAATAAATACAATTATCATCATCATTATAGTCATTGTTTGCCACACCAAAGGGTGAATGTCGCAACTGTGGGATTTTTTTGTAGGGACTATTATTAGAAGTTGACCCTGAAAACATGTGCCAGAACTCTGCTAAAAAAACCCTCTATTTTATGTGAAAGAAATTCATTCTCTACAAGCAAAATAAAAGCATGAATTTAAAACTCAACTATCATCTTTGAAAAGGCACAGTAGAATTTCTTTTCTGTGAATAACGAGGGAAAACGGACAATTGCGAGCCAACTTCTGCTCTAGGGGCTTAAAATCATCTCTGCTAGTGTCATAAAAAAAATCCAATTAACTTCAGTAAGTGCTGGGTCAGGCCCATATTTTGTAGAGTATCTTTTACTAGTAGAGCCTATCCCAACAGTTCCAAACACATGGGGCAAAACAATTATCAGAGTCAGATTGGTCTATAAGCGCTGCATATGCTCACATCAAAACTAAATATGATCCCTTCTTTACTAGTGCAGAAACATATGTCAGCCTTCATTGCGTGGCTTTCTTACACATTTGGTTCAAGAATTATATAAAGTGAAGCTGGTTGAAAAAACACATATGGTACTTGAAGGATTTTGGATTTTTAATTATTAGTTTATCATGCTTGCAAATAACAGAGAGAGAAGTTGTGGTCAGAGCTGTGTGCATCTTGGTTTTCCTTTCAAAGGAACTGCAGACAATGCTATTGTACTGCATTAGCACTGATCTCTTCTGAGGCCAAGGAAATGAAACCTTAAAAGGGCTCAAGGGCTGGGAAATTAGTAACCCAAATGTCTTCATTGATTGAAAACTTTTGTAAGCAGAATGACTGGATTTATTATTTTTTGTTATTGACATTTACAGTAGCAATAAGGCTACAGCACAGCAGACCCTGTGCAAACAGACTTTTGGAGGCAGACCCAGCTCACAGTGATAAGTAAAGAGTTTTTGAGTTGCAGAGCACACTGTAGCACTGAAATTCCTGACTAAGCTCTGACCTAGGTAACCTGGGTACCAAACAACTGGTTTAGTGACCATAGTGTGAAGTCACCTAGCTTTTTTTCCTTTGTGTATGAAGCCCATTTAAGTAGCCTACTTCCCAGTGACTCTGGCAATAGAATAAACATACAAGGAAATAAGCAAATATAAGCACATATAAATGTTGGGCTTTGAGACAAGAGGTTGCACCCAGATTATTGTGAATAGTAGAGACCTGTTAGAGGCTACTTAAGCACGAGACATCTTCTGGAGCACAGTTCTGGTCTTGGTTGCCAGTTCTTTCAGTGCTCAGACTGTCAGCTCTCCTACCTGTTTACTTTTCGCTTTTTCAGCCATTGCCTCAACCTTTCGATGACCAAAGTGGCTTGCACTGCCCTTCAAAACCCGGGCGAATTTACCCATTTCATCTCTAACTGGGTTCCCACTCTATTTATTTTTTGTCATTTGGGATAGAACACAAGCCAGGAATCCATCTCTTGCTTTTAAGCCATGTTTACATAACAGGGACACAATTCTCAGTTATAAGTAACTTTTTTATAGTTGTTGTGGCTATCCACCCCCACAGAGGACTGGAACAGTAGCCAATGCACATATTATTAAACATATAGCCTTTTTCTGGACATTTTTTGGCATGTCCCACTAAATTACTCTTGAGAATAAAAAGCTTAATTAATTATGCTGAATGTTCAGGCATTGCATCCAAAACACTACAACAGAGAATTTAAGGAAAAATATTTGAAAAGAAATCTTGTTATGTTCCTGTTTATGCCAAAAGCCATATAATTGTTCAGTTTTATTTGTGAATATAAAAATGGAAGTTATATCCCCATGATCATTTTTGCAAGGAAAATACAGATAATATTTGTCAACTGTAAACAACTAATTCTAATGGGAAGTAAAGACTCTGAATTGATGAAGACATGAGTATGAGAGAGGTGTTTATCAAGGAATTGCAGGGGATTCTGCTTGGGACAACACAGAGAAATAATTAATTTCAAAGTATCGTTGCCAGCTAAAACAAACTGATGATTTAAAGAAAGAAAAAGAACATACAAAAATCTTCTATGGAAATGTCTTACCAGTATTTCCTTTATTTCTTTGACTTGTTTTCAAGAAAATGCTGTCCTCCTTTCCTTCTTCTGGTTGCACTCAGTTTCAGGACTTTTTGTCATAGTCTCTTAGTTTTCTACCTGTGGCCTGATGCTAATGGAGCCAATAGTCACCAATATTCACCCATGTCTTGGCAAGAGTTTTTTGATTCAGATGGTCATTCCCTCTGCAATTGTTCCCTCTAAAAAAAGCTGCTTTTCATGTAAGTAAAGAAATGTAATTGAAGTACAAGGGATCCCATTTTATGCTGCCTTCTGATTTATGCAGAACAACTTTGACAAGCTGCTTGAGAAATTTAATAGTCATTTAGTAGTTTTTCAGGTTCTATTTTAAAAGATTTAAATATTATACCAGAAGGGAAGTTTATCTATCTCTTGCTTTGACTCTGGTATGAGTAATACCAGTCCCTAGTGTTTCCCATTGATTTTTCTTTGGAAAGGGCTTAGATTGGAAGCAGCTACTACAATGAGAGCTACTATACTGCATCTAGAGCAGATCTGGGTGCTACATCTACCTATCTATGATCCAGGCATTCAAACTTGGAGACATGGGGAGGGGGGGGAACCAGTAGAACTTGCTATTAAAAATAGGCCAATTTTGTATTTCCTGGCCCTAGCTGAGGAACAAATACACTGTAGAACTGCAGAATTGTAAGAGGCAATTTTTCTATGAGTTAAAGTTCAAACCCATTCTTGAAAACAAACAGCTTCTAAATCTAGCATGCTTTATCTACTCTTTTTCAAGCTCCCTTGCCACCACTTTTCACCCATTAGGTTGTGACATCCATCATACCCTCAGCACAAAGAGGCAAGATATCTCATCGCTTCAGCCAGAGGTGAGGAGGGAGAGCCTGACATCATCAGTGAGTGCCCACCTAGGCAGAGTCCTCTGATCTCCCTCCACTTTGAAATATTCAATTAAAATAGGTATAAAGGATTGACAAGACCCACTGAAAGTGGCTCAATATTTCAAAGAGAAGAACTTGTCACACTGGGCTGCAGGGTGTGAGAATCTACATAGGAGGGCAAAGAGAAAAAGATTTTTAGTTATAAAATATTCAAGAATATCTTGGCTCAGCTGGGAAAAGAGGATAGGAATCTGCTGCTGAAAGATAAAGCTCACAAGAAGAGCATTTCAAATTTAAACATATCTGTATTATTCATCCTAGCTTGAAAGAGATCAGGCAGTCCCAGTGCTTGGAGAAGTTGATTTTTGGCGTTTTTTTTTTTTTTTTTTAAACCTGGGTTTAAGTCATGGCCACTGTGGCCAGCTTGACACCTCTGGTTGGGCTGTTGTGCAGTGGGTGCAAAGCCTCTTGAGTTTAAAAAGGTGAATTTGCAACCACAGGTACAGAAAACACAACCAGCCTTTGCACTCTGCACTCAGCCTAATTGCTGGGTTTTCAATTATATGTTTTTCCACTGTGGTTGGAGATTTGCTTAACTCAGGTTGCTTTTGAAATTTGGTCTACTCAGGCAAAAGGAGGAATATTTCTTTCTCCTTCCTCAGCAGACTAACTCCAGGCTGATGGCTGTTTCCATGTTCCCCTGGCTCCTTCCACTAAGAGTTAAACTGAGTTGAAGTGAGCTTTTAGTTGCTTTTGTCATAAAATTACGCTTAATTCTCTCCATGCACACTAAAAATGCATATAAAGTTTTGCAGATTTTGAGGAGGTGATGACAATTTCCTGAAATGACAAGAATCATGAATTTACAATCAACTTGGTATTCAGATGAACAGCCACAAGCTGCACTTGCTCTTGTGAAACGTAAGCAACAGCATTACGGGGATTCCCTTCCAATCTCAGTCCTCCTGGTGGTACTTGAGCACCCTTAAGTAGTATCTATTTGTTACTTCCAGCAGCAGCTGCTCTTTTCTTACACACTGTAAGGAATGTGTAACAAGTTATTATGAGAGAGGAATGAGGAATGACTGGAGAATCTTTCTGCATCCATGAGTGAGGGGATCCAGGAACACAGCTCATAAACATCTGCAAGAGATCAGTGAGGATATGCTGTAGCTTCAACATGCTCCTTCGTTGCTGGCACAGCTCATAATCAAAATTGACACAGACCCGGGCAGCTGCCCAGAGAGAAATCTCAGCAAATGCTGGCAGCTCTTCCTCACATCCCCAACAAATGCACGTGCAAGGCTTGTTTCCTCCGTAATTCTCCTGTCTAGTCTTACATACAGAGCTCTGCTATATTTACAGTATGTATAAGTTCCCTTTTCTCCACCCAACTGTAATTCAGGCTCTACCTCAAATGCCAGCCCAGGGATGTGAAATGTTGCCTGACTATTTGCTCACAGCCAGCAAGTCTGTGTCCTGCCGTGTAAATGATCTGCAGGAATTTTTTGAAAATGTCATACACACATAAATCTTGAGATGATTCCTACTCATTTTGATTTGTGGGGCTTGTCTTTGTGAATTTATAGCTTACAGGAAACCAAATATGCACCCTACTAGAAGTTACTGGAAGAAAATTTTAGTTTTATTTAACTGGAATAGGGAAAGCAGTTTTCCTAGCACCTTTCCATATACTCCTAAAAAAGGTAGTAGAAAAACTATTAGTACTGCATTTCTCTCTTCCTCCCTCTGTATATGGAGCACACAGCCTGCAGCCTCTAGAAGTCTGTGATTTCTGACTTCTCCTGTAAGAAGTGCTGGTCATCTCCAGCCTGAGTATCTTTCTCTGGACTTGCAATTCAGAGGCTCCAGCCTTCTGCACTGGGTAATTTGGGTACTCTGCTCGATCCAAAAGTGGCAGGCGTCAGGAAATCGCACACCTGCAGATGTTCCTGTCACTTCTTGGGGCCTTTGTGGTTGTCCAGGATCACACTCTCAGGCATCTTCTCTTGGGATGCCCATCAGGTATGTGGGTAGTGGGACAGAGAACCTCCTGACTAAGGCATGAGAGTGCAGGTCTCCTCTGAGAACCCTCACTTGCAGAGCACAGCCTGCAGCCTCACCATTGCACCCTGAGAGCTGAGGGGGTTCTCTTACCCAGTGCCTGCTTTGGGTTGGAGTCTGTACAGTGGAGAAGAGAGGGCAACAGAGAGGGGGGCTGCCGGCAGGCAAACCACACCCTACCTGCAAAGGGATAGGAGCTCATCAGGTTGGATGCTGTGCCAGAGACCTGTAAAACAGGCAGCAGTTTCTACTGAGAGGTTGCTTTGTAGCCCCAGCTGCAACTGTCAAAGCTTCATGTAATTCTTCTGGGATTTCTGAGTAAGTTCCCATTAGCAGGGAAGGGCATTGTGATTCACTGTGTTACCGCATGCACCAAGAGCAGTTTGCCAAAACCACAGTGGCTGGAAGCTGCTGCCTCCTCCAGGAGGACTGTGCCTTGGTTGGAGCAGTGCTCCAAGTTTCCATTGACACCAGCACCTTCAGACAGTGTCTCTTAAAGTTGTGCAACTCAAGTTGCAGTGTGGAAACAAGGGGAGGGATCTACTAGACACATCCACTTAGGAGGACTATTAGGAATGTGCTGGTCTGAGCTTTCCCCCCAGACACCTTTTTGGCATGCTCCACATTTGGCTTAGCTGAGCTCAACTGATTTGTTTGTGATAGCTCTCCAGTGCTCTCCTCCCTTTTATCCTAACACAAGGGTCAAAGGAAGCTCTCTTCCCTGTGTTGGGGAGAAACAGGCTAAGGGGATCAGTTGGTAAAATTCTGTATTCCCTTCAACTCTGGGAATAGATATCAAGAAAGGGTTGAGATGAGAGCTCAGGGTACTGTTTGAAGGGGAGAAGTTAGTTTTTGCCTGTGTTTGTATCCAGCTCACAAACTATCAAGCAACTGTCTTTTCTTTAAGTAAATGCTTTTTCCCTTCAAAAACTCATACTGTTTCACAATTTAAATACTTGCCTGAAGAATGTGTTCCTGCTATTTCTATAGTACTTATTTTTTTGACACCTAAATAGTCTTTAGGATGTGACTGCTGCTGTGGTGGGTGGGCCTGAGCAGTTTGGTGTTTAAGCACAGATCTACGCCTGGCTTCCTCCCTGTGGTTCATTCATGCAATGAACACAAAGCAAATCTAAACTCTTGTTTTCTGTGATATTTCAGAACAGCTTTATTCTTGACTATCCAGTGGAATTTGCAAATAAAGGAGTCTTACCCAGCTTTAAAATATAAACCCACTGTATTTTCCAATATTAAGTGGAGGGCTTTGCTTTGTTTTGCTATTTAAAGTACAGAGAGGCTCTGGCATTTTGTTAAGTGACAGCTGAATTCATCCTGGACAGGTTGTCTTGTGTTTGGGGATGGAAACCAAGCAGCATGAATTGAACTGTGTGCCCACACTATCTCTGTTGTGTGCACACCCCAAAACACGTGCACTGCCAGTATCATCTCGTTCAGCTCAGCAGTAGGGTTGTGGCTATTGCAGGGTCTAGGAAGGGTCTGGACCTTTGTTATTGTGAGGAAAAACAGATTCTGGTATTCTGAAAACATTGGTAAAACTGCCATAATGGGAGAAACAACTGTGTCATGGCAACTTCTTTGTCCAGTAATTAAGAGTGGGAGTCCTCAGCTTGTCCCTGTCCCCTGGCAGGGACAGGAGGAGATAAACTTCAGAATATGACCAGCTGTCAGATGGAATTTATTAGAGACTACTGTTATTAGCTCTGGTATTTCTGTTGACAAACAAGCACGAGAAGCTCTCTTACCACCTCACTCTGTCACAGAAGAGCATTAAGTGTAACTAAGTCTTGAAGATAATTGTTAATTATAGTTCTGCCATCTCAGAAACTGCTGGTTATTCATCTGCCATGGAGCTGGTCTGCACTCTGAACATGCTGCCTGGTCATCTGAGATGAATAAGGCTGTGCTCTGAGCTGATGTGGCTGACTTAGCTCCACCCAAACAAGTAGAATAAGGTGATACACATCCACCAATGTTCTGACTTATAGATGGGTCATTACATGTCTTCTTCCAAATGTGCCAGCTTCAGTGGACTTTGACTTAGGCCATATATCCACAAGAACATTGTTCTATAAAACGTAGCAATTTCCATAGTGGTAAATTCCTAGGGAAGAAGTAAGTTCAGTTTTCACTACATTCACTCTTGTGTTTCAGTTCTAACCACAAATTAGAAAGGTCTCAGAAATATTCCAGTCAATTTCACAGCATCTTAAAATATCTCTCCCTAATTAAACAATATCCAATTCACTTCTTATGTGGAAACAGAATGAAGCAATACATCTATGTCATGATTTTGAGCCCACTATGGACAGTGGGGTTTTTTTACAGTGTGGATTGAATGAAGACCTACAAAATAAATTATTTCCATTCTTCAAGCTTAATCCTGGCCGGCCTCTGAAAACACAAAATTGAATGCAGTATTAAATATTGAACCCTTGTTTAAACTGCTGTATTTGCTATCATGCTGCTTTATTTTGATGACTTTTGTTGTAATCTTGTGTAACTTTTTCAGAAAATTTTGGTGTTGTCTGATATGTGATCTATTTTGACCCAGGAGATATATATTCAGCAGTATAAATTCCACAAGGACAAAAAGTATATTGGTACCAAATAAAGTCTGATTAGTGTTCTGCTATCAAATTTAAGGATATTCTCTAGAATTAAATGAAGTTGGCAGCATGCAGTAGTTGGCTGAATTTACATGCAACTCCACCAGAATTTATTCGTGGTGTAACAGTCTATGTTGTAATATTAATTAATCTTATTTTACAATTATTGAAAAGGATCATAAATCCAAAAATTATGAGCAAAAGTGGTGGAATTCCACATAACTACCCTTTGCTAATTTTTCTTCAAGATCTTTCTCCATCCTACTTGGTTCTGTAGGCAGTGTCTTAAAGTGAGTTTATATTGCTACTAAACTCTCAGTACTCCCCAGCTCTTATTGAAGCTAAATTTATCTTAGTTTTTAAAATGTGTTCTGTAGTGTGCACTTACATTAGGACAATGGTGTTAAATTAAGCAAGACATAATATTTGAAAAGCCTTATTAGGTATGTACAACTGCTTGAGGAAAGGCCAGGTGCAAAGATGCAGCCTGGGGAAGTTGCCACATACATTCCAACATGATGTGAGCAGTGATGGTTGTGAAGAGCAGGGTAGAAGCACGAAAGTTAAAGTTACTCCCTAACTCTATGATCCTTCAAAACTTAAGCTCTCCAGAAACATTCAATTGAGCAGTAGCGTTAAATATAGTGTTCTGCTTCAGCTTTTCGTTTTGGCTCTGACTGTTTAAATTCTCATCCAGCCTCCTCCACTCTGTCTGTCCTGGTAGCTTTCCTGCTTCGTTTTCTCTGCTCTTGGCGCTCTGCTCCCTGGCTCCCTTGCCAGCCTTCCCCCATACCCTTCCTGCCATGGAGCGTGAGAAGGAACTTGCCCACCACAGCAGTCCTGTGAAATGGGACAACGGCACACTTGCTCCTGGGAGGGGACAGGCACGGCACAGGCTGCTTCAGGTGCTTTGCCTTGGGATGGCTAAAGAACAGCTATTTCCGCAGCATTTTTTCTGAACTTGGGAAAGTGATCAGAGAATAAGGGCTTCTTTTTCCACTTTTTTCTATCTTTCATCTCACAATTCACCTGCCTCTAATTTCTTTAAATCTGCAACTGGAAAATAGGCAGGAGGCTGAGGAAAAGAAAAAAAAACAAACAAACAAACAAACAAAAAAAAATAATAAAACTGTAACAACAGGTCTTAAAGAACAAGGCAAGTTTTACCTGCTTCAGCTGAGGCAGCCTGTGAGTTAAATTCTGCCAGATTCTTTGTCCATCTCACTTTCCAGTAATGCCCTTGCCTGCCCCGAGCACAGTCCTCAGCTTTTCTTTTCTTTTACTATCCCCACATGTTGGAAGAATTCATGTTCTCATTTAAAATGCTAGTGTTGCTGGCTCTGACTTCTCGTATTTTATTTTCTTCAGACGCTTTTAATACTTGGATGTGTTTTTCTAGGCAGAGCTCAAGAATCTCATGGTTATGTGAAGAACTGGTTTTGTTTAAACACAGTGTATCTCTGGACTTTTTGAATATGAAGAAAAGTTTGCAAAATAAATGTTCTCTATGGGCTCAAAAGGCAGCAAGGGGGCAATTCTCTGCTTATGAATATCCTGGGCTTTGATCAGCCTTGTTGTTTTAGGCAAAGCATGCTGGTTTATAGCTGGAGGTTAGTAAAGCTGAGTGCTGGGGCTTTGTCTACATCTGCAAAGAGCAAAATCAAGGTCTTGTATCCAAACACATCAGAGTCAGATGTGGATTCACTTTCTTGTGCAGTCACCTCTCACCTCAGTATCTCTGTGTTCTGAGGTACCGCACAGATATCCCTTAGAAAATATGCACCTAGTAAAGGTTTTACTTCAGTAAAATGATCTCCTCTGGTGCATCCAGGTCTGAGGAAGGTATCTGCACAGCAAGGCTTATGCTTTCTCCCTTAATGCTCCTGGTGACTACGATATGAGGGGACTGATGGCCCTTGCAGGTGGAGAAGTTGTGCTCTCCTGTATCCAACCCTGGGAAGTTTAAGCAATGCACCTCACTGACATGGACTGGCAATGGCTCAGTAGCAGAGCTTTGCAAAGCCCTGCCTTCAGCTGTTCAAGCACAGCAAAAGAGGTGCCAGTACCTGGAAAGGGGGATGGAATAATTGTACAGCTGGGGAGCAAGGGGCAAGGGCACAGGAACTCCTTGTCCTAAGTCTCATCAGGCCCAGGTGAAGTGAGGGGACAGCACATTCACTTTCCCATACCAAAACTCAGAAGAGGCCAAAAAGATAATATTTTCAAGTAGTAATATAGTAGTGCATTAATTCTGTAGTAATAAGGATGGAGAGAAAGGAACCATGATTATATTGTATTTCTTTCTCTGGGAAGAAACAAAAGCTCTGACATACAAAACAACAACCTTGCTTCTATTTAAGAGAGAAGAAGGAATATGGTGCATCATGACACTTGTATTGGAGACACTTTGAAATGAGAAAAGACAGTATTCTTATTTTTATTGCCCTGATAATTCTACATCAGTGGACTGTATGAGTACATATTAAGCAGTGTTATCAAAAACGCCAGCAGTTTCTCTCCAGATAAAGCTCACTGTGCTTTGTTTATACGTCCTAACCTATATGTCTTCAGAGGTCATGTAACATCATCCTCAACATATGCATGTCTACACCCTTGTTGTGATGGGCAGGAAATGGAAATCTCTAGACAAAGTCTATTCTGTGCACCTGAGCTCTTGACAGAAAACCAGAATTATCCAGCTTTACTATGACACTGCAGTGCTGAGAGACCAGAGTCACCACTGTTCTGCCTGAGCAGAACCACTGGTCCAGAGACTCAGTCGACTTGTAGCTAAAATGCAGTTTGATTCCAGATCATGCAGGTGGAGAGGGGACACATAGAGTGCTTTACTTTCCTGTGCTCCAGCAGTTTTTCTGGAGAACGGCAAAAGCACACTGCTCTAGACCTGCACAGACCCCTTTATGCCACCAGGTTCTCCACCCTAGAAGTGCAGCTCAATGACAGTTCAGCCAGCACTGTGGAAGGGTTGAATGGGACAGCGTGTTTATTCTGTTTTATAGGGTTTATGATGTTCTTGGACCTAAAATTCTGAGCACTTGCCAGCAACAAATCAGGCAATCCAACTAGTGACTGGTGTTGAAACAGTTACCCGGAATTTCTGCCTCAAAGTAAAAGGCAGAGTATTTCTTGGTTGGTGTAGTCCCTAGAAAATGGAGCCCAGCTCCTCAGATGCATTAATTCAGTGACTGACATGATTAGTTTCTTTTAAATTATGAGTACTCATGTGGTGGTTTGATGTACTAAGTCAGTCCAATGTTTATTAATAGCTTTCATTTTATATTTGCTTCCTTATCTTTTTAATAAAGTGAGCATATTACTGAATAAATGTGGTACAGTTTCACTGATATCACCAAAAATGGATGTGATGACTGAATCATGGTCACAATTAAAATAGAACAGATAAATCCGGAGACTCAACTGAGCAAATCATGAGATGAATATGTCTGATAACTTGTCAAGGGTTATGCAAAAGGTATTTGCTTTGTGGTGCTTTGGCATGAGGAAAAGTTGAAGGAGACTATTTTGCTTCAATCCAGGGCTCAAGCCTGTTCTAGGCAGCATGGCGTTGTGACCTAAACAATAAAGATAACACCAGCCCCTTCTGGTCTTAGGCCCTTGCCAAGTGAGACTGCCCAAAACAGATGGCAATCCATCCTGGTTCATTTAATTTGCCCTCAGCAGCTTTCTGTGAATGTGCTCTCGTTAAATCTCACTGTTGTTGCAAGTTTCTAGTTTATTGTTCGGTTTTGTTACTTGCCCCTTCCACACAGTAACGCAGAATCTGTCAACACAAAGATGCTATTTAAATCCTACACATTAGCACTTTTAAAATTACATTCCTTGCTGACTGCAGACTATGTGCAGCTGATGGTGGCAGACCCGGAAAAGGGGGGGGGTGCTTTTGGGAAATGAGAATAGCTAAGAAGTAAACATTATTAAAAGTTCCCTAAAATTCATGTGTTCACATTCACTACTTGAACATGAAGACGTTTTTTAATCATGATAAAAATAAAATGCCTTTTCATTTTCTGTTTGTTCTTATTTTCTTTTTTTTTTTTNGGAGGTGGCAGTGCAGCCAGTCTCTGCTGGACGCTGTCTGTCAGGTTTTTGGGTGGCCTGAACAGGCAGGTGACATTGATGCTGGCCAGAGAACTTCTGTTCTGCAGGTTCACACAAAGGTTTCCCAGGGAAGTGGCTTTAGGATCCTTAGTGTCCTAAGTAGTCTGTATGGGAAGGAGAGGACACACTCTTGTCACACTGGTCACTAAGTGGACTCCATATTACAGTGGAAAATCCTCTGGCCAAACAAGTGTGGTTGCTGCTTTCCTGCTTATTTTTTTTTTCCTGGAATTGGCGCACTCTGTCGTAGCCAGGTGTTCTTCCAGAAATGCAGATTATGGGGAGGCAGTGGGTCCGTGCCAGGAAGAAGGGTGTTAATGCCACCACTTAGGCTAATGGACGTTAGTTCTGCTGACTGTGGGTCTAATGATCTAATCTGCACAGTCACTGCCTTTTCCTTACAGTTGTTATTCCTCGATCTAAATTAGGAAACTAATAGTTGTAAGATCATAACTTGCTCTAATGACTTTTAACCTAGAATCAGAGGTTGCTTTTGCATGTCTCCAAATAGATTGCTCTTCTAACCAAACAATTAAGATGTTCCCAGCTCAGTTGGAAGCTGAGCCTGTGTCCCACACGTGTAGTCTAAATTGTATGTAATTAGCTCTTTAATTTCTATTAGAATATGAAACAGCAGCCTAAGGTTCATCAAAAGCAGGACAAATCCCATAACCTTTACAGGAGCAGTGTTAGTTCTGTGTTTGTGTGATATCAGATTGTGGTCACAGTGGCAATTTACTCAGAAGCAGTTTTGCAGCTCTTTGCAAGGACTGCAACTTCTGATTTTCCTCCGAAATAAATCCCTGCTTTGGAAGTTGATCCTTGGTGATGATGTAAAGAAAAAAACCACAAGAGTATGTGTCAGAATAGAAACCATTCTGAAAGCAGGCAAGAGCTGAGCATGTACCTGTCTGTAACATGTGGCTTTGTGTCACTGGAAAAATCTTCTCCCCTTAAGAACAAGCCTTCCCTTCCACCCCCATCTCCTTTACCTTACCAGGACCAGCACTTTAAAGTGCTTACACACCAGAGAGGGCAGGTGGGCAGACAGACTGCAGGGACAGTGGGTCACCAGCCTATTTCTCATTTGTGAAGGCTGAGCCTGGGGAACTGACAGATCTGTCCATAAGGCTTGTAAAACTCCTTAGAAATACTTTCCTCTTTAACGTGTTTCATGGAGAATAGCTGATTGTCAGTGCCCTGGGGAAAGGGTTATTTTAGCTTTAGGTGTTGAGCTTGCCCTGTGTTATGTTAATATTTGTCCCTCTCTTTAACAGAGGGGAATTGAGGAATGGTACATGTATTGGCTTCTGTACTTAGCTTCTTACTGCAATTAAGTGTTTCAAATGTCTTCTTATCCCCTGGTACCATAAATATTTAGACAGACTATTGTGTGATTATATTTGTGTATGCCTCTTGTGATACAGGTTGATGAGGATTTTTTTTTAAAAATGTCAAGAAATTGGGGAAAACTGAAAAGGTCCATGGGGTTTTGTACATTTACAGGCACATGTTTGTATTGTGTGTGACACTCTACAGCAGTTACTATACAGATAGAACATTTCACAATTTCTCTTCCTGCAACAGTTACCCTACTAACAGTCACTTTTTATTACTTGGAGTGGAGTAACCCAGGTGTGCCCTCCATGTCCCAGAGACAAGAGCTGAGTCTCAGATAAAATCTAGAAAGAATGTAGGCACAGAAACACCTGAGTGAGAGTGGTGAGTAGGTAGAATCAAATGAACACAGCAAAGGCTGGGGCAAATCTCATAATTTTAGATACCTGGTTGAGTTTCTGTTTTAAATACATTTATTTCCCCTTTTGTCATCATATAAAATCAGATACATATACTGCCAGTTAACACAGACTTATTAAACAGGCCTTCAACTAATGTGAGCAAAGATACTTCTTCATCTCTCACAGGACAAAATTCCAGTAAAAGTTTAATTTAAAAATATTAGTGGAGTTGTTTTGGAGGGGGTTTTTGCCATCCACTTTTGTGGGGCCAAGATCCAAGTTAGCCTCTAGCAAATGGAATCCTTACTTTACTCTAGACATGGATACTGTATGTGTCTTGTATACTATTGAAAGTTCCATCCCAATAGCCCATGTTGTGCTATTTCAAGATGTTGGCCTTTGTTTTGTTCCCATTCTTCAGGGGACATTCAGAGCCATTTGACTGCAGCCAGGAGAATTATATTGATACCAAGCCAGTCTAAATGACAGATGAATCAAACCACATACCTAACTCAGATGGAGTTTATTCCCTGCTTGAGCTGGGTATAGATTTTTTTCTGATCTCTCTACACATAGAGGAATTTTGTTTCCAACAGTCATCGGCTGGGAAAATAGAGATGCTGTATTTAGCACAATCTAACTCAAAGTGCAGTGAAACGTATAGAGACATTCTTGTTGATAACTGAGATTTAGGTTGGACCCATACAGTTTTGAGCAAAATTCACATTATATTGATTAATCAGACTCTCAAAAGCAAGAACATTGTATCACTTTCCAAATTGCATGACAGCTGTTTGCAGAGGTGGCCTTCCAGTATATGGGAAAAGCAGTATCTGTACAGCCATCTTCTGCAAACCTGTGTCACAAAGCCAAAAATTGCCTCTAGTGAGCATCCTCTAACCAAGGAGAAGGTAGCTAACTAACAGCTGTTTTCCAGCTGACTCAGAGAAAACAGCTGCTACCAAAACAGTCATGTAGCACTCAGCATAACCACAGCCAGATTTTTTGAAGTGCCTTCTAGGTATAAAGCCAGAACTTAGCAACACAGCATGTGTAATTTGCAGGCATAGTTTTATGTGTAAGGAATGGAGCCAATGGAAAAGAAAAAAACAAAACCAAAAACCAACAGAATAAAACAAAACAAAAAAAACACCCCACAAAAACCACCAACAACAAAATGTTGAAATCTGCTTGCACAGTAGATACAAAGAAGTGAGTTTATGTTCCAAGATCGGGAAGAAACAGAATGTCACTTCTTGCTTTTGGGTGAGCACATATAAAACAGCTGTTGTATCTGCATAATTTTGTGAAAGATGTGGCTACTTTTCCAAAAGCAACTTACACCAGATGTCCTCAAGGAATGAGCAACTCAGAGGTGTAATTGTAACCAAATTTTGCGAGCAGAAGAATGATCATTCAGTTGTCTATCTAGAGCTAGGGGATATACCTTGTTTTGTTACCCAGAACTTTTGCTGTGATAGATAATGTTGCCCAGGTATAACACTGGGGAGGTTCTGCTCCTTTAATGTCCACTTAGCTATCTGCAATCTGTGTATTCTCTTGATCTGCTTAGATATGAAATTGTGGGAAGTTAAACGATTAATATGTGTTTTAAGCAGAAGAGGAGTGATCTGGTAATATAGGAGTGCTTTTGTTACTTTTTATTATCCTCTGCACAACAGTAAGGTGAACCATGACTAGACACAGAGAATTGTGGATTCTCTTCTTTGCCCTGGACTGCTTACTGTATATAAAATGGGTCATTCTTTCATTTCATCTAAATAAACAGAGGTGACATTACTTAAGTATTTAACAGATTTGGGAGTTCTGGGGTATTATTTGGGTCATTGGTTTTTATTTGTTTTTCCAGACAGAGAGATGCTTTTAGAATAGCAAAAAAAAAAAAAAAA
>VXBX01005110.1:703808-718995 GCA_013400415.1 Scytalopus superciliaris
CTAAAAAGATGATCCTAAGCAGAGCAGAATTTCCACCAATTAAAAGATGTTGAGCTTTAAAGATAAAATAATTGCGAGGGGAAATAAACAAAACCTATACACTATACTTATGAAGATACATGTTTGTGACCAATCAGAAAAGCTACCTCTCTTCTGCTATTACACCTCACCCCCAAAAATATAATGCAATGCATGAAAAGTGACTGTAGCTATGAAAGAACAGTGGGCTTTAGATCCCTGCTTGTCTACAAGTAATGATTTTTCTCCAGCTGTTGGGGATTAGTGGATTAGATGTCATTCCCTGTGTCTGTAGCTCTTAATAGGTGATTGCCATATATATTTTTTTTTTTTTCATACCTCTGATGCTTTTGTTTGGAGATCTTTTCAAATCTTTAAAATTTGGGATTTTAACTTTATAATGAGCAAGTCTCAAGAGAAAAGGTACTGAGGATATACCACAATAATCAACAGTAGATGTAAATCAAACTGCAGGCAGAGTAATGGTTCTCTGGAAATCCCAGCTATCCTGGGATGCTGCCTCTTCAGATGCTTTGGACTCTCTTCCTAAAGCCTTTTTCTGTAGCTATGAGCTGTTTCTCTAGTGCTTTGCAGGCTGATAACATACCACCTGGAAGGAAACAACTGATGCCAGAGGGTAGCTGGTCAAAACCCGCAGAAATATGAGAAACAAGATATGTAAGAATAATGAGGCTAAAATCTAGAAGACTAGTTATACCTAAGTGGGAGAAAAGGAGGCCTGTAATAACAATTTTGTAGTTTTCTCCAGGCTTAGCATCTTATTTTTGGTTTTGAGATTCCCTCTTTGTGTGCCCATATTGTGTGAGTACCTTACTATCTATAGTGCATTTCTTCATATAGGCCAATGGCAGTGTCCTCATTTCAGCATCATCATCATACAAATCCTCATCCGTTATCACATAAGTGTGTGGCAGAGCACTAGTGCCTCTCCAGATTTTAGGACAGTATCGTAACTTTGGACTACACTTTCAACACCTTGGACATTCATTCAAAATGCAGTACCAGATTTGTGTCTAAAGAGCCTTGACAAGGGTCAAAGTTTTACATGGATTTTAGTTATAGATGGTACCATTAGTTGAATCTCCTCTTGAGGTCCTTTGGTGTCTGTTATAAAGGAGCTTAGTTCAGAGCATGTCTAGGGTCTCTGTCCTTTTCCTATTTGTCTACTTCAATGAAACTTGTACGAATTTAATTACTTTTGAGAAATCTGTGATCCTCTAGTTTGGTTGAAAGCAGCCAATTAAATAAATAATGTATGAAGGAGAAAATAGTTGCATGCTCATAATCAATGTGATCCCCTAAGCCCTGTTTCCACTGGAAAGAAGGCTGAGACCTGACCTCACAGTACTGTGCAGCTGTTTCATGTCTCTAACAGTGAGGATGTAGCAGTAGCTATGTGCACTAAAAATGAGCAGTAACTGAAAGTTATTAATGCTGCTACAAAGAAAGCACACATAACAATTTAATATTTGTTTGTTTGAAGGTCTGTATGAAGATGATTTTTTTTTCCCTAATGTTTTCATAGTGCACTTGTATGAAATTATTTAATCCAAACAGGTATATACACTCAAAACACTCAAAGGCTGCAGTTGCAGCAAGGTTAAAAAGCGTCTTAAGGCAAGTTAGTTTTCTTGTGGTTGTTCCTCTAGTTAGATGTGAACCAACTGTGATTTCATTAATAGCTTACAGTGTCCTAGTACTAGTGGAAGTCCTCATTTGAGTGACTTAGCTTTTGGAGCAACGGAGATGATGTGATTATCATTCAGTGAGCCAAGATGCTTAGAACTGCTAAAATTAACAGGACAATGATGGTCACTGATTTGAGTGCTTCTGTGATTGATGCCTTTCCTGAGGGCATTACCTGGGAAGACTCTCTTAACATCAAATGCCAGTTAGCATTTGGTCCACCACTGAATGATTAACAACAAAGTCTGTAATCTTACTGATCTACTCTTTACCAAACTGCACATTTTATAAATAGGGCAAGGGGAAGATAAACCACTCCTTCCCACTTCTCAGCATAGATCAAGTGACAGAGTGGGAAGTGATTTCCTCTGTATTCCAAAAGTTTCATTACTTTTTATAAAATACAGTGTAGCCTGTTAAGTGGAATGATAAATTATTAAATTTAAATTACAGTTCTCCAAATCAATACACAATATACATTTTGGTCACAGTATTTTTTCTCTCCTTCTTCACTTACTTAGTAATTAACAAAATTCTGTAATGTGCTATGAGTCTCCTAGGTATTCCAAACAGAGAGAGTATGTGGTAATTGCAACTGAGAACCCCAAGCTAGCTATTTACTTAATGCTGATGTATCTTCACGCTTTGTCACTATCTACAGCAGTGCTGTAATTTTGCTTTCATATTGTACATTTTCCAGAATTGTTGCTTCTAAGCTGTTTCCTGGTCTTTAACAAATATATTGTTTACAGAATGCAATAGAGCATTTGCCTCTGGAGCACCATCTCCCACGGGTAGGGGTTCTTTAGATAAGTAGTCTTGGCTCTGTTGCTCCTCTGCAGGCTCCTGCTTGCCCTTGGTCACTGCTGGGCTGGGAACACAGCCAGACCACAGCACCAGCCCCTGTGGCCTTTACACTGCACTTGCTGCAGAACCTCCTGGCACAGGGAAGGGACAGGCCACATGCTCAATTCCTCTCCCAGTGTGAAGTCAGAAATACATTTGAACTTGGATTTGGGAAGCGTTTCTGAGTTTAGATCCAGCCATGGCTTCCCACTCCTTTGGGTCAGCTGTAGCCAGCAGATGTGCCTCGGGGGAGCGATGGTGGGCAGTTCAGGTCCGCCCTGTGCAGCTTTTCTAATGAGGCAGGGAGACATTGACTTTTAAGTCTGTACTGGGGCTGCTTTCTAGCACGGAAAAAATTTCTGCAATAAACTGCTGGTAGGCTTTGGGTACCATACAGAAAGGCAGTAGTGAAGACATGCTGTTGCTCTTAAGGAACTAACTGTTTTCTCTATATTTCGAAGTGCCAAGTTGGTTCAAAGTGCTCTTGAAGGTAAAAGAAGAAAACAGTTAATTTTGATACTGTAAAATAACCCAGATGTGTTTATAGCAATAATAAAGAGGATCAGACCAGGCAATCCAGACTTCACTCCCCGCATCTTTTGGGCCATTTTATATTTTCTGAATGATATGTGCAAAAGTCATATGTATATGTAGAACAGATGAATATGATTAGGAGGAGAGTTTGAACTGGATCTGCTCCATTACTTTTACAGACAAATACACTGTTACAGTAATGCAAACTCCTCACAATGGTTAAGTCTAAGAGAAAACAAACAAGTATTATGTACAAATAATCTTTGCTAGAAATAAGTATTATTGACACAAAGGGCAACTTCATTCTCTGGGGAAAAAAGTTAATAGTTCTAAATAAAACTTGCTTCTTGAGGTGTGGAAAATCCCCAATGCTGCCAGAAGGTCTGTTGTACAACACCTAGTACATCACCTGTCCCTGCACAGTTAGACTCTGTTACTGCAAGAGTACAGAAAAAATACTCCACCTGGGTCGGTGAGCCCTTGAGCATTCATGTTACGACACAGCATTTAACAGGCAGTGTGAGCAGAACTGCTGCTACCAATCATTCTGCCTTTCACACCCCTGAAAGCCTTGAATCCGGGATTATTTTGCTTCACTTGCTGAAGCCATTGGCACTAACCTTGCCTCTGAAGCCATGACATGCTAAAGAATTTTGTATGCAATGCTCACATCCAATCCAGATTGTTTTAGCTTTGTATTTGGACAGAGTTTAGAAGGTGCTAATCACCTTTCTATCTCCCAAATACGGTTTTTGCCAGCACACAGCATTAGCAGGCCCCTTTATACTTGATTGTGCACAGTTGGAAAGCGTTATGCCTTAGTATCAAAGAACATTTCAGGCAGTTAGCTATTAAGGCAGTCATAATTTAAATTAAAAAAGATGTTTTGGCTTAAGTGTGGGTAATAGACACTATTCTCAAAACAAGGGCTGAAACTTCCCAATGCCACCTGGCCACTGAGATGGGGACAATATCTGGGAACTCAAACCACTCTGATACCTAAATGTTGTTTGGACAATCTTTTTCAAGCAGTCTTGTGCACAGAATTTCTGCTTCTAGTCACTCAGAAAGGATGTATTTTTTTCCTCATGGTCCCATATCTGTTCAGAGATGGATTCAGGAAGTACCAAGATAAATGCAAGGGTTTTACTTAACTACTAAGTAGGCTTTTCTAAATCTCCTATGCTGTACAGTTTGCATTAGTTTTAGATTAAGTTTATTTTTCAGATTATCCACACTGGTTCAGCAATCCCTTCTAAAGCCCAAATGATGTAATAAATAATAGCTGAGGAAATCGGGAACCAGGCTCCATGTGGAAGAATCTTTTTAAGGCACAACAGATGTTCAGAATGGGAGATTGAATCAGGGCATGGGTCCATAAAAGAAGAAGCATAATAAGTGAAACTCATTTTATCAAATTTCTCTTCAAAAATTTCTATCATGCCTCACCACTACTAGGACAGTTCTATAGGGGAAGCCATGAATTCATTAGATAGCCCATATTTGCAGAACCACCACCTTGTCTTCTACACTTCAAGGTGAGCTTTTCTTTAATAGTTTCTAGTGCTGTAATAAAACGAAATGAGCACAAGATTCTCTAAAGTTCATAGGGAGATGTTAGCATGTAAATCAAGGAGTAACTATATTAGTCATGAAAGCTGATGGGGAAAAAAATCCCTACTAACTAAAATAACTAACTTGCATTGATTTCAGTGGGATCAGAGTGCCAGCCAACTTCCTGCCAATGCTAATACCAGTCTTTGCCTCTTTATATGGGAGGAATTTGGGGGGGGAAACGTAAGGGAAATTATGGCCTTGCAGGAGAATGGAATCTTTTTTTACATGACTCAGAACTTCTGGTACCCCTATTAATATGGGAAAGGCTACAGTTCCGGGATGTAATTTACATTAATATAGTTTAAGTTCACCGGCTCTTTCTTAAACCTGAGACTAATTTGATAAAAGGCTTTGGAAAGTATCTTGGGTGTGACCTTCATCTTCTGTAAAAATCACAGGTGCAGAAACCAAAATAAAGTAGTTTGATCCTAGCTTCATCCAGCCCAGTTTCTCAGCTGAACCTAACCCTTTTTTTTTTTTTTTTAATAGTCTGAAATACAAGATACACCTTCATTCAGAACACCTAACTTACCTGACAAAACTTGTCCAGCTACTTTCTTAAATTACCTCTGTAGGCTGTGGTAAAAGTAGAGTAGGAGGAAGCAAGAGGAAAGATGTAGACACACACAAACTTGGGAGCAGGAAATTAGGAAGTATTGTTCCTCTGGAGGACACAGACAGAAGTCGGGTCACTCGGGACTCGTAATGTTAGATGGTGTTAATACATGTCTCATGCCTTCACCTTTATTTTGCTTGTGGGTGTACATGGTTTTGGCACACTGAGTATGTGACAATAATACTACATTATGTTACTATATTATATAATACTGTACTATTTTACATACACTATTGCTTGATGGGGATAAGCCTGCATTTCTCCATTCTGTTATAATTGGAAGCAGCAGCTCCACACGTTCACTTATACAGATGCTTTTATCAGGCAAGACTGAGAGAAAAAGGTATCATTAGTCTAATAATGAGTGTGTGAGCTTTCAGCAATTACATTTTCTCCCTACCTTGCTCCTGGAAAGTGCCAGGTACCTATAGGGAAAGGGATTATGAAAGTAAGTTGTATTTTCTCACTAACCTAATGAGTACAGAAACATACAGAGATGAAGTTCCCTTAGCTAATTATTTAGTCAACAATCCCTCTGCTTGTCCCTGCCATGAAACCAAGAAATAGAGGGAGTATAAGAAATATGGGTTGGTGTCACTGACCAGGAAAAAATGTCACAGGTCAGTGGCATAGACCTCCAAACATGCTGTGTGGAAAACTGCATTTAAAGCAGTGACAAAACCAAATTTAAGTAAAATTTTAATAAAATTTCAAGCAGAATTTCTAGTTTATGCACTATATGGCCAGCTGTCTGAGTAAAGTTATGTTGTACAAATCCTCTTCCTTAATTTAAGAATTCTTAAATAGCTAGAAGAATTTGATTGCTTTGGTTTTTGTTATTTATCTTTACTCATTCAAAAAATTTAGGTTTGAGATACAAATCACTGACTCCTCTCCCTCTCCCTCTCCCTCCCTCTCCCGCAATTAAATGTTATCCACTGTAGTTGCAGAGTACTAAAAATTCATTTCAATCCTCTGTAGAATATCTAACTGTGAGCATCCCTCCTGGACCCCCTCCCCCTAGGGGTGTTAGTTCATGTATGCTTGAGAAAATCAACTCTAAATAGACATAGCTCAACTGTTTAGTTAAGAAAATCTAACTTATTAACTACATAACCCCACCGGGACTGGCAATACCTCTTCTTGCACAGTAGCAGGAATACTGCAGAAGCATTATCTCAGCTTTTTCCAGTCTGCCTAAACAGCCCTTAAATCTCACTTAGAGAATTAAAGGGGAATTTCAGGCATGCTTTACCAAAAAGGCTTTTTTGCCTTGACTTACAAAATAACTACGCTAAGAACTTTGACATTTTTGGTCAGGTCTGGAGAGACAATGCCCCACTTTCATGCAATCCCTGTCCTGTCACCTTCCCAAAATTCAGTTTGAGTTATTTTGCTCCCGGCATGCAGCAGAAGCAGCTATTGCTCAGTAGCCAAGGTGTCTCAGCCCTGTGAAAGCCATAGGCCTCATATCTTGAGAGCCATCTACTGGCACCTTGTCGGTTACCAGCATATTGCATATCCACACACCCTGCTCAGTTACAGAGCTGGCATCTAGCAGATTTTACATCTTCCTGCTATGATGGAAACAAGAACTATTCAGAGCAGTTTAAGCTCATAAATCATCTGCAGGGAATCCTTCTTGCACCAGACTCCTCCATCCCCTATCCAGCAGTGTACAGTAAGACAGGAGCTAATGCAGGACAGGGGGAGGATTGCAAAGAGCTTCTCATAACTGCTGTGTATTTCTCCTGCACATCATTTAATAGTAATTGCCTTGCTCCAAAGTCATGATACCTTTTAGGAAGCAAAGGAAAAACAGGCGAAAAGGCTGTACTCTGGCCAGAGTGTGCCATTTCCATAGGAAGCAAAAGCCTTTTCCAGTTCTACTCTGCTTCTTCCCCACTCACCAAGCTAGAACTGAGATCCTCCACTAGGGCTGCGGCAGGAGGTGGGTGGACACTCAACCGAGACAACTTGTGCCAGGTTCTGCTTCTCCCAGAAGCGTGGGACCATTGGATATCAGGGTGCATGCTGTGCCTCGAAACCTCATAGGACAGGGCCAGGGAGAAGAGAGTGGAGTGGGGTCAGCAAAGACAAGGATCATCAGAAGAAATAAAAACAGTGGAGAGGTTGCAAAGAGGGATGAGTAACTTTGTGGATATCACAAGCACAGAGATATCTTGTTCACCTTCAGTTTGGGCCTCCCAGTATTAGTAGATGCAAAAGCTGCTTTTCATGTGCTGGGTAGTGAGTATCCAGGATGCTTTCTGTTTGTGTGTCACAGACCTATGAAAAATTACTCTGCCACTATTCTCAGAGTAGATAGGAGTGGTGTTTAGGATGGCACTCTGCCTTTAATTCCTCTTCCTTTAAATGGAAGCTGTTAAACTTTCTGTTTAAGGCACCAAGGAGCTCTGTATTATTCCAGAGCTTTACTTGATGTACTTGACAAATCTTTTTTTTTTTTTATAAGTTGCCATTTATATGTACCATTTGACAACAGTGTTTTAGCTAGTGAAGAATCTTCATTTGCATTTTTTACTATTTTGAGTTGGTATGCCTTCAAATAAAAGTAACTATTATTTAGAAATTGCCTGACTGATCATAAAAAAATGTTTCTATCATATGCAAGAAATGACATTTTGAATAAAAATTTAATTACATGGAGTGAACTGTTTTCAGATTTTAACAATACTTCTCTGTATTGCTGTTTTGTTACGTTTAAGGTAAAGTTAAATATATGCATGACAGCTTGCAAATCAGATAGAAGATTAGTGTGGCTTGATAAAATAGTATACCTGGCTAAGCACTGGTGCCATACAGTGTTGGAAACAACATTAGTTTTCCTTAGAACATCATCTCTGTGCTTGCTGTCGGTAGTTTTTTGTGTACAGTGGCAGTATTGACAAAATATTGCTTTCAGATCCTGAGACAGAAAATATCAAATGATGTTTTTCAAAGCTAGTTCTTCTGGGCCACTCCCTTCTCAGATGTGGAATCTAATTTCATAATACATAAATTATTAGTTTCTATATATGTGTGTGTGTATATATGTGTAAAAATTTCTAAGGATGCTGACTTCTGATCCTCGTGCGAATCCTTCTAATGAAATCCTTCAAGAGTCGTAGCACTTCTTCTGTTGTACTTAATTGTTCCTGCAACCCTTCACTCTGACCTGAGACGGGCCAGAAGAAGGCTGTCCATCAGGGTTTCATTGCTTAGTGCACAGGACCACACCACCACTCTGGCATAGCCACTTTGGCACAATACCATGACAGAGTAGTTGAATTTACCTTAATACTCACCTGGGGGGTACAAGCACCCTTTCTGCCCAAAAGCCTTGTGTGGGACAGGTAACAGTGTCTTTGGGTGCACAGTTTGGTACCCACATCATGTACTTGATTACTGTGTCAGGGACATTCATGCTGGCAGTGCACACAATGATCAGACATTGCCCTTTGGTGCTTCTCTTAAGTAGGGTCACTGATGTTGGATCTCTATCCCTATGTGAGATGAAAACAGGGACAGGCTGTTATCTGTTAGAATGATTTAGCAATATATCAGGAGACATGGAGCAGGGGCTTACAGATCTGGGCTGGCACAAGGTGCTGAATACAAAATGATTGTTTATTGTTTCATAATGCATGAAGGAGGAGTATCAAATGATGTTAACAGGTGCCAAGTTTAAGAAAGCTGTCTTCTTACACAGTATGTGAAGCTCATGACCACAGGTCCTCCTGTCTGCCATATGTTTTTTGTGGTTCATGGGAAATTCATGGAAATAAAATCTATCAGGAGCTAGTAACCATAGGGGCACTAACTCTTGTCCCTGAGCAGACCCAGCCTCCAGCTGCATGTGAGAGTGAAAACATCACTGTAACCTTGCTCTGATCTACTCTTAGCTGCACATCAGGGAACCCATATGAGGTATCTCAGCACAGTGTCTTCCATGGGTCTTCAGTAATGCTGTGTCTCTCAGGAAATGACACTCCTCCTTCACTGCATCTGTTGAACAGCTGAGAGGTACCATCTACCTGTCATCAAGAGCCTGCTGGAAACAAGGAGAAATGGCTCATACAGCTCTATGATGAGCAATACTTACATTTGTCTGTGGTTGGGCTCTTTCCTCTACAGACAGACACAGTTTAGATGTTTCTGTTGTCAGTATGGCCATGCCGAGACAGGAGGGATAAGTGAGACTAGAGATTTGTTCAGCTAACTATCACTTCCTGTTGGAGTTTTGTACCCAGATAGAAGGATACTCTGTGGTCAGTTGAGGTGAGTTAAATGTCACTTCTGCAAGCTGCACCTTCACAGAAGGTCAGCCTAAAAATTGACTGAGAAATGCCATTTTAAAATGCTGGTTTGTGTCTCTGTGTTGCTTTCCTTTTACATAGAAACACATTCATTACCTGCTAGGAAGAAAAGCAACCTATACAATTAGAGTGAGGTAAAGTAGTTAGAAACACCAAAGGTATGCTAAGGCTGTACTTACTTTTCCATTATAATCCTTTCATGCTCTTTGTCTTTAAAACAACTCTGGGCAAAAGAGCCCAAAGATAGAAAAATAAATAATAGATGGAGGTTACACTGCATTAGACATAAGAAATTGTTCAGATGGCAAAGAAACTGATGTCACACAGAAATTATATCAGTGAATAGATGCTGTGGGTCTTCTCCTTGTAGGCCTAAATTTTGCATTTCCGTTCAATGCTGTCCTAGGAAAAGAGCTGCAAAAATAAATCTCAAGTAAGCATCTTCACAAAAGTAAAGGTTCCCACCATCACCTCTTTCTGTATTTCACTCTTTGAACAATTAATCTCTTGTAGTAATCTCTTGTAGCACTGTCTGTCCTGGGAAATAGAGGTGATTTCTACTGCTCGTAGCAAAATGTCCAGTGCTACAAAGGTGCCCATAAGAGTGAAGCTCTTTGTAAATCAGTTGTGGAAAAACACTGTTAAGTTGGCTAACTGGTAGTAAAACAGAGTTATGAATTTCTTCTTCTCCCCTGAAGATGTTTTGTTGTTCTTCAGAAATAAACACTGCTGAATAACCATGACTTTACATAAATAATACACACCCTCCTACAAGCTGCGTGGAATGTTAGAACTCCAGAATGGACTATAAACAGAAGTATAAATCTTTAGGATCCATGCATTTCAATCCATCTATGTAAAACTGAAGGTAAAAGGATTCACAGTGTTTATTCGCATTTTCCATGCCCTTTGTGCAATTTTTTCTGACATCAATTTCATGTGTGGAGCAGCACAAAATAGTGTTCCAGTACACATAGTAATACTTTGTTCTGTTTCTTGGCATGTGCCAGCACATTCAGTCAAAAGCAGAGTGTAACACAAGACAGCTTTTTTGGCATAACAGGTCACCAAAGTAGTGGAATGTTTCAGTCAAAACTCAAAGTGTGAGACACATTGCTTTAAGGCAAGTTGTCTTTCAGGCAAAGCTGAGACCTTTCTTTATCTTTATACATGAGAAGTCTTCCTCTGAAGCAGTTAATTGCAATGAAAAATATGGCACTCTTTTCTCATAACTGGCCATGAATTGTACTTGGATTATATACTAGTTCCAGTGAAGAACAAGAGCCATATTTCTCTCACAAGTAAGGTGGGGGGGAAAGTCTGTCAGTATGTAGATGAATGCAATCTACTTGTTGTTTATAGACCCAAAGGATCCCTCAGAGCATTAAAAATCCATGTGATATCCAAGAGTGGTATACTTTGCATTGAGATATGTGATTTAGCTGAAAGCTGTATAAAATCTGTAAAACTGCATGTAGGCAAAGAGCTCCCTACTGCCTGTGCATTCAAGTGAAGCCATGTGTGCTTTTTCAGTACACATGAAAAATAGATGATCATAAAATCTGTTTGAGATTCACAAACTTCTGACAGAAACACGTGTCTAGGCTAAGTCTGCCAACTTTTGGTCAAACCAGGCCTGAAAATACACAGACCTGACAAAAGCATTGTTCTTCCATGGTAAGGGGAGAAACTCCAGCTTCATACACAGCAAGTCCATACAGGTTGTGTGTCCTTTGCTGGTTTTCTGCTGGCATAAGTAACATCCTTTCTTCTGGGTTGGGTCTTTCAATCAGCAACTGGGCTCACAAGCCTTGTCTGGTGGGGTTTTTAAAATCAGACCCACTATTTTGTCAAGAGGAATTACCACCGAAAATAGGTGACCCCCAACACTCCATTCTCTTTGGGGCCTTATTTGGGCAAGTCCTCTGTAAATAACATAATTATTTTCCTTTTTATTTTTCCCCTCTTGAACTAAGACTAGTGGTGGTGGCCAGCAGTAGCTCACATACATGGTGTAGCTCAGGAATTCTGCAGAGTGAGGTTTGGGGTTTTTTTCAGTTCCGTACATGTGTGTTTCATAAACATGCTGCAACATGATGTCAACAGGGGGGAAGCTAACTCAAATGTCCCTTGTACATTTGGTGGGATTTGTTCTTAGCAGCGGTGGAAACTTATCCAACTCTTTAAGTGCTGACTCAAGGAAAACATTCTTCATAAATATTAGCTGAACTGTAAGAAGCCTTTTTTCATTTATATTCTTGACCAAGGTTACCTTCCTATGGCTTGTAGAGACATGAGAAGCAGGCTGCAAAGTGTTTTAAAGATAAGGATCCATGAACTTAGCTTTATAGTCTTTGGATAGACAGAGAAGAAAGAGAGCGGCTGTTGTGTACCATAGCTTGTGTTGCTGAGGAGGTTTTGGTACACTCATCTGTACCATTTGGCTTCTCCCAAGTTCTGGGAAACTTTTTGGAATCTGCAGACTTCCAAGAGCAGCAGAGCCAAGATAAAATACAAGTGTGAATAACTAGGGTTGCATAATTCATCGCCAGTACACCGACTCCCAAGCACAGCAACAGAAGGCATTACTCACAGACGTGGTTACGTGGGACTGGGATCAGGTGCAGTCTGGCCCCAGGCCTCTGCTGCCAGCTGCTGCTGCCCAGTCCTACCTAAAGGAGTGCAGTGCACAGCCAGGACCTTGCTTTGAGATCTCTGAGAACGTGAAACATCTCAAACAGCTGCTTTTCATCTGGAAGCTGATCTCCTCCAAACACTGGTATACATGGCATGACCACGTGTATTGGATAAAACTGTATCAGTATCAGCTGCCCTCGAAGCCTCTCATCTGCCTGTTTCTTGGAGGATAAGCATCTCAAAACTGCACAGGCCTCAAAAAAGCTCTACAAGTAATGAGTTTAATACTCAAAATGTAGTCTGCCCTCAACACTTACTAGAAAGGCTTTTCCAGGGAGGGTTGAGATTACTTTTGCTGCTTACCTGGCATTGGAGCCAAACATGTAGCCACAAGGAACCACACCAGTGGCTCAGTATCACGACCTCAGTATTTCACGGAGAAAGTGCAGGTCGCAATTTGTACCTCACACTAGCGTAACACTCTCTGTGTGGTTTATCAGAAGTAGTTTTAGTGCAGTGGTGAGATGGGATGTGCACGTCAGGGAGTACAAGAATGCAGATATCAACTAGCCTAAGTGTTGAAGTATAGCTAGGAATAGCATGTTACTGAGAGATTGTGTGTGCAGTGTCGCATTAAGAGGGTGGAATCCTTTGGAGCTAGGAACTACATGAAAAAATCATTGTATCTCAGTCTGTAATTCAAAAGAAATTGCTAGAGAGTAATAGAGAAAAGGGGTCTGTGGGTTTAGCTGTGCCTTTTGAAACTGACAGATGTAGTTTTATCATAAACTTATTTTATAAGTAAAGTTTTCCTAACAACAATGAAAATATTTTTAATGAAAATACCAGTGCTAGTCAAAGCAAAAACTGTACTACTATGCCTTAAGTAGATTTCCCTTTAGACAGTTTTGGGTTTATAGTTCAAGCATCATGTTGTGGCAATTACAGGACCTCTGGTAGAGCTTCCATATACCGAAGTCTGAGAACAAGTATACAAATAGAGGGGCTCCTTTGTCTCCCCAGGTAGTGCCTGTTGTGTGAGTGGCTAAAAATAAAGCAGAGTAAATGTTAGTCAGAACTGTGTGACTGAAACTCGGTTGCTGCAGTGTTATAGAGCACTCTGGGGAGAACACGGGCTATAGCTGGGCTTCTACTGCTGTATTTAATGACACTCTGTGAATGCTGGATACACTTGTGATATCAGCTTGGGCCTGAGTTATTGTGACAGGAGGAACACATCAGAGAGGGTCTGGCTGCTGGTCTGGGAAACACTGACCTAGCAGTTTCATTCACTGTATGGTCTGGTTAAACTGCTTTAAAGATGAGACCAGTGGTGCCTTTATGACCTGTAGTTATATGTGGAAATGAAGAGTGGTTGGAGTGGAAGAAGGGAGGAGAGTGAAGGAAAAGAAGAAAAAGAGAATAGAAACTATGAGCCATGTTAATTGCAACCAGGGAAATGTAGAGCAGTGAGACCACATAGAAGAACCAGCCAAGTGGGAAGAAGAAACAAGAGGGGAGCAGAAAGATAGGACGGGAGAGGAGGACATTTCCCTGGTGAAGCTGTGTGACTGTGGTACCTGGCCAGTCAGGACACTTTTTCTTTTTAAATACCTCAGTGATTTGTCAAGCAGAAAGCAGAGTTTTAGCAAGTGATAATGAATATGAGAAAAAAAGAAACAGGTTAAAACAAAAATGAAGAGGGAAGAGGGAAAATAAGAGGATGGTAGTATATGGAATAACAGAAAGTAATGGAGAAGTGAAGTAAAGAGCTAAAGGAAAGGAAAAGAATTGATCTGGCACCAGGAGCTCTGCTATGAGTTGCTCCTTAAGCCCACAGAAGATGAAGAATAAGATTCAGTGTAACCACTAGCAGGCAGTAAAAATTAGTATTTCCTTTCTGCTAGGTGCTACTTACGGCTTGATTAGTAAATAGGAAAAACAGTAGGCACGGATTTGTGTAGATCTTCCTCAGAGCTTTAGCACATATTGGAATGTGCAAATTGATACCCTTTAATTGTAGCAAAGTCTTTTGGAGTACAGGTGGGTAGATGAGGTCAATAGAGATAGTGGCAGGTGGGCAGAGAGGGGAGCATACGTAGATATAAGGGGAAGAAAAGAGGCAGAAGAAAACCTGTTTTAGAGCTTATGGGGAAGCTATATGGGAATTAACTGAGCATGAATTCCTTAACTCGTGTACCGTGCCCCCATATAAAGGGACACTAAGCAGTATTACTAGTGAGTGGATTTGTGTGGACTCCTCAAAGCGTGATTGCATTGAGTACGTCAGCAAGTATTTTTAAAGAGCAAGTTCTAAATCTTTAACTTAGGGGTCGAAAGGGAGGTCATACTTTCGGGAACAGCAAACTTCTAGCAGGGCTTCCTCGCACGCATTCGGGGGTCTCCAAGCCCGCGAGGGAACCGTGCCTGTTGCCGCCCGCTCGGCCGTGCTGCCCTGCGGATGCGCCGGAGCCCTTGAGAGCACCGAGCTGCGTCCCACGGGCGAAGGAGGGGGTGGAGGAGGGACAGGGCCAGCCCAGCCCAGCCCAGCCCTCCCGCTGAACGCCGAGTGCCCGCCCCGAGCCGCGCGGCAGCTTCCATCGCGGAGTCCAGCGCCTGTGTCTTGAAAGAGCTTCCCTGTTGCCGTCTGCAGAAATCGATTGGGTTTTGGGGTTTTTTTATTTTGTTTTATTTTCCGATCTAACGCGTTCTTGTCTCCCCTGCCGCCGGCTGCCCCATCCCACCCGCGGCACGGCCGCACATTAAGCACCGGGCGGGGGGCGAGAGGGTCCCGTTTACCTGGCAGGTGTCTGTCGGCTGCGGTACGCCCGGGCGGCGGCGGGCCCGGAGATGCGCGGAGGAGGGGGCGAAGTTGGGGCGCCCCGAGCCCTGC